>JANAVB010013595.1:1408511-1536011 GCA_029216955.1 Iris pallida
TCTGGCAAGGAAATACTAAGTAGACATGTGATCAAACCCTACATAATTCGTATTGATAGGCAATCATATAACTCACGTATGATTGAGTCATACCCTTCGTGTTTACGTATGGATAGACATTGATACAATGTGCCGCATATATTACCCTAGTTGAGCACATGTCGAACATGATATTTCAAAACACATAGATGTCATAAGTATTTTCGTACAGTCTTGCTAGTTAGCTTTCTTATCATATTTTCCTACTTTATGTCACATCTATCTTTATTACCTATTATCTTAAACTGCTAGAATAGCATTACATTTTTACTTATTTATCATGCATCACATATTCTAACTCTTCTTATATAGTCTCTATCAAGATATAAAATGTTTATCAATGCTTGTACTTGCTCCAATACTAATTGGATAATCACATTTTTAGGAGATGTTATGCCCACATTCTTGGACTTCATGATGATGCTAGTCGAGATAGATCATGATGTACCATTGACCGTGAGTTGACCTTTGGAGACCTCCGGACCAGTATTCTCTATTTTAGATTCATGTTTTGTTTATCGGATTTGTTTTCGATACATTCTTGTTCTGTATGATAAATTGTGGATTCTGAATAGTTTAGTGTTATGGTTATGTTCCCTACTCATATCTCCCGTAGCATATTGTGGGTTTTGGAATATTGAGATATTTTCTTCTGAAGACAAGACAGCTTACTAAGCCGATGTTGCGATGTAGGTTGGGCGTGCCTCATGCACTCATACCCAAACTGCGGCATGTGACATCAGAAAATAAGTATAAATGAATATGAAATATCTTTAAAAAGGGGAAGACGAATACATCTATGGCTCCGACTCTTTGGCAAAGGTTGAAGCATATCGACAGCGACTTTATGGCATCAATTATTGAACAATTGTTGTATTTGAGTAAACTACGATGAATTATGCCTACTATGTTCATTTTTGTTATATTAATGGTTTTTCTAGTGATTCGATGTGTTATATAATCTTTTTGCACTATATTGTGTATTGTCTCTGTTCTATCAATGTACTATCTGGATATTGTCCACTATATGTTATATATTATGTACACCCTATGTTTCTATACTGCCTCATTTTTTCAAATTTTTTGAAGGTAGAAATATTTAGAGATGTTTAGAGATGCAAAGAATATGTCGCTAATATATATCCAGATGTCGATAAATTTATCAGAACTTCATTAAGAGTCGTTACATAGTTGCTACTTGGGATATAATCTGGCAAGTTTAGAGATGATTAGCGACTCAACAAACATCGCTAATATTAAAAAGTATTATTGCTAAATGCCACCAACTTTGTTGCAAAATTGTTGCTGCTAAGGCAACGAATAACAAGTAGTTAATATGCCACTAAAGGAGAGACATATGTAGGTATTCCGCTAAACATTGCTAGGGTAGTAATGTGCGAGGGACATCCTTTCTTACGTCGGTACAGCGACGAGTAGCGATATTTTTACTATCTTCGACTAGCTAATATACAACCCACTGAAAATATCACAACTTGATTCTGGCGAATCAAAAGGTTGCCACTGAACGTGATATTGTACAAGCCTCATTTGTGCTTGTTCAAGGTATGGACGTTCACATTTTTGTAAAACATATATTTTTATGAGAATTTGTAGCGGAACACAAAGAAATTGAATACACATTGAAATGAAAGAAATTCTTTACTGATAACTTGCAACAAAAATATAAGGTTCTTAAATTGCCGACTAGAAATGCCAAACTTGGCTTATAGAAATATTGAAATAAGATTGTTCCATACATCATATCCTTTATTAAATTAAAAAGTCAAAACACCTTCAACGCATCTTATTTTCCACTCTGAAACTTAAATTTGAGAGTGCAATGCTTCTAAAGAGTCAGACATGAGCGTCTAGCGTCTTCGATCTTCCACCATGTTCTCAGCACCTGTAGAGATGTGGACCAGTTCGTTGTCGTGTATTGGTGAACGGTCGTAACCAATCTCACCTAAAATCAATAATATAATATATGTGAGAATAACACTAATAATTGTGATCTTGCTATTGTATTAACCCACTCCTAGCAGAGCCATTATATATGGTTATTGATACCGGTTTGCTAGCTCGAGAGGAAACTTTAGAAAGAGCTCCCTTGTTGGCACATGAAGATGTATCTTAATGGTGAGTGGGCAAGACTTTACTTTCTGATTCTTTCAGGCTTAATAAAGAATCTATAAGAAGAATGAATGGATGCTTATTGCTAAGAATGAGTTCATAATCAGTAAAAATGATAGTGCATGTCTTATATGCTTTAACAAGAGACTTTACTACTTAAATAATAAAAGAAGGAACCTTTGATATGCTTATTCAGATAGAAGATATCATGCTTAAAGTTAGACTGTTGCCTGATTTAAAGAAATGTTGCCATGCTTGTATAATAAAAATAATTACATGTTTCATGTAGCATATGCTGTAAAGATAGAGTTATATGGAATAATTGGTCAATGATGAAACGAATTATATGAAAGAAAGAAAGAGTGGAGCTATTGGCTCTGTGGCATGTTAGTAAAAAGAAAAGGTAGAAATATTCAATTGTTGCATTGTAAAGTTTTAGCTGATATAAGTTGCATATCATGCATTGGTATGGACGAACATGGGATGCCCCGAGGCATATAGGTCCTTGCAATCAGGGATGTCATATCTACTAGTAAGATGGATTTGTACGTACCAACTGCTAATAGACGTATATAATAGTGAAGAGTTGAAACCATGAGTCATAGCTGCTAGTATGTATGTATATTAGTGAAGAGCTGAATCGTGACTCACAACTTCTACTATGAGTGTATCAGTAAAGAGGTGAACTATGAGTCACAGATACTACTATGTGCATATATTGATACAGAGCTGAACTGTGAGTCAAAACTGCTAATCATGGGAAGTCGTCCACGGACGACCACGTAGATATATATTGATTAGTGAAGAGTTGAACCATAAGTCACAACTGCTAGTATGTGTGGTAAAGTGCTGAACGTCTGTCACAATTGCTAGTATGAGTTACTCCTCCTCGTAGCCGTTCCAAATTTTCCAAATCCTAAACTTTCCCTCCTTCCCCTCTAACCATCGTCGCTACTCCTCCACTCCGACGACTGCCCTCCCTTAGGTGACCACCCTCCCCTTTGGCGATCGCCCTCCTCCTCGTAGTGGTTGCTCAAGTCTTCTACCGTTGGCCTCCTCGCTGTCGCTGCTCCAGTCCTCCACCGCCGACACCCTCGCTGTCGCTGCTCCAATCCCCCACTACTGACCCCCTCGCCCTGCCCCGACAACCCCGACCCCGACCCCTTGGTCAGGTAACCCTAGCCCTAACCCTATCTTCCTTTTACTGACACGACAGAGACATATTGATACGACACACATACGATGACACTAACACTGACACGGACATGGACACCTCTTGTAATATGTGTATATATGTGATCGGACACACGCTGACATAAACAATAAGATGACACAAACGTTGACACAGACACTGACACGACATATACGTTATGTAATGTGTGTGTGTGAATTCTTTGATTGGGAAATTTAGAATTGAAATTAGGTATATAAATTTTTTTTAGGGAATTTAGAATTGAAATTTTTAGGGAATTTAGATAGAAACCAAATCCTAGGAACCATGTTAAGTCTAAATTCCTTGTATCGTAAATTCCCAGAAATTATCTTATTAATAACCAAGTATCATAGCTCTTGGACCAGAATTCGTTAGACCACTACTTGAAAAAATTTAAAAGGGGATCGAAATACAGTTAAGTGTATGAGAGTGTGCAAGTGAGAGGTATGTATGTGTATATGTTTGAATGAGGAATGAGTGAGCTAGTGAGGGTTAATAATCTATATAGATATATACATATATAAGGTTTAGAAATGTACAGTTATAAAAGTAGGTATGATTGGTATAGTGTCAAGACATGAGTTAAGATACTAGGTATGTAGGTAAGTGCTAGCTAGGTATCACTAAGTATTTCATGGTAAGTGCTAGCTAGGTAAGTGCTAGCTTGGACACTCCAAGGTCAAGTTTTTCTTGTGGGCTCACAAGGAACACATAACGACAGAGATATCATTCTCTCTTATGTTAACTGTCTCTGTTAGCCTGAAATTAAGTGTCCATGTGAGCCCTTCTCTGAAAACTAAATTTATTTGTGCGAGCCATGTGAGGCTACTAGAGTTATTCCAAAAAAGCGAAGAACTTAGTCTTTTATAGAATTTTCAAAAATTTAGAATAACTTTAGTAGCCTCAAAAGGCTTACAGAAGTAAATTTTATTTTCATAGAATGGCTCACAAAGAGCACGTCACAGCACCCGAGTATCAAGTATGTTGGTACCAAGTGTCAAGTAATTTGGTATTCTGATGAACATGTGTATCCATGTATGCATCCATTTGTACAATATACTCGAATAATGTGTATCCATCTTTGCAGAATTATCTTTAAATTGATATAAATTATTATCTGTACGTGGAATCATTCGTGGACGTACATTCATCATCATGATGACATATACGGTATGGATTATAAATTTACACAAGGTTAGAGCAGTTCCTTCAGTTTGCCAAGGCGTTCCCTCAGTACATGGATCGTACCACAATTGAGTGTCCATGTGTGATATGTCGTAACTTAAAATATCATCAAGAAGTGGACATGACATATTATTTGTACTCGAAGGATTTCAGATCGAATTACTATCAGTAAACCTCACACGAAGAACTTATGCCTTTAGCATCGGAGCCAAAGCCTAATGTAGAGCCGTATATGGATGTCCACTACCATGCTGATTACAACGAAGGGTGGGTGAAAATGGTTTTCGACGTTGCGGGGCCTAGTTTCGATCCGAACAATCATAATGCGACTGAGGAGGCATCGAATGTCGATGCTGCAAAGTTCATGGAGTTGTCGGAGAATACAAAAACTCCTTTATATCTGGGTTGTGAGGATCATTCACCGTTGGAGGTGGTTACAAGATTGTTAAGCATCAAGTCTGATTTCAACATGTCTAAAGAATGCTACAACTGAATCATCATGTTGTTTACAGAGATCATGCCAGAGGGTGCCAAGTTACCTACAGACTTCTACCGATCAAAGAGAATGGTGAGATCGCTCTAGATAGGATATGATAAAATTGATGCATGCCATAATGGATACATGTTGTATTACAAGGACGACAATGATGAAGACGTGTGCAGATTTTGTTGTGCTGGTCGCTAAAAAGCAACTAGTATAAGTAGGATACCCAGTGTAAGGAAGCCGACCGATTCGATGTACTACTTGCCTTAGATGTCGTGGTTGCAGAGGTTATTTATGGTGAAGGAGACTGCCGAAAACATGAGTTGGCACAGGTGGTAACAGATCGATGAAGTATTGGATCATTCATCCGATGGAGAAACATGGAAATACTTTGATCAAGAGTATCCAGATTTTGCTTCTATTCTGCGTAATATAAGATTGGGGATCTCCTCCGATGGTTTTACCCCATTCGAACCTTTGGGTTCCAAATATTTGTGTTGGCCTTTGATTATCACTCCATACAACCTACCGTCGTAGATGTGTATGAAGACTCCTTATATGTTCCTAACCATTATCATCACGGGTCTGAACAATCCAAAGAGGAACATCGACGTGTACTTACAGTCATTGATAGATGAGTTGATTCAGCTATGGGAAGTAGGCGCGAACACGTATGATATTTCCAGAAAGTAGAACTTTCAGATGAGGGCCACACTTATTTTGACCATCAACGACTTTCTGGCCTATGGAATGTTATCGGGATAGAGCACGCTTTCTGTTTGAAATACGGAGGAAACTCGTACTTCTTTTATTGTCGTCGAAAGTTCGTGCCGAAGGATCATCCATTCTGGAGGAACGTAAATACTTTTCGTATCTGTGTTGTAGTGAAGTCCAATCCACCTCTAAATGGACCGAAGACACGATATAGAAGGAGGTCATAGATTTTTTAAGTGTTATCGAAGAGCCTAAAAAAGGGGTACAAGTGTGATGGATTTGGTAGCACTCATAATTGGAAAAAAAAGGAGTATATTCTGGGACCTACCATATTGGAGCACCAATCTGATCGGACATAAACTTGATGTCATGCATATCAAAGAAAATGTGTTTGACAACATAATTTATACTGTGATAGACGTAAGAAAAAGATGAAAGAAAATCCTAAGGCCAAGTTGGACTTGAAAGATATATGTAGACATCATGCGTTGCATTTGATAGAGAAGACAATGGAAAGTATACGCAGCCAAAGGTAATTTTTTACTGGAGAGGAAGGATAAAGGAAGACTTTATAGGTGGATTCAGGGCCTAAATTTCCTAACAGGTACGTGTCGAATTTGAGAAGATGGGTCAACCCGAAGGAGAACAAACAAACGAGTATAAAGAGCCACAACTGTTACGTATTTATGGAGAGCTTAATTTCGATTGCATTTTTAGACTATTATCGCAGGTCATTTGGGATCCGTTGACAGAGCTGAGCATACTCTTCTAAGATCTTTGTTCTACTAAGTTGCTCGTCGATCGTCTAGAAAAGCAAGAGAAGGACATTATGGTAACATTGTGCAAGCTTGAGAGGGTGTTCCCTCTTGGGTTGTTCGACTCCATGGAGTATTTGCCAATTTATCTTTTCTATGAGGCACGTGTTGGTGGGCCCATCGGTTATCGGTGGATGTATCCATTTAAGCGGCATTTGAACCACCTAACAAAAAAAGGTTAAAAATAAGGCTCAGGTCGAGGGTTCTATTTTTGAAGCTTATGTTCTCGAGGAGATATCAAACTTTTGCTTGATGTATTTCAAACCATATGTTGCTACAATAGAACAAGAGCTTCGAGAAATAACGATGGATATCGTGAATATAATGATGCAATACTAAAAGTTGTTAATGCTTTCGGAAAGCCTTCAAAGAAAATGAAGAAGAGATATCTGAATGACGAGGAACTAAGCGCTACTCAGTTGTATATATTACTCAACTGCGATGAGAATAAAGTGAAGAAGCTCAAAGGGTAAGTAACTAATAAGTCCACGTTTACGTCATCTATGTAATAGTATCCAATATTATTATTACACTAATTGGTTTATGTGTTGTTTTTTTAGCACATTTAATGATGAGGTGCGATCAAGTAGACAATACATAACATATAAAGAAATAAGACAAGAAATGTGATGTCAGTTCCTTTCATGGTTGAGTGCATATGTAAGGAGCTCGGTAATTACTTTTGTATATGCACTTTACACAGTAATTAACGGAAAATTGAATTTAATTTCTTATCTTATGGTGTTTAGGTCGTTCATCCAGACGCAATACTAGAGAATGAATCTATTAGAACTCTAGCCATGAGGCTAATTTATGCCATCAAAATCTGGCCAAGCTATTGTGTGAATGGATTGAGGTTCAAGTCAATAAATGCTCTTATCAGAGATAACTTTTCGGATCTTGATTCCACACAAAAATAGTTGTTTGTGTATCAAATCTACAAACTACAAAGATGTCGATCGAGGCAATGATTTCTATGGCATCTTACTGGAGATTGTGGAGTTAACATTTAACTGTGGTATAGAGCCAGTTATGATCATGTTATTCAAGTGTGATTAGTTCGATCCGATCCAAGATTAAGGTTGAAAAATTGATAAACATGGTCTTTTGGATGTTAACTACCAGCGCAGATATCAAAGATACGAACTATTTATCCTAGCAAGTCAGGATCAGCTCGTATACTTCACTACTTATCCTAGACGGGGAACAACAAGGTTTGTTGGATATTATGCAAGACTACAGCCAAAAATACCTACGATGTTGACAAAATAGCTTATCAAGAGGACGAGCTACCTCTTATAACAAATATAATTGATGTAGACACAACGAAAGTTAATTTCTCATTACACATCTAATCGTGTAGAAGAGGTAAAAGTATCTGAAGAGAAAAATAAAGTAGATGAAAGCGAAGATGAGGAGGAAGAGAAAGATGAGGACGATAAAAACAAAGAAGATGAATTTTTAGAAGATGATTGAAAATAAAATGTAAAATCTGTCATGTAACATCTATTTAACTTGTAAAACATACTATAATTTTCTTAAACTACTAATTAATCTCTACATTTCCAACAATCTTACCAGATGGCACCCATGATCCGAGCACGTCGCTTGAGAGAGGCACAGATTGCTGCTGAAGAGGAAGTGGTACCTCCTGCTGGAGGTGATATCTAAAGCCGAGATCTTTGTTGAGGAGGAAGTGCTACCTCCTATTGTTAAGGAGAAACTGGTACCTCCTACTATTAAGGAGGAAGTGATTCCTAAAGCTGAGATTGTTGTGAAGGAGGAATTGGCACCAGAAGGCAGTGGCACCGGGAGTTCTAGTCACCCAGCTCCTATAACGAATCTTGATCACCTAGACCCTTCTTATGTGCAGTATTTGAGGGACTGGTATCTACCCCAGCATAGAGCATAGAGTTATATGATATGACTTTTGCTAGATTTTTCTCTGGTAGACTTATTTCTGGATTAGACTTCTTTTTGGATTAGACTTTTGCTCGAATTTTTCTCCGGTAGACTTATTTCATGGATGTCGTTGCCTCATTTTTGAACTAGACTTTATGGTTATTATCTAGACTTAGATGTTTCTGGATGTTATTATGTAGACTTGTGTTTTATCTAAAAATTCAATGGAGGGTTGCTTCGGGTCTAATTTTTATAAACTGTGATTTGTTAAATGCATGCAAATTTGGTCTAGAATATGTATTATATTTCTTGTACTTGTCTATTTTTTTATGTTATTATCAGGTATGGTAGGACGAAGTAGATCATACCTCGGTCAGTCCCGAGGTAGAGGAGCACCCCGTCTGGGTAGAAGTTTCACCGGTGGATGGAGTGCTCCTCCGTTATCGAATGATGGTTCTGGACCCTCGTCTCCGAGTACTCTAGTGTACTGACCAGTCACATCTTCGACTACATCGACGGTATATAGCAGTACTCCTAGGACGGGCAATTCCAGGCATGAGACTACTACTTCGTCCAGTGTTTCTCCTTTTGACAGCACTAAGGAGACGGAGGAGCAGATGGAGGAGGTCGAACCTACTCCGTCTTGCGATCCCCCATGCGCACCACCGGTTGAGACGAAGGTGGAGATTTGGTCCGACCGGCCTACAAAGTAAGTTACTTAGTTAACATTAATTTATACATATATCTATATATTCGTGAATATAATTATCATTGTATAGATATCATCTCACGTCGATATAGAGGGCACTGGGGCTATTTTTGAGGTCCAACTACGGTGGCCCTTGGATCAACTACTCGAATGCTTCAAATGAGAGGAAGGCATTCTAGTTTGCCCACTTCAAGATAACTAAAGTATATTGCTATTAATTTTAATCATCTTTTATGCATATTATATAACTTACTATTTTAATTCTTGTAGAAAGTATATTTTTATCCACCATACCAGGGTGAGATGATCGAGAAATAATTTCATGTCATTGTCATCAAGTTAATCCGTGATGCGATCGACGGCCAGAAGGCTCGAGAGAGCTCCAGAAGACCGATCCAAGGTTGGATTACACCCGAAAAGTAGACTGCGATGAGGGCTAGATTCGACGATCCTAGGTACAAGGAAAGGTCGAAGAAGGTGAAGGCGGCTAGGATGAGGGCAGGAAAGTGGTATGGTGGCTCGATTCCTATGATGGAATATTTTTGTCATCTGGTATGTATTTTATTGAATATATATTGTTTTAATAAAAATAGGAACAAAATGTTTAATTTTAATAACAAACAAATTATTTAACAGATACAGAACGGTGAGGACGCCAAAATGGTGACCGTCTTCCTGGCCAACCATCGGAATGACGGAAAGCTCATCGATGAGAGGGCCACGCATAGCTATGTAAGTATTACTTTATGTTTTGTTAACTTTAATATAACTTAGAAATATGCTTTTGATATCCATATGGTTATTATAAATACCTTAGACATTAACAACTACGATGATTGGATAGTAAATATTATGCTTATCGAGATACGTAACTTTCTAGGATGAGTTTCATAGGCTACTTGAGCGTACGAGTGCTAGTGCACCTGCAGAGGAAGGGGCTGGTACTTTTTTGTAGCCCCCTCTGCCTCAGTCGACGGATGAACTCTGGATGATCGCTATTGGTGGTGTTCAGAAGGGTCGTATTACGGTACGAGATCCTCCGATGCCTTTATGATGATGCAGTCATCCAGGCCTCTCTCTGGCAGTGTGCGTCCCTACAGCCCTCACAAGAGTCATCCCGAGTCGAGGAGAGCTTGCATCAGTAGCAGCTGAGCTGCGTGATGAGATACTGCGAAGGATTACGGAGCAGCCCCAGTCTTAGCCCCAAACGGACGATGCGGCGCTCTTCGTATGATTTGATATGCTCGAGTGCACCATGAGGGAGACGCAAGGGACCATAAGAGAGAGGAGCGAAAGGATGGATCATGTCATTCAGGCGGTGCAGGGGATGCAGCAGGCCTTGGGCGATCAGATTTCTAGACAGATGAGATACTGTGAAAGGATGGCTGTTATGGATTCATACAATTCTAGACTGGTAGTCATAGAGCAGACGCTTCCTGATCATGGGTCGGCATTAATATTGACTGTATCGGTTCCACTGCCTCCTCATCCTCTTGATGAGTCGTCACTGGTGATACTTACACCGGATCAGTATAGGTTCATGATATCCCAGATGCAGGGCCGTACTGCTCCTCTACCTCCTGCTGACCAGTCGTAGTCCTTCATTGGACATATAGTGTTATGTTGTGTTGTGCTTTGCAGACTCATTCTTGGGTCTTTATGTATTTATTTTATACCTTTAGTAACAGTATTTGTTGTGTTGACCCATTCTTGGGTCTTTATTGGACATAAAATCTTTTTATAGCTCTTTGGTAGTAGACTTGTCTCCACTCGACTATCTTATGGCTTTCTTATCGTTTGATTCTGTTTATTTGATTATTGGAACATTTTTATCATTTTTGTGTGAATAACATATTATAACTCTATATTTTTTACCGATGTTGAGTGTTCCACCGAAGGGATCGACGAACCTGGAAAATTCTACGAAGGGTTGATCTGGGTCTACTATTTATAAACTATAATTTATACTGTAGGTAGATTCTGGATGAAAAACAAACAAACATAATTTTATTTTATTTTCTTTTGCAGTTTAGAGACGTTTATCGACGCCTAGCGACGAAGAAATACGTTGCTAATCGTGCATCAGAACGTCGCTAACATGTATCGTAGATGTCGAAAACAGTCGCTATACGTTGCTAAGTAGCTGACATAGAAAATTCTGCCATGTCAGGAACATCGTAGCTAAACGTCGCAAAGGACATCTCTAACTACAGAAAAGTCGACGATATTTAGCAACGAAATATGTCGTTGCTGATTAGCTACTCCTTGTCGCTAAATGTCGCTATCCACTAGAATATTTGCGACATTCTGACGTTACTACTTTACGTCACAATAACAATGAATAGCTACATTTTTGTGTTAGCGACCACGAAATACGCAATAAAAGATTTTTGTCGCTAAAAATGCCGCTAATCTTGAATAGAGACATTTTTGTACACTTTAGCGACATTTTATGCGTCGCTAAATTGTCTTATTTTGGTAGTGTGAGTCACAACTGTCGGCATGTATATATATTTGTATGGAGCTGAACCGTGAGTCATAGTTGCTAATCATGAAAAGTTTTCCATGGACCATTATGTAGATAGCTCGTATTGCTTATCACAATCTATTTATGAGATAGAAAGTGTTTTAATAAAATACTATTGTCCTGCTCATATGAAATGAACCATGGTCAGTAAATACTGCTATATATGTCCTTAAAGAATGAATATGGCTTTTGAAATATTTTTGCATGTTATGATAAAATGAAATGAATATCGTACATGAATTATCTCGACTACATGAATGAATAAACAAGAAAGATATATGGTTTTTTGTTGTGTCTTTGAAAGGAATCAGAACTTTGGAATTGTCTATGGCATGAAATGAACGTAAAGCCTTCAAAACGAACTACCTTGTTGGGACCGAAAGAGGTATCGTAATGGTGAGTAGGCAAAACTTCACTTTCTGATTCTTTCATGCTTAATAAATAATCTATAAGAAGATTGAATGAATGCTTATTGCTAAGAATGAGTTCATAATCAGTAAGAATGATAATACATGTCTTTTATGCTTTAACAAAAGAACTTGCATGCTTGCATACTGAAAGAACGAACCTTTTTGTGCTTATTCAGACAAAAGATCATGCTTAAAATAAGATTGTTGCCTGATTTGAAGAAATATTAACATGCTTATATAGTATGAATTATTGTGTTGATGTCGTTTACGTTGACAATAACCTTTTAAGGCAAGTACTCCATATTATGATTATTCATTTCTTAAATATTGCTATAAATGCTTGTGTAATTAGCAAAACATGATTTTGCGACACTACTAGTTTACATAGTACTTTATGACTATATTTCATGACTATGACTTTTTATTCATGACTCGTGACTTTACTACCATTTCGTGGCATGACTTCGATATTGTAAGTAATAGTTGGGTAGGAAAAATACCTTAGTAAACATGTGGGCTACCCAGAACGATATCAATTATCTTTCGTGCCTAATAGCAGGCGTACATCACACGTGAGTCATGCCGTATTTACCCCTAGTCGCCCACATGTGGAAGACGGTATTTCGATCACTTAGATTAAATTCTTTTTAATAAATGCCATGAGTATCTATGTTTTAGTCTTTTTTAGCATGATTAGTCATTTATTTACATTGTCATTATTCCTTAACTAGTTATATTGTCATTATTTCTTATCTAGTTGCTTATTATTCCTTAGTTATTTGCATGTTCCTTTTCCTTGTTATGTCTTATTTCATGACTATTACATGTATTTATAGTTGATATTTGGTGATGGCTAACATATGTGTAAGTGGTACTTGCTCCAATCCTGACTAGATACGTTGTCATATTATGTGACGATGAGGACCAATATACCCTACTTTCTATGGACCACCCGACAAGGTTGTAGAAGACTTGGCCACAGACATTTTTGGAGACACCGAGACCATCCCGGATGAGATTTGATTATCTTAGCTTATTTCCTAGCACTTTATATTTTCTAGTTTGATTTCCTAGTAGTTGTTACCAGATTTGTTTTCGAAAACTCGTGCTTATGTTGTAATAAATTTATGATCAAACTCTTGGATTCACATGCTACTTATGGTCATTGCTTATAAAATCTGGTTATCTCGTTATGTTAATATTCTATGATTGAGCAGTTATTCTAAATATATATAAAAGCACGGCCGATACTACGACTTAGGAAGGAGTGCTTCACATACACGTATCTGAAATATCCGAGAGCTGGTCGTAACTGTAAGGTTTCTGTACAATTCTTTTTTGACTCAGTCATTCCAGCCGCTAGCCCACACCGTGGTCAGCAACGGAATCAAAGCACTACAAAAAATGTCACCAAATAAATAGCTAATGTATTTTGCAATATAAATTTCATTATTAGCGGCATTTTCATGCGTCTCTAATTTGATTTAATTTGGTATTGTCCCCTTGAAGACCAAAAGCATCACACCGAGGACCTTAAGCTCCGTACTATCACTTCAAGTAGGGTTAAAGCTTCTAACACTACTAAAATCTGCTCCATTACGGACGTAAATTTAGCGACGTTCGTATAACGTCGCTAAATTTTGCACATTAGCGACGTTTAAGTGAAACGTCGCTAATAGTCGCTACTAGCGACGAAAATAGCGATGTGACAATGACATATATTAGTTACATGAGCTAGTCATCATGAAACGTCGCTATGATGTCACTAATAGCAACTAAATTTAGCGACGTTAAAATGAACGTCGCAAAATTCTAATTAAATTCCCCCCCAACGATTCATTTTCTCCCATTTTACTCTCTCACTCTCTCTCCTTCCCTCCTTCGGCGCTCTCACTTTCTTCGGCGCTCTCACTCTCTCCGGCGATTCTCACTTTCTCCGACGACTCTCCTCCCTCTCCGGTATGTGACTCCCTCCTTCTCTCTCTCTCTCGCTATTTTGGTTGTTGGTGGTTGGGGGGTGCGGTTTGTCACCCTCAGATTTTTTTATACATATTTTAGTATACTTATACATATCTCGGACCCGTATTTTGACTTGTCCTGACTGGCTAGCCTTGGGTTTTTGCATTGACATGGATTAATTATCATTTCATGGTTCGTGTGGTCTATTTTGGCTTGGGCATGCATCGGGTTCGGTCGGGTTTGGCTCGGTTTGGCTCGGTTTGGGTTAGTATACAAAACCCCTACCTACCACCATCTATCATTTATTAACCCAACAACCCTTCTCTCTCCTCATTCATTTTCTCATTAACTCCTTCTTCCTCGTAACTCTCTCTCCACCTACCAAGAGAGAGGCTTAGGCAAGTGCAACTTGCTTTATGGAGGAACTCCATTTTTGTTGTTCTATTGTCTTCCTAACGAGATTCTAAGACACTTTAGTGCTTAGCATTTTTAATTTCCATGGTTTATTTCTTGTAGATCTAAGTTTGTTGCATTTTTGGATTTCTTGGGTTTGATCTATCAAACTTTATTATCTTCAAATTTAGAGTTCCATGTAGTAGGAATTTCGATCCTATGCAAGCTTAGCTTTTGAATGGTTGGATCAAGTCCTGGCCAAGATAGGGTTTCTTGAGTTTTTGAGTCCCATGGCTGCTAGTCATGGCCTTGGGGAGAGGACGAAGCCTTTACGCACACGTTCTTACATGCCAGCATAGTAATTTCCCTTTTATGCACACATTCTTACGTGCCAGTGTAGTTTTTCCCCTTTACGCATATATTTTCACGTGCCCGCGTAATATGTTCTACACTGAGTTGATTCGAACTCTACGCAGGGGCTACTCTCTCTCAGGTTGGGTCTCGCTCGTGTGCAATCTTGCTCGCGTAGAGTTTTGCTCGCGTGTACTCTCGCTCGGGTAGCGTCTCGCTCGCGTAGACTCTTCCGCTCGCGTAGAGTCTCGCTCGCGTGGCCTCCCACTCGCGTAGAGCTTCGCTCGCATGCAGCCTTGCTCGCGTAGAGCTGTCTTTCCTTGGTCTTGCCCGCGTAGAGCTATTTTATGCTCGGGGTCCCTTGGCCTAGCGTAGATTCGCTAGCGTATAGACTTTGAGCCCTTGGCATGTACCCTGTTTGCCCTTTTTATGTTTTTCCTGAACTTGATAATCTTGAATTTGTACACGGTATGGTATAACAAGTAATTTGACGTGACATGACATGGCATGATATGACAAGTAAGCATGATGGGAACTATTGAATGCTGTTGCGACAGCTAGCATGACATGACAAGAATGAATGGCCTGAACACCGTGGACGATTGTGTTTGTACAAATAAACCAGTATTGTCTTACATCATGTCTAGGACAAGGACCCCTGAGTACCACAGTCAGGGGTACCTTCTGAAATTGACTAAGGCTAAATGATTAGAATAATCCAGTAGTCATGGAGAGATTTCCCAGCTACAGGCAATCCCGTTATCTGGGTGCCCCATCATGAGATTTGTAGCCTGCCTTCGAGTAGGGCACATATCCAGCACACTTTTATGTGTTGTACCCTCCAAGCAACTTAAGGGTATATGCGTTTCTTGGACGATGTACACACATGAACTCAACCCCTAATTTTGTTCGGATAACCTGGATGGTCTGCAGGGCTTGTCGCTGTTGGAACGTCTCGTTGCATCTTACTAGTAACTAGGCCTGTGATAACCCTAGTTAGTTAAAGTATCAAGCCATACTTATTGCCTGGCCGTGAATGTTGGATGGAGTCTAACCAGTCTAAGCCTTGTCTTGTTCCAGTACCTGGCTACTTCGGAACATGATTTGCTTTTGCTTACTTTATCAATAACTGATCGGAATGATTTCTTATCCTCTTGCCATTTGTAGCTCTATTTAGATTTCATGTCTTATTATTATCTGTCTTATTTTATGTTCTGATGTGCTGGTTTTAGTTTGTAAGTGAAGCCTCCTTTGTGGCACTTGCTCTTTCTGGGATCTGATCCAGCTGGTTTTGCGTGGCCAGATACCAGAGCAGCTCCAGAGGATCTTCCTACTTTCCATCCAAATGGTGACCACTAGGCATAACCCTGGCCACGAGTAGGTTTTATTTTTGCTCTCCCACTGTATTGTAAAAGTTTCTTTTGAGGCGTTTAACCGACGAGCACGTGTTAGCTCGATTGCACTTTACTTACTGTCTGCCTAGGAGCTGTAGCATGATTAACAAATCCTAGGATTGATCATGTATGATTGAAACTCGTACTAGTCTTCATATTTTGTATGACTAGCTTCATGATCATCCAAATATGTAATGTATGGGATGCCTTACTATTGTATATTTAGTGCTCTGACATCTTGTAAATTCTATTGCTTGCTTGAGATTGGGACAATAGGTTTGTTTATGACCATAAGAGACTGCTGGCTTATAGTTAAACCCTCATGTATCTAGACAGCCGTCACCGTATAGCGAGATGGATTGCACTTCAGTATACGTAGCTGGCTGTGTCCGCACGCGCTCTCCAGTATTCTGGTTCTGGGGCATGAAACGGTTTAAGTGGTGGCCCATGCAGGTCTTGTGAATCAAGATATGTGAGAGTTTACCGAATAGATGTCTCAATCAGCACTCGTCCATGATCTCTGCTCGTGTCCTCTAAATTCCTGGAATCTTGACCTGATCACATGCTTGTATCTTTGATCTGTCCCGGTCCTTCCTTATTATTTTCTGTGTCGTCTTCTTCAGCGGCATTATTCTTGGTCCTGCCAATCAGCCGAAAGGATCTCAAAGAGTAACCCCGCAACAAGAGGATCAAGCCCAGCACTCAGGAGCAGCTTCCTAAGTCATGCTTCTCGGAGGTCCAAAACCTTCAGTACAGCCAGCCCAGCCTACAAGACCGGATGATGAAGTCTTGGTTGGACTCATCAGGAAGTTGCTTGTATCCCAGTATCGTCGAGGTGATGCTTTGCACCAGACGGTGCAAGATGCTATGAGCAGAGGTAACAGTGCCACCAACAGCTTCAAGCGCTTGAACCCTCCCTTCTTCGATGGCAGCGAAGATGTTATTGCTGCAGACGCTTGGCTGCAGGACATTGAGGTTATTCTAGAAGTAGCCAGGACCCCAGAAGGCGAGAAGGTGGCCGTGGTACGCCTGCAGTTATTGGATCTAGCCCGCAGCTGGTGGGCGATGCAGGCCATTGGATTAGTGGTACCTATTGCCTGGAAAGTATTCCGTAAGAGATTTCGGACCAAGTACTTTGACACTGTAGCTCGGTATGATCTACAGATAAGATTCACTAATTTGAAGCAGATGGGCAGGATGGTCGATGGATATACGACCGATTTTTTCAGGCTTAGTCGGTTTGCTCCCATCTTGGTGGCGAGCGAATTCGACAGAGCTCAGTAGTTCCAGGAGGGACTCCACCTGGAGATTTTACTGGCGGTGGAGCAGTTTGAGCATCAGACTTTCGATACAGTATTGAGAGCAGCTAGGAGGCATGAGTATACCTCCCAGAGGATTATGGACCAGATCGGGAGTCAGAAGCGGTCTCACAGCCAGATGAACCAGTCTTCAGCACTAGCCCCGACAGCTAGGGCTTTGACATTGGAGCTCCGAGGCAGGCATCTTCCGTTACGTCGATTTCGCTTTCGACCCCGGCATATCCCCAGCTGTAGCAGCAGAAGCAGTCTTCCGCAATGGGTTGCACTCATTGTGGGAAGCCAGGGCACGTGGTGTCAGAATGTCGCAGAGCACAGGGTTTATGCTTGGTTTGTGGAGCACCGAACCACAGGGTTGGGAACTGCCTGAATATGGGGAGTTCATCTTCTTCAAACTTTTCTAGTCCCTCGGTTAGGGGGCCAGCCCCAGTACCAGTCCAGCAGCAACAGTACCCATTTCTGAGGCCCTTGTCGCCTCAGGCCCAAGCATTTCAGCAGCAGAACCTCCAACAGTATGCATAAGTCCAAGCCCAGATCCAGAACCGCCAGAGAGGTTTCCAGCAGAGGGGACCAGCACCCAGAGGGCAAGGTCAAGTGATGGCTTTGACCGTGGAGGAGGAGTTAGCATCAGGTGAGGTGGTGGCAGGTACTATTCTCGTTAACTCCTTTCCAGCATCAGCGTTATTTGATTCTGGTGCACCGTATTCATTTATGTCTGTACGATTCGCAATACGAATATGACTGGAGCCCAAGTCATTATCAGTAAGGCTCAATATACTTACGGGTAACAGACTTGTGGGAGTAGATAGAGTATTTTTCTCATGTTGGATCATAGTTAGCGGTAGTGAGTTTTTCCTTAGGTTAATAGAATTCTCGATGGCCGATTATGACGTGGCCTTAGGGATGGATTGGTTGAGGGACCAGTATGCTAGAATATATTGCCATATCAGCAAGATTATTTTTAGTATTCCTGGTGAGCCAGAGTTTATATTTTTTCGAGGTGGAGTAGAACCTTCACCTCCAGTATTTCGGATGGCAGCTGCAGCGGCAGTTCGATTTCCCAGAGTTGTAGAAGAGTTTACTGATGTTTCCTCCGAGAAGCTTCTAGGTATGCCACCAGAGAGAGAGATCGAGTTCACCATAACTTGATCTCCGGAGCAGCACCAGTATCGGAGAGAGTCTACCGGATGGCACCGTCAAAATTGGAGATCTTGTACAAGATGATTGAAGAACTCAGGACCAAAGAATTTATCTGTGCTAGTGGATCACCTTGGGGAGCCCCGATGCTTCTTGTGAAAAAGAAGGATGAGACGTCCAGATTATGTGTTGACTGTCGTACCTTGAACTCAGTGACAATTAAGAACAGATATCCCCTCCCGAGGATAGATGACTTGTTTGATCAACTCAAAGGGGCATCCATATTTTCGAAGAGTGACTTGCGGTCAGGATACCACCAGATCAGAGTCAGAGAGCAGGACATCCCGAAGACGGCATTTAGATCCAGGTACGGGCATTCAGTGTTCCTTGTTATGCCCTTTGGAGCAACCAATGCGCTGGCTGTATTCATAGACCTCATGAATTATATTTTTATGCCTTATTTGGATCAGTTCGTGATTATGTTCATAGACGACATCCTGGTCTACAGCAAGAATGAAACGGAGCATGAGCATCATCTCAGAGTTATCCTCCAGATTCTCAGAGAACACCAGTTGTATACGAAGTTAAGTAAATGCGAGTTTTGGCTCGATTGCATTTTATACTTGGGTTATATCATCACCGGAGGTGGAGTGGAAGTGGATCTCCAGAAGATCGTGGCCATTGAGACGTGGCCGGTACCTAGCACAGTTGTAGAAGTTCGCAGTTTTTTTGGCTTGGCCGGCTACTACCGGCAATTTATTTCAGACTTTGTACGGATTTTAACACCTATGACCTAGTTGACCCACAAGGATGTGCAATTTACTTGGACAGTAGAATGTCAGGATTCTTTTGAGAAGTTGAAGCAAGGCTTGATGACGACACCCATTCTCACGCTTTCAGATGGGACCGGGGGATTCTCAGTATATTATGATGCTTCAGGAAGAGGTTTAGGATGTGTTTTGATGCAGCATGGGAAGGTAATAGCTTATACGTCACATCAACTTCGTGATCATGAGAGGAATTACCCGTCCCATGACTTGGAGCTGGCAGCCGTAGTGTTTGCACTTAAGCTTTGGAGATACTACTTGTACGGAGATAGGGTAGAGCTTTTCACTGACCACAAGAGCCTGAAGTATGTGTTTACTCAGAAGGACCTTAACATGCGCCAGAGGAGATGGCTAGAGCTACTTGTGGATTATGACATCAACCTGCAGTATCATCCTAGGAAGGCCAACGTTGTTGCAGATGCATTGAGCAGAAGAGCCGGAGTTTATTTTCTAACAGCACAACCAGAGTTGTTAGCAGATCTTCAGAAGATGGGTATAGAAGTTGTCTTTCCTACCAATATGGCATTGATGGCCAGTATACAAGTTCAGTCCAGTATAGTTGAGATGATCAGGTTAGCTCAGTCAACAGATTCTAAACTTCAGTGGCTTAGGGCAGAATATGTAGCAGGACGACGACCAGAGTTATGTATCTATGAAGATGGTATGCTTCGACATAGAAGGAATCTTTGTGTACCTAGAGGTGATATCAGACAGGAGATCAGGGCAGAAGCTCACAGTTCTCATTATTCGATTCATCCGGGCGGTACGAAGATGTATCGTGATATCCGATAGCATTTTTATAGAATGGCATAAAGAGGGAGATAGCCCGGTTTGTCTCTCGATGTTTACTTTGCCAACAAGCTAATGTTTGCCATTGATTATCTAAGAACAGAATAGTTTTATGGGAGGACTGAACTTTGATTCATAATACAAACTCGCTCGTATAAAGAGAGCGTAGGAACAAAACCTAGGAAAAGCAATCTAAGTACAATTGTTTAGTTTTTAATTCTGGGGGGTGATGGTAGAGGCTCAGGAAAGTGATATCAACTCTGCCTTACTCCTTGGACGATCGAATACGACCTTGGCTCCGGCGAAGAAGTGCTCTCTCTCTCTCTGCGGGATGCTCTTTGTATATATCTCATGCGCTATGTGCTTTTCTCTGTGTGTGTATAAAAGAATAATCTCCTGCTATTTACAGGACTTTATGATGAGTGGGGTGTGCAGTAACAGCACCTTGAAAAGTGGGCGGTTGAGGATTGGTTAAGATTAACCTGGATCTATTTGTTGGAAATCAATCCGGACCGTTGTGTCGGTTGCAATAAATCTGTTTTGTTATGATCTGTTGGCTGCAATAAATCTGAGTGGATAGGTCTTAGTCAATCTTCTGCCACGTATCCCAACTGCCATAATGCTGCGGGCTGTATGAACGGAGCATCCTGGCAAAGCCGTATGAGTGTGGCCTCACAACTGAGCCGCATGAGGATGGTTTCACAACTGAGCTGCATGAAGGTGGCCTCATAACTGAGCCGTATGAGGATGGCCTCACAACTGAGCCGCATGAGGATGGCCTCATAACTAAGTCGCATGAGGGTGGCCTCGCAATCGGGCCGTATGAGGATGGCCTCACAATCGAGCCGTATGGGGATGGGCCCCACAATTGAGCCGCATGAGGATGGCCTCACAACCGAGCCGCATAAGGATGGCCTCACAACCGAACCGTATGGGGGTGGCCCCTACAACCGAGCCGTATGAGGATGGCCTCACAACCAAGCCGCATAAGGATAGCCCCCACAACCGAGCCACATAAGGGTGGCCCCCCCAACTGAACCGTATAAGGGTGGCCTAGGCAGTCCGCATAGATATCTTCTTTGGACTTTGTGAACTGTGCCGGCAATCTCAGAGATTATCTCGTCTTTTGATGAGCATGACGCGTCTCTTCATTATGTTAGAGCCGTCAGAACTGCCACTTTATGTCAGAGCATTTAATGGCCAGCTGCAGGGAGTAATTATACCTAGCTGTAATCGGCCTATTTTGAGCCGTATGGGGCCACGTGGCTCTTCTTGAGCCGCATAAAATTCCTGAGCCGCATGCGGCTCTCTGGATTTCCCGAGCCGCATAAAACTCTTCAAGCTTTTGAGCCGCATGGAGCTTCATGCTGAATCTGGACCGCATATGAATTACTATTCTTTTTCATACTTCTACAAGACCCCCTTCAAAGTTTTCAATTTGTAAAAATTGAAATACTTTGAATAAGAAGCATGTCCATGTAAGCTCTTCATGCCGCATAGACTTCTCTGGCCGTATAGGACTTTCTAGCCGCATGGGCTGCTCTGGCCGCATGGACTGCTTTGGCTGCATAGACTTCCTAGTCGCATAGACTGCTCTGGCCGCATGGACTTCTCTGGCCGCATGTTGTCCTTCATGCCACATAGGTTTCTAATTAATTGCTCTTAATTTGTTTTGATTTAAAGCCGTCTTTTAGATAGGATCCCAAGAGTCGACATTAAATATTTAGATTTGCCTTGATGATTCTGAGCATTCTTTTTTGCATGAGAGGGGATAAAATCCTAAGAGTCAGTTTTATCTTCTAGGCAGCACATAATCCGAAGCGTCTATCGGTCCATACGCCCCCTGTCCGCCTATAAATATGAGTAATTTTTATAGAGAGTCACTTTACTCTTTTATCTTGTTCAAGCCTTCTCGTCTTAGTTGCTATATCTTCTTCTCCTTCGATCTTTCATGGCTCCCAAGACTTCCTCCAGCGCTGCGGCAAAGGGTAAAGGAGCGGCTTCCTCGTCGACTGCGGCGCCCACAGTTCATCCCGATGTTCACCCCGCCATTGATGGTAAAAATGTTAGGAGAAACTGTATGAACTCGAAACCCTAATCATCATGGCTACGTCTCATGTTTTATGCGTGGGCTTTCTTTGTCTTCATTGAACTGTTCAAGTTTATTATGACGAATCCGCATACTGTACTGTATGTGCCGCATGTATATCTCATGTTCGAGCCGTATGGGGGTATGCCTCATGTCCGAGCCGTATTAGAGTCGTCTTGTGGCCGCATAAGCACTTTACAAATTGGGCCGCATGAAGACCCGTCGAACAGGACCGCATAAGCTCCATCGAACTGTATCGCATGAGACCCCACCAAATCAGAGCCGTATAAGCTTTTTTAAGTTGGGCCGCATGAGCACCCGCTAAACAGAGCCGCATAAGCTCACTTGAACTGGGCCGCATGAGGCCCCGCTAAACAGAGCCGCATAAGCTCATTTGAACTCGGCCGCATGAGGCCCCGGTAAATAGAGCCGCATAAGCTCACTTGAACTGGACCGCATAAGCACCTGCTAAACAGAGCCGCATAAGCTCATTTGAACTGGGCCGCATGAGCACCCGCTAATCAGAGCCACCTAAGCTCATTTGAACTGGGCCGTATGAGGCCCCCCACAAATAGAGCCGCATAAGCTCCTATAAATTGAGCCACATAAGGACCCACCTAATCAGAGCCGCATAAGCTCGAAAACACTAAGCAGTTTTCCCTGGCCATCTTCTAAGTTGTTTCTTTTGCCCTTTTTCAGTAAATTTGCCAGTCAATCCTGCGGGAGAACCTTTGGTAGGTCGAGCCCAATATACTGTGGGCGTTAGGTTTGACCACATAGTCGAGTATGTGGTGAACCAGCTTCCCAAAAATGAACCTGTGGAGAGGCTGAGAGACATTAAAAACCAGTCCTTCTACTTTCTTTCGGGGATGATGAACTCAGGGCTGCTAGGGGGAAAACAGCTGAAGCCTGTGTTCATTTTCGAGGATGTCCTGACTGTGAAGAACTCCTAAGTTCTGGATATATCTGAGAGTTGGAGTTTTACTTCTAATGGGATGGCGATCCATATTCCTCAGATGGAGCGTCATTTCCCGTTGTCGTGGTTCAACATGCTGCCGATGGACAGAAAGATGGAGGATTTCTTGGCTTCGAGTCGGTCTGGGATGTTCGTGGGCAACATCCACTATAAAAACAACTTGGGATCAGTATATGCGGGCAAGGTACCGGTCAGCCGCTACGTGATGGGGTTGGCCCGGGCAATTTCTTGAATGTGCAGGGTCCCAACTTCAAGTTCTTCCAAGTTGACACTTTCATGAACCAGCTTGCTCATAAGGGGTCCTATCCCATTAGCCGGTTGTCGCTACCGAGTTGGATAAACCCCATCCCTATGTGGACCAACTTGTCTATGTGGATTGCACAGAAATACGAAACTTTCATGCGCGAGATTGGACTCTACCATGCTATTCGGGGCACCTGTTACGGCTTGTCCATAAACAAAAAATTGTTCATGGCTCTACTGGAGATGTACAATCATCGTACGGGGACTTTCTTTACACCTGTAGGGGAGATGGGGCTTGCTCTCTACGAGATGCATGACATCTCCAAGCTGCCTTGGGGAAATAAAGTCTTTGAAGTGTACACTCCCACGAATGAAGAGTTCGAGGAGTTGGAGGGGAGGTTCCCGGGCTTTGTTGCCGTCTACTGGGAATTGCTGTGTCATCACAGCACGTGCCAGCAGATGTCGAAGAAAAAGAACGACAGCTCGGTAGGGAACCTTCCTCACACAAAGACCTGGCTCACTTACCTTTTTATGCTCGGTGCCTCTGGCCGGATTTCTTCCCGAAGTCCTCGAACTCGGGAGAAGGTGCAGGACCAGGTGTCAACCGCCAAGAGGGTAAGAACCACCAGTGACAGGTTCAAGAGTCAATATGACTCTTTTGCTTATTTTTATCAAGACACTCAGCAGTTGTCCGAGAAGGCTCTTCTGGCAGGATTCCTGATGGTGTGGCTACGGAATTGCGTAGTTTCAGGAGGGGCTGGTTCTATTAAGCGGATCAGCCATAACTTTATCCTTCCTCCTGTGAAGCTGGTCTTTGGGGTCAGACTATCTCTTCTCCCGGCCATGGTGTGCAGCATACATCATGGCCTTCGTACTTTCTCGTCCAAGGTCATTGCCCGTGACATGACGAAGGACTTTGAACGCATTGAGTTGCCCTATCATTATCTGATGGGGTAGCTGTTGATGCATTGTCGATTTTTGATGAGGCCTGGCCCCGAAGATGGCGTAACTGCTGATGATGCTTTCATCTTCCAGTATCGCCATATGCCTTGGGATTATGAGACTATGTGTGCCTGTCGGATGGCGCTGGCGAGAGCATACAGATACACTTTTTTTGTGTCTGTTCCTCAATTTACAGCTGAAGAAGTGAGGGCCATACATCTTGATGGTATTGGGCCTCCCCACTTCTTATCCGACAAGATGCTCTTTTGGTTGCACAACATTCGTTCTTCCCACCTGGTATACTGCAACCGCAATACTGTCTACTTGGAGCCTTACTTATCCAGTAGGTTCTTCCGACAGTTTGGGTATAGTCAACTATTCTTGGACAGTCCCAGCTCTTGCCTTGGTTTTGAAGGTAGCGTCCTTGACGGCATCAGGGCCTGGCACTATTATAACACGATTCATACCTGTACCAGCTTCTCAGTTCCTGATGCTGGAGAGTTAGGGGAGATCTTGTATTTGGCGGCTCTATATCATGTCATGGCGAACAAGCCTTATGTTGATTTTGACCCGAGTACCAGCTTCATTGTTGGTACTGTCTTGGAGGAGAAGCCCAAGGGGTCCAAGACGAGGAAGAAGAGGGAGAACACGGTTGCTATGTCAGACTCGAGGTCTACCAACACGGACGAAAATGATGAGGAGCATGACCCCGATAACTCGCTTCCTCCCGCAGAAGATGTGGTGGCGGATCAGCCGCCTGTTGTGCCTGGTCCTTCACGCAAGCGAAGCAGGCATGAGCCTGCTGTTGGCGGCATAACTTACTCCGTAAATGGGCTGCGGTTAAGCCTCACGGGCTGCTCATTTGGGAGATACGCGAGGATGTTGACGCTATTTCGGAGATGATTTAAATTACAACCATCTTCTTTTTTAACTCTTCTTTTTTCTGAACTATGACCTAATTATTTTTCTTTTCTCTGTAGGCGTCAGGAGAAGGGGACTTTCCAGAGCCGGTTGCTGCCTCTACGGTCGACCCGGCTCTAACTACTCTAATTAAAGATATGAGTGTCGAGATTCTTGCCGCCGAGATTCTTCCAGCAACGGCTGAGGTTCCTCCAGTTGTTGACGTCCCAACCCAGGCCGACGTGGTCTCTGCTGAACCCGTCCCCGAGACTGCTGAATTTTAGTCAGGTGATGCTGATCCAGTTGAATCTCCTTCCGGGGCGGCTGGGGCAGAGGAACCATCTGTATTCGGCTCGATTGTCGTTGGTGAAGAGGCTACTGCGGCTTTGAGCGAACTTCAGCCTCAGCAACTCTCCCCCGGTAAGATAAGTCAAATCTTGACTAGTGAAGAGGTTCATTTGCTCTATCATCACATCCTTCAGGTTAAGCTGATTGATGGTTGCTCCGGACATACAGGTCCTGCTCCTTCACTGCCAACGATGGACATTATCGGAGGAGAGTTCGCCAGAGGGAATCTGGTGGAAGAGAATATGCCTCCTCCTCCTCCAGCTTACATTGAGGGGCCTCCTACTGGATCGAGTTTAGGAGAGCAAGCGGCGGAACGGCCGGAACGGAGAAAACTAGTCCCTGTACCCTCATCTGTTTACATGGCTCCGAATGTCGACCTTTACGCCCTGTCGAGTCTCCAGATCCATCAGGCTGCGGAGGAGGAATTGGCCATTATTTAAGCGTCTTTTCGCTCGAAACTTGTTTCCCTTGTGGCAGGGACATCAAGTTCTAGTGCATCTTCTTCGACACTGCCAACTACTCTTCCTTTGACGTCATCTTCTTCAGAAGTCCTGGATGAATCGTCAAAGGATGTGGTTGACAGTTTCTACCGCCACCTGAAGCGAAGGGTTGAGGACGTCGTGGAGAGGGGGACATCTTTTGCCTTGGCCCGTCAATGCGCCCATAGCCAAATTGAACTCCTTAGAACCCTCCCCGGTGGGGCAGGGATAGTTGAGCTCTTGGAGCCCAAATTGCCAGAGGCTGATCAGCTTGTGGCCCAGTTTCAAGTACTGCGGCAAGTTGATCTGTCTTCAGCAATAGATCAGGAGCGTGCCTTCCTCATAACTGCCATAAAAAAGGTAAGGGTTGCTCGAGATACATCCAAGCCGATTATAATGAAGGACCTCTACAATCTGTCTCTGTAGTACGATCAGTTGAGCCGCAGGGGGGAGGATTGCATTGCTCGGGAAGCGTCGGCCTCTCGCAGAATAATCGACATGAGGGAGCAGAACCTCGAGCTCCAGAGGAAATTGGCTTTCTTGGAATCTGATCTCGAGGCCTCCCGTACGGACAAGGAGCTAATTGTTCAGGAGGCCGACAAAGTCATCCGAACTTTTGCTGGCTTGGAGCGTGCTCGGAAGAGGCTTGAAGATGGCTGGCAGGCCCACGCGCATCTGGAGGATGCAGAGCGGTTGACCCAGGAGGCCGAGCGCCGGGCCAAGCAGCGGTTTGAGCGGTCGACGACCATGCTGAGGGACCGTCTCAGAGAATTATGTGTTGCCGAACCGTAGTCGGTCATTTTTTCTTTCTTTCTTTGTTATTTTTCTTTGTTTTAATAGGGATGCGGTCCCCGAACATGTAGTACTTTTGTTTTTCAATTAATGACTATGTTTACACCATCCATCATCTATTGTGCTTGTACCGTATTTTTGGTATAATGATATTTGCCCCACTGGGGGACTTTTTGTGGATCTATTACCCTTGGCATACCTTGGTTTTAGGTATGGATAATAAGTTTGATAGAGATACCTAGAACGATTCCGCGGTGGGACATAGAAGTTCTTGGTCTTGGATGAAAGAATGCCATGGAACAGCTGGGCTCTAAAGGCACATGATAATGAGAAAAGAGGCGCATGTACTAGGGGACCTAGTACAGCATTTGTGGTCAACTGCGGACATTTGTGGTCAACTGTGGACATTTGTGGGCCTATTATCCTTGGCGTACCCTGGGTTTTTTGGGTACGGATAATAAGTCGAGAAAAAACTGCTATACTTACTCAGAGGTAATATGGACGTGGTAAATATGAGGGTTTCTTCAATGGAGTCATCCTACTCAGAGGTAATGAGGACGTGGCAGGAGTGGACACCATGAAGGGTACATAGAACAACTCAAAGGTAATATGGACATGGAAATTCTACGTGAGGGGTGGTTTGTTTTTGATGGAAGTAAAACAACGCAGAGGTGACATCGACGTGGTTGTTTCGGAAAATTTGTGGATCTGTTACCCTATTTATACACTGAAAGTGCGGGTACTAGATCATGAAAAAGATGCTCCTTTGGGAAAAAAGTTCAGAGGTATGATCATACATGACTTACTACCCAAAAGATGCGATATAGATTCATTTAGGATGACCAGAGTGTAAGTTCAGCGGTACCTAAGGGCACATAACTTAACAGTCCGGTAGATTTGGAGGATGTTGTTTAGACATAATACTTCTTCAGGAACTTGCCGTTGACGAGCAATATGAGCAAGTCTCCATTTTGTTTTGCGAGACGGTAAGCACCATTGGAGAATACAGCCTCGATGATGAATGAGCCTTCCCACTTTGGCTGGAATTTGCCGGCAGTTTTGTGAGTCATAACCATCGGCCTTCGAACTGCCAGAACGAGATCGCCCACTTGAAATGTTCTGAGTTTAACCTTCTTATTGAAGGCTCCAGAGATGCGTGCTTGATAAAGCTTGATTCGTTGTTGAGCTAACAGACGCTTCTCATCTAAGGCTTCCAACTCTTGTAGTCGGCGATGGTAATTATCATCTGTCGTCAATCGATAGGTGAGGACGATACAGAGCGAGAGGATTTGAGTCTCCAGTGGGAGAACTGCCTCACTCCCATACACTAGAGTGAATGGTGTGTTCCCAGTGGCCATCCGGACTATAGTACGGTACGCCCATAAGAATTTGCCAAGCTTTTTATTCTAGTCGCGTTTGTTGGAAGACATGAACTTCTTGAGCAGCTTGATTATTATTTTGTTGAATGCTTCTGCCAACCCATTTGCCGCCAGATTGTACGGTGTTGAAGCAACATTCTGGATCCGATGTTTGTCGTAAAACCGATAAAAGACGTGGCTTGCGAACTGCGGACCGTTGTCGTGGATAATCCTTCGGGGCAGTCCAAAGCGATAGATGACATAATGCTTGAGGAAGCTGATTACGTTTGACGTCTTCACCTTTGCAAGTAGAACGGCTTCCGTCCCTTTAGAGAAGTAATCTGTAACTACCAGTATGAAGCGGTGCCCTCTGGATGAAGGTGGGGTGATAGGACCAATGATATCCATTTCCCATGCCTCAAATGGCCAGGATGACACCGTTGGGTGAAGGAATTCAGATGGTTGATGTATGAAATCTGTGTGGACCTGACAGGCTTTGCACTTTCTTGCATAGTCTATCGCGTTTCCCACCATCGTAGGCCAGTAGCCCATCCGGCGAAGGCGATCTTACAATTTCGGGCCAGGCTGATGGGCCCCGCAGACGCCATCATGTGATTCACGTACAGATTCTTTAGCTTCTGTATTGGACATACACCAAAGCAGTAATCCATCGTATGACCGCCGATACAGCATCTTTGTTTCTGTATCGTAGAAGAATCTGAGAGAACGTCTTCTAATATAGGTGGCTTCTTTCGGGTTCTCCTGTAACTCCTCTTTTCGAACTTTTAAATTTTTTTAGTTTTATTTATTATGATAATTTTCGTCGAGATTTTCTGAGTGATTTTCTGATTAACTATTCTATCAAAATTTAGTTTTAAATTGAATATTTGAGAGTGCAAATTGTTTCAAAAAAAATATATATATAAGTATCATATTAGCCTGTTATGAAAATCAAATTACTCGATTTGTTTTATTGATTTGATATACCCAGTTGTGGAAGTTATTGGTATTTTTAAACCTTAATTTACTTATAAAAGGGGTGATTCAGATTTATACAATTTAAACTATTTCATGATTGTGACTAGAATGATTTTACTTCAACGTTAATTAGTTGACTTTTGAATTTATAAGGAACTAAACTTTTGGTAATACTTAAATTCTGACTTAAATTTATACTAGTATCATTAATAGATTTCAATTGATATATATTTTATGGTGTTGGATAATTTCGCTATAATTAAATTATTAGAAGTATTATCTAATCCAATTTTAGATGTCATTTAACTATTTTAGTAATTAATTGTTTGTTTAATTTCGAATTAAATGTATAGAATTTAAATTAGCGATAGTATCATGTTTATTGACTTCGAATTTAAGTCTCGTGATTTAAACTATTTGATTTTGTTAGATATCGATTTAACATAGTATTATGATTAAACTAAATTTTGTTTTAAAGTAGCTATCTGATTTATTAAGTTCATGCTATTTTAAATCATTTGGATTTAGATGGACATCATATTATGATTAGAGGCATCGGATCTGTAAGGTGTAATTGAATCAAAACTAGAAGAAATGTATATCTAATCAAATTGGTAGTCCATATCTACTAAGAGTTTCCCATATTTAAGAGCTTTTCCTCGTTTCTTATAAACCTTCTTCCTGAGAACCCTTCGCGTCCTCATGGCAGAAGCTCGAGTTAGAGCCCATGTCATTCTGATTTTTGCACCAAACACCCATGGATATGCTCGTCATTCCCTTTGTCTCATGTCGATGCCTGAACCAAGCTCGCCTTCTCCTCTCTCGATCACCATCGACATCACAGCCAGTACACAAAGTCCGTATCCATCACCACCATTACCATTTTCTCGTGTCCGGACCGTGCGTCCGTGTCTATCCCATCTTATTACAAACCCGGTTCGTGTCGGACACACCCGACACGAATGGTACAACCATCCATATCCAACATCATCACCACCATCTCCACTTACCTTCCACGTCACCACCCTCTGTTCGTCGCATCTCAAGCCGATGCCCTCTCCGAAGCCCGCCGAAGCGAACGCCCGGGTCTGGAGTGCTGAACCGCGCGTCGCCCTCCGCCCCGGTACGGTCGAACTCCAGCACCCCGCCATGCCATCGTCCTCGCCAGCCAAGGTGAAGCACCCCAGCATCGCGCGCCAGAATCGTGGCATGCCCGGTGTTCTCCGGCGAACTCGCAAGCCGAGTCTCCCCGGAGTGCAGCGTCGAAACCCTTCAGATCCGTCGAGCTTGCGCCTCCCTACGGCGAGCGCCTCAGTCGAGAACCAGCAGTCTGCGCTTCCTCGACGACGTCCCACGAACTCTGGTCAGCGCCATCTTCTCTCCAGAAGTCGAATCTCGTCGTCTAGGGCCAGCGCCTGCAACCCCTCTCCCCATCTTGTCCAGCGCCGACATGTCGCGGCTGCCTTTTCGAAATACCGAGCCCGTTTCCAACACCGCACCCTGCCGTGGCTCCACCAGATCCCGCCCCACCGCTGCTCTTTTCCTCCGCCAAGCGTAGAGAGCCAGATCCGGTGCTTGACCACCGAGCATGAGCGCCGCCACGACGCCTTCGCACAAGGCCGCCGTGCGCCCACCCCTCTGCCCTATCCGCGTTGGCGAACGGCCGCCCGTGCGGAGTCTTCCCCGCAACAACCTGCGCGCCGTCGTCCTCAACCTCCACCGCCGGGGTCGAGACCCTCTCCGCCGGAAGCCCGCTGCCGCCGAGCCCCTCGAGCTTTACCGCTCCTCCGGCAACTGTCGTCCCACACGCGCGCTGCCACCGCCAGATCTGCCGGCGTCCGCCCCAGCGTTTTCCCTTGTCGTGAGCTGCCGACCGCCGGGTTCGCATCCTCCGCCACCAGCTGCGCCGAACCCTCACTCTGTGAGTTCCCAAACCCTTTCTCTCTCTTTCCTTTCCTAAAATTTGGGTGAACAGCATAGTATGGGACTTAGGAATGAAGGTTTTTGGGTTAAAGAAATTGTTTGGAGTTGGTTGTGGGCTTCAAGCCCAACACCTATAATAAATCCTTGATGTTCCGTGGGCTTGGGTTATTTTAGCTTGTTTATATTCTTTTGTTAAGTTGTGTTTTGGACTATTAAGTCCAGACCCACAGTTTGGACAGATTGGACTAGGCTGGGCTTGTATTGGTTCTACTCAGTTATCAATTTGGATATGCTATAATTAGTTATGTTAAAGTACTATTTCAAAATTCTTAATTAATAGTTTGTAATTTTATTAAGCTACTAGTAGTTATTAGTTGCTATTAATTTTACTCAATGATTTTCCTAATTAATTAATAATATTAATTATTACTTAGAAATTATATATTATTATTATTTTAAAAGTATATCATATATTATATTTTAGTTTAGCCTAAAAGATATTTCTATGATTTCAAAACAATTATAGTTTTCAAGTATTGTAATTATTTTCTAAAAAGAGATTAATACCTAGTATGCTCTGAATATATTTCTAAGTAGTCTACAAATAGTTTCTAAATAAAATAGATACATTTTCTAAACAATAATTATTTTCCTAAGCAATTTTCTTGATCTGAAATTATTTATTTAATAACTATTTTACCAGTAAAAATCTTGTTTTTCATTATTATAAATAACTTCTAAAAATTAGTTATGTATACGTTATGATTTTCCATTAAATTATAAATTAATTTTGCTCGCAACTAGTCATACACTCCTACTTCTCGTGATTCTGACTAATTTATATCGACCCTAGGCTAATCGGAATAGTCTGAACTCACTGGAATTGTCGGTTTCATCAGCTAAGGACCTCAGGCAAGTGCACTTTCTGATTGCTTTCCGATTCATAGTAGTCTTTTCATTTCATGTCTATACATATATCTTGCTGCTTGTTGACACGCTCGTCACACGGAGTTGTCGGGAGGGGAAATATCTTAGTATACATGTGGACTACCCAGAAATATCTTATTGTCTCTCGTGAATGCTAGCCGCTGCGCACGACACGTGCAGTGTGCCTTATTTACCCCCTAGTCGTCCACATGTTGAAACGGATATTTCACACCACTTAGATAGATGTCTTTTATTAGCTTTTCCTTGTTTATTTCTCTATCGTGCTATGACATCAGTTTATCTTACAGTTTTCATTTCTCATATGCTATTTTCATGTCTTGATAATTCTATTGTGTTTTGCACTGCCGTCGGTTTGTGTGCTTGTTCCAATCCTGACTGGATAACCAACATTTTTCAGGTTTAGCCACGATCACTCTTAGCACTGGGAAGACTTGGGTATGCTGAAGACAACCTAGAAATAGATAGCAATGTATCATTTTCATTAATTATAAAACTTGTATTTTTCTTTTAATATTAAATGTTGTAATAAATGTAGAATTGTGAATGAGCATCACTTGTTATTTCTTGAGCATTTATTCTTGCGGGCTTGACAGCGTTCTACCGCCGACTCTGCGGCGTAGGCTGGCTTGGACACGTCTCGTATTCGAAAACCGGGTGCGGGTCGTGACAAGTTTTTGTGGTGGCCCATGCAGGTCAGATTTTGCAAAAGATTACGAACTCGTGATGGTACGTTAGTCGTACAATTGCGAGCCTGCGACAAAGAAATGCTCATTCACAAATTAGGATTAAAATGATTTAAGAGAACAACTAGGATAAGGGTCCCTTATTAAATTGACTGTTGGGTAGTTAAGGATGCAAGATAGGCCATACAATTTAGAAACTTTTTTGATTGCTTGCTAGAACCCTATAGGTACATTCTTACCTTGATATGACGATATGACCCTATGTGGATATACTATTCGCTTGCTATTTTAGGCTTACCTAGAATTAAAGTTTTAACCTTGATGAACTGTTTAAATTTCTTTTGCTTTATTAGATATAAATCTTATATCATAAGTTAGAACTGCATACTTTAAATTCTATTTTGTTGTATGGAACTGGTTTAAATTTCTGATTCTGTTATTTGTGTACAAAATCTTGAGTTAGATTTTGATTCTCTCAAAACTCGAACTACTTGTACCTCCTTTCCAAAAATCTCGCGTTATTTATATTTCGACTCTCTTGACCAATTCTGCTATTACAGCCTAGTTTTTGCAAGCTTCCTCTTTTATCAAGCTTGATTCGAGACATATGTTTATTGGGGACGTCCGCTAATATATTGTCTAATCAGAATCATTGTATCACGGTCTGATCAACCATGATGCTTTTGGTTCGCCCTGCATCTAATTACCCTACGTAGATTGAGATATAGATGTCTCTAGGATCTCATCCGCGACTGCTTTGACAATTTCTCTTGAATTAAACATTCGTCCTTGAATCATGTAATTGTGTTCAGTGACATCCCTCTTGAACCCTTTACCGTTTTTGTCTTTCGCGGATTGGAAAGACGAAAACTCGTAATTGATAGATAGACACAGAGTATTCCCATGGCTATGATAGTTGTATATGCAAGTGTAGCTACCATCGGCCAGCCCTGTGACAGGAACCTTGCCACCATATCCTAGCCTCTAAAGTGGGTAGAAGTCCTCGGAGTTTCGGAGTTACAAAATGACAAAAAGGAGCATACAACTATTTTGAGAAATTAAATTTGAGGAGATTAAGGGAATACCAGACTTTGAATTTTAAGAAATAGTTATGAATTTGAAATTCGAGGACGAATTTATTTCTAAGGTGGGTAGATTTGTAACTCCTCTTTCCGAACTTTTAAATTTTTTTAGTTTTATTTATTATGATAATTTTCGTCGAGATTTTCTGAGTGATTTTCTGATTAACTATTCTATCAAAATTCAGTTTTAAATTGAATATTTGAGAGTGCAAATTGTTTCAAAAAAAAAATATATATATAAGTATCATATTAGCCTGTTATGAAAATCAAATTACTCGATTTGTTTTATTGATTTGATATACCCAGTTGTGGAAGTTATTGGTATTTTTAAACCTTAATTTACTTATAAAAGGGGTGATTCAGATTTATACAATTTAAACTATTTCATGATTGTGACTAGAATGATTTTACTTCAACGTTAATTAGTTGACTTTTGAATTTATAAGGAACTAAACTTTTGGTAATACTTAAATTCTGACTTAAATTTATACTAGTATCATTAATAGATTTCAATTGATATATATTTTATGGTGTTGGATAATTTCGCTATAATTAAATTATTAGAAGTATTATCTAATCCAATTTTAGATGTCATTTAACTATTTTAGTAATTAATTGTTTGTTTAATTTCGAATTAAATGTATAGAATTTAAATTAGCGATAGTATCATGTTTATTGACTTCGAATTTAAGTCTCGTGATATAAAATATTTGATTTTGTTAGATATCGATTTAACATAGTATTATGATTAAACTAAATTTTGTTTTAAAGTAGCTATCTGATTTATTAAGTTCATACGATTTTAAATCATTTGGATTTAGATGGACATCATATTATGATTAGAGGCATCGGATCTGTAAGGTGTAATTGAATCAAAACTGGAAGAAATGTATATCTAATCAAATTGGTAGTCCATATCTACTAAGAGTTTCCCATATTTAAGAGCTTTTCCTCGTTTCTTATAAACCTTCTTCCTGAGAACCCTTCACGTCCTCATGGCAGAAGCTCGAGTTAGAGCCCATGTCATTCTGATTTTTGCACCAAACACCCACGGATATGCTCGTCATTCCCTTTGTCTCATGTCGATGCCTGAACCAAGCTCGCCTTCTCCTCTCTCGATCACCATCGACATCACAGCCAGTACACAAAGTCCGTATCCATCACCACCATTACCATTTTCCCGTGTCCGGACCGTGCGTCCGTGTCTATCCCATCTTATTCCAAAAAAACATTACAAACCGGTTCGTGTCGGACATACCCGACACGAACGGTACCACCATCCATATCCAACATCATCACCACCATCTCCACTTACCTTCCACGTCACCACCCTCTGTTCGCCGCATCTCAAGCCGATGCCCTCTCCGAAGCCCGCCGAAACGATCGCCCGGGTCTGGAGTGCTGAACCGCGCGTCGCCCTCCGCCCCGGTACGGTCGAACTCCAGCACCCCGCCATGCCATCGTCCTCGCCAGCCAAGGTGAAGCACCCCAGCGTCGCACGCCAGAATCGTGGCATGCCCGGTGTTCTCCGGAGAACTCGCAAGCCGAGTCTCCCCGGAGTGCAGCGTCGAAACCCTTCAGATCCGTCGAGCTTGCGCCTCCCTACGGCGAGCGCCTCAGTCGAGAACCAGCAGTCTGCGCTTCCTCGACGACGTCCCACGAACTCTGGTCAGCGCCATCTTCTCTCCGGAAGTCGAATCTCGTCGTCTAGGGCCAGCGCCTGCAACCCCTCTCCCCATCTTGTCCAGCGCCGACATGTCGCGGCTGCCTTTTCAAAACACCGAGCCCGTTCCTAACACCGCACCCTGCCGTGGCTCCACCAGATCCCGCCCCACCGCTGCTCTTTTCTTCTGCCAAGCGTAGAGCGCCAGATCCGGTGCTTGACCATCGAGCATGAGTGCCGCCACGACGCCTTCGCACAAGGCCGCCATGAGCCCACCCCTCTGCCCTGTCCGCGTTGGCGAACGGCCGCCCGCGCGGAGTCTTCCCCGCAACAACCTGCGCGCCGTCGTCCTCAACCTCCACCGCCGGGGACGAGACCCTCTCCGCCGGAAGCCCGCTGCCGCCGAGCCCCTCGAGCTTTATCGCTCCTCCGGCAACTGTCGTCCCACACGCGCGCTGCCACCGCCAGATCTGCCGGCGTCCGCCCCAGCGTTTTCCCTTGTCGTAAGCTGTCGACCGCCGGGTTCGCATCCTCCGCCACCAGCTGCGCCGAACCCTCACTCTGTGAGTTCCCAAACCCTTTCTCTCTCTTTCCTTTCCTAAAATTTGGGTGAACAGCATAGTATGGGACTTAGGAATGAAGGTTTTTGGGTTAAAGAAATTGTTTGGAGTTGGTTGTGGGCTTCAAGCCCAACACCTATAATAAATCCTTGATGTTCCGTGGGCTTGGGTTATTTTAGCTTGTTTATATTCTTTTGTTAAGTTGTGTTTTGGACTATTAAGTCCAGACCCACAGTTTGGACAGATTGGACTAGGCTGGGCTTGTATTGGTTCTACTCAGTTATCAATTTGGATATGCTATAATTAGTTATGTTAAAGTACTATTTCAAAATTCTTAATTAATAGTTTGTAATTTTATTAAGCTACTAGTAGTTATTAGTTGCTATTAATTTTACTCAATGATTTTCCTAATTAATTAATAATATTAATTATTATTTAGAAATTATATATTATTATTATTTTAAAAGTATATCATATATTATATTTTAGTTTAGCCTAAAAGATATTTCTATGATTTCAAAACAATTATAGTTTTCAAGTATTGTAATTATTTTCTAAAAAGAGATTAATACCTAGTATGCTCTGAATATATTTCTAAGTAGTCTACAAATAGTTTCTAAATAAAATAGATACATTTTCTAAACAATAATTATTTTCCTAAGCAATTTTCTTGATCTGAAATTATTTATTTAATAACTATTTTACCAGTAAAAATCTTGTTTTTCATTATTATAAATAACTTCTAAAAATTAGTTATATATACGTTATGATTTTCCATTAAATTATAAATCAATTTTGCTCGCAACTAGTCATACACTCCTACTTCTCGTGATTCTGACTAATTTATATCGACCTTAGGCTAATCGGAATAGTCTGAACTCACTGGAATTGTCGGTTTCATCAGCTAAGGACCTCAGGCAAGTGCACTTTCTGATTGCTTTCCGATTCATAGTAGTCTTTTTATTTCATGTCTATACATATATCTTGCTGCTTGTTGACACGCTCGTCACACGGAGTTGTCGGGAGGGGAAATATCTTAGTATACATGTGGACTACCCAGAAATATCCCATTGTCTCTCGTGAATGCTAGCCGCTGCGCACGACACGTGCAGTGTGCCTTATTTACCCCCTAGCCGTCCACATGTTGAAACGGATATTTCACACCACTTAGATAGATGTCTTTTATTAGCTTTTCCTTGTTTATTTCTCTATCGTGCTATGACATCAGTTTATCTTACAGTTTTCATTTCTCATATGCTATTTTCATGTCTTGATAATTCTATTGTGTTTTGCAGCCGTCGGTTTGTGTGCTTGTTCCAATCCTGACTGGATAACCAACATTTTTCAGGTTTAGCCGCGATCACTCTTAGCACTGGGAAGACTTGGGTATGCTGAAGACAACCTAGAAATAGATAGCAATGTATCATTTTCATTAATTGTAAAACTTGTTTTTTTCTTTAATATTAAATGTTGTAATAAATGTAGAATTGTGAATGAGCATCACTTGTTATTTCTTGAGCATTTATTCTTGCGGGCTTGACAGCGTTCTACCGCCGACTCTGCGGCGTAGGCTGGCTTGGACACGTCTCATATCCGAAAACCGGGTGCGGGTCGTGACATCTCCAGCAAGATGCCATAAACTATGAAGTCGATAAATGGGAGCCTCCAATCCTGTGTCTCGTCGACCGTCAGGGCAGAATAGCTCTCAGCAAATTGGACGATGTTCTTGGGACAGACCAACTCATGGCCTATTACGTCCACCAAATGATGAGTATATTTTGAGACCGCCTGGGAAGCGGCCAATCCTACTAAGGCGTTGGCTTCAATGTTCCGGAGTCTCGAAACATGTTCTATGAAGAACCCCTTCAGAGATGTAATGATGGCGATTGCTATCTGATGATAGGGGATCATGTCTTCATGACGAACTTCATATGAACCTCGGATCTGATTGATGATTAACTGTGAATCGCCATATGCCTCTAGGTACTCTACTTCCAGTTCTTTTGTAAGTCAGATGCCGATAACCAAGGCGTTGTACTCGGCTACGTTGTTCAAGCAGGGTTCTGTAAGGGAATATGCCTGGTTGATCACCAAGCCAGAGGGAGAAATCAGTACCACTCCGACCCCAACGATAATGTTGCCCTTGGGCCCGGTTCTTGAAGCACCGTCGAAGAACATTCGCCAAACGGAATCATCGAAAGCCATGTTTGAATTGGCGACCTCGTCTGGAATCTCTTCATATATTCTGGTTGACTCCAAACTTGGATGGGCTGCTAAAATGTTCGTCAGAGCTTGACCTTTAACTGTCTTTTGTGGAATGAAGATCATGTCGTAGGAAGACAATAATATCGCCCAGGTAGCGAGGCGAGAGCTGAGTGCACCCGGCTTGGTCATGAGGACCCTGAGGGGGTTAACTCTTGATATGACATGGATGGTTTGTCCTATAACATAGTGTCGAGTCTTCTGGATAGCGAACACCAGAGCAAGACATTCCTTTTCCACGACGGTATATCTATGCTCAAGCCCAATCATTATTCGACTGAGGTAATAGATAGCTTATTCATGCCCTATATCATTGTTTTGTGCTAGTAGAGCACCGAGGGAATGCTCTGTCGCTCGCACATAGAGCAAGAACGGCTTTCCAGCAACCGGGACCACCAGAACTGGAGGATTTGACAGATATTCTTTGATGTTGTCTAACGCACGTTGGCACTCTTCATCCCATACAAATGAGATGCCCTTCTTCATGAGGTGGGTGAATGGTTGACATCGCCCGGAGAGGTTAGAGATGAACCTCCTGATGTAAGCTAGCCTTCCTTGAAGGCCTCGAAGTTCACGGAGATTTCTCGGGGGACCCGTCTCTATGATTACCTTCGTCTTTTCAGGGTCTATGTGGATTTCCTGGCCAGTAATGGTAAAACCCAAGAATTTTCCACTGGATACGCCCAAGAAGGATTTTGTGGGATTTATTTTCAAGTTGTACGCTTGCATCAGGTCGAATACCGTCCTCAGATCCTGCAGATGGTCTCCTTTAGAGCGGCTTTTGACAGCGATGTCATCAACATAACACTCAACGGTCTTATGCAGGTGATCTCTGAAGATGACACTCATGGATCTTTGATATGTGGTGCCGACATTCTTTAAATCAAAGGATATGACTGTGTAACAGTACACGCTAATCGGTGTTCGAAATAATGTATGCTTTTCGTCGTCAGGAAACATCTTGATTTGGTTGTATCCTGAGAAGCCATCCATAAACGACATGCGCTCAAAGCTACATGTGTTATCGATCATGATGTCTGTGATGGGAAGAGGAAGCTCATCTTTAGGACATGCTTCATTTAGGTTTCGAAAGTCGATGCAAATTTGAAGCTTTTTATTTTTCTTGAGGACTAGTACTATGTTGGCAACCCAGTCTGGATGTTGCTCCTCCCGGATGAAGCCACTGTCTATCAGTTTGTTGACCTCAGCTTCGATAGAATTTATGATATCCGGGCAAAAACATCTTTGCTGTTGCTTGACCGGCTTTGCGTCCGGATGAATGTTGAGTTTATGAAGTGCAACCTCGGGGTTTAGCCCTGGCATGTCTTCATATCTCCAGACGAACACGTCAATGTACTCTCTGACGATTTATAAAAGGGCCTCCCGGTCTTCGTCTGTCAGGCTTTTGCTGACGAAGATTGGCTTTGGAGAGGACTCATCGTTGAGGTCAACTTGAATAACCTCATCTTGTGTGGGAGGTTCACAGAGTTCGAAGCGTTTCTCCTACTGTGCATCTAGTTGCTGGACCTAAGGTTCTAACTCAAGAAGTTCGGGTATATCTTCATCTTCTTCGTAGGCATCAGCAAATGCCATATTGACAAACAGAGCTTGCCTGAATACGTCCACGATGCTGATGTCCGAATCAGAGATGGATGATCCGGTTGAATGCAAATGCCAGTCGCATTCCTCATCCGAGCATTCAGGAGTTGTTATAGGTGTAACATAACCTAGCCCACATCTGGTCTTGTTGTAATAATCTCATGGTTTCCCAGCCGGGACTGGCAACTGTAAGGGTAACCGCCGACCAGTGCCGTAGTTTAAGCCTGGCGTAGTCTTCAGATCATACCCCTATTTTTGCATGAGGTACTTGGATCGGAAGCTATACAGATAAAGGGATAGTCTCCCGGTGTCGGGTACCAGATCAACTTCTTCTATCCTGAAGGGCTGTGGATCATTCTTCTGGCCGAAGATGATTGGATGATTCTCTCCCTCGACTATGAAGTAAGCATCTTCCACGGGAGTAAGTTGGTTTGCGGTGTAGATATTTGTCACCTGCGTATGTAGGTGGGTGCCTATATCGTGTTCCATAGCATACATTGTACAAAGCTTATTAAGCTCGATGTAGTTCAAAGATAGCCCTTTATTGATGAAGTAAGGTATCTTTTCGGATGGAATTACATCATCTGTAGACGAAACATCAGTGTGAGCAGCCACATACTTGGCCAGATCTAACTCTTTTTCGGCCACCCCCTGTGTCAATAAAGACTGGGAGGATGACCTGGGCAGCTTAATCATCAAGGGCCCCACTGGTGGAGCAGAACGTGGGGTCGTTGGCGCACTGGCGACTCCCAGTTTGGTGTTCAGTGCTGGGCGGAGAGTTGTTGGCTCGCTAGCAGTCCCCGGCTTAGTGCTCGGCTGTCGACTCATTCTGGAAAGACGAATCGTCATCGGCTTGACAGAGGGATTGAGCTCATCTGTTTGTTGCTGGCCAGCTCTCGGCAGCCTGATTGTCAGTGGCTCCGTAGTGGGTCTCGGCCCTTGGCCAGACCTTGGCAGTCGAATTGTCATCTGCTCCTTTTGTGCAGTAAGCACCGGAAGACCAGTTGCTTCTCTACGCAGAGTGGCTGTCAGAGGTACAGTCCTGTCTGGTTTACAGGGTTGGAGATGGATCCTCAAAGGTTCCTCTGACCCCATAATGGCCTCCGTCTGCTCTTGAACATCTTTGTTGATCAGGTGCCTCTTGGATTTCTCGTGCAAGCAAGAATCCGAATAATAGGATTCGACCCCTTTGAAGGAATCGATGTCGACAAATTCTGTCCTCACGAAGTCATGCTTGTCGACGTACTTGAAGCACTGGTGCAATGTGGGGGGCACGATCATGTAATCATGTATCCACGGACGCCCCAGGAGAATACTGTAGGAGGTGTCTGTGTCTATGACATAGCAGGTTACTTCCGACTGAAGGTCGCCAATTTGGCACTTCAGGCGAATCATTCTAATGGGATAGCTTCTTCCGGAATTGAAACCGCTGATGGCAGTACTGGTAGTAGACAGCAGATGCATAGGGATGCACAGATGGTGAAGCAAGCTCTTCGAAATAATGCTTATCGAAGAGCCGGGATCAATTTGCATCCTATCCACCTTGACGTCGCCAACATATCCAGTATAATACAGAGGGCGATCGTACAGGTTGGTCTTGATAAGCATATCCTGCAGAGTGAAGACAATGTTGGGCATTGCACCTGTACAAGCGCTGTCTTGGAGATCCATCGGCGAGCTCTCCCCAATGAGATTGACCTAAGCCAGATATGCATCGACATTCTGGAGTGCCTCGCTCAGTACGATGCGAACATCTTTGGAGAGTCTCAAGAGCTCGTATAATGACAATTTGACTGGTGTATTGGTCAGTTGTGCTAAAATGTCAAAATTGTAGGGCATCTCCAGCCCGTGAGGAGTGTCTTTCCGGAGCGGCTTATCAAAGCGGGTCTCCTTTGTCTTGGACTTATCGGCCGGCGGAGGCTGAGAAGGTCCTAGGGCATCAGCAGTGGCTGGCTGACGTTCTTCAATCGAGTTGCTCGGTGTAGGTTGGGATTGTGCACCAGGCCGGATGACGACAGCCATAGCTTCTTCGATATATGCCGTGATTGTGTAGCAGGACTTGACTTTCCTATCCTTCTTCTTGTCGGTGGAGGGTATGCAGACTGAGTCACTTCAGGTACTTGGTCCGTATGGACCCACATGATCTTCCCTCGTAATGTGGTGAGGGGCACTAGTCCAGTAGCCTGGTCTCGGGGAGGTAGAAGATTAGAGACCTCTATTTTTGCCCGAGGGACGGGTACTATGCCGTCTTGGGCCCTTGTCGACGGGAAGCTATCGAATTGGACCGACACCATGTTGGCAGCGACCATCACCTCCTCGAAATCATTGGCCAAGGCCTTCGAGTCGATAAGGTTCTGGATGTACCACTTTAATTGGAAGCATTCTCGAGTGGCATGGTGGACATAGCGGTAGTAGTGGCAGTACTTTGGGCTCTCCATCTCTGCAGGTCGAGGTTCACGCCTTGGAGAAGGGAGCTGAATTCTGTCCTCTTGTAAGAGCATGTCAAAGATGGGCTTAACATGGCTGTCCTCGAAGGAGTAAGTCATCTGCTGCCACTGCTTCTCTGCCTATTTTGGTTCAGGCTTTGGGGCTGTGTCGGCCACCATAGCATGTTTGCCCTTGTTGTCTCGGTTGTTGGAGGAATTATTGTCGTTGTTGTTGTTGGCATTAGGGCGTTTGCCCTTATCGTCTCCTTCTAAGATGTGCAATTCCAGTTGGCGAGCTTTTTTTAGCTTGTCTTCTACGCTAGTGGCACTGATGATGAAAGTCTTCCAGTCCTTAAATTAACTTTCGCCCATCCAGAGGCTGATTGTGGGGAGCATCCTCTTTTGGCAAATTTCAATTAAGGAAGAGTCAGGGTTACCGGAGGGCAGCTTCATCGTGGTTTGGCAAAACCGCTCAATGTAGTTCCTTGTCAGCTCCTTCTCGCCTTGAACAACGTCCATGAGGGTTGACATTGTCACATCATGTCCTGCCTCATAGAACCTCTCCAAGAACATACGCTTGAAGCCGACGAAAAAATGGATGCAGTTGTCCGGTAAGTTGCGGTACCAGTCGAATGCGACCCCTTCTAGTGCCCAAATGAACAACCACGTAAGGATAGCGTCATCATGCGACAGATGATCTGTTGTGACCTCAAAGTAGGTCACGTATCGACTTGCTGAGGTCTTGCCATCATATGGATTAATGTTGAATGGCTTGTACCTTGGAAGGAAGGGGACATCTCTCCACGCAGCAGGATACGGTTGTCGTATCCTGAGGTCATGAGAGTTTTCTTGGGCGTCAAACATTGCCCGAAGCTCCTGGACCTCTCTTCTTGCCTCCCTAGCCTCATCTGCAGCAGTGGGAGCCGACATTCCAGGTGGATTATCGCCTGGGGTCGGTGCAGTTGTGTTTGAGTCCGCATTAACGGTGGGACCCATGCTTGTTTGGCTAGGCGTCTTTTCTTGGAGAGCTGGTAGAGTGGCCTTGATCTCGTCTACTGAATTGACCAGGGTATGAAGTATAGACTCAAGCATGTCGAGGCATTGTCGATCGCTGGGACCGTCCTGGTCATTATCATTCGTAAATACTGTTCTCACACGAGGAACAGTGGAAGGAACTGTGGGGGATGTGCTCTCTGAATCATACCCCCGAACGGAGAAGTCGTCGGGATATGTAGGAATGTTCTCCTCCGATTCGGATTCGGAGGAAGTGCTACCCCCTACATCGGAGGTTGCTTCATCTTGGGACCCATGGATGTTTCCAGGGACATCTGGTTCTGTTGCATCCGTAGGGGGGAACTGTCTCCCCTGGTTGATCTTCTTGGAACATCGGATTATTATGGATGTTTCGGGGAGTGGTACCCCCAGCTTCGGCTACCCCCAGGGATGTAGATGACGAATCTCCAAGTGTTGAAGATTTCGTTTTAGAGCGGGTGCCTTGAAAAACTCCTCCTGTGGTGGTTGTGGACAACCGCTTGGACGTGAGTTTCTTAGCCGCGCTAGTAGAGATCGTCGGACTGGAAATGTTTATCTTCTTCCCCGCCTTGCCGGTAGGGATCTTCTGAATAGAATTGCAGGAGGCGACATGAAGCGCCTCACCTCCTGAGCTTTGTTGCAGGACCGGTCCTAGCTGCTGTAGTCGTTGGAAGACGGACTGCCGGTCCTCTTGTATTGCCGCCTTGCTGCACCAGTAGTTGATAATAACTTGTGTGCAGTGATGTCCATGAAAGGACTCTCTACACACCAAGCTTTCTTCTCTTTCTTTGTGCTTGTGAAGAATCACATCACGCAAGTCACTCGTTTTGTAGGCCCGGGAGTCCCGAGCGTACGAGTGTGTTGGCATCATGTTTGCTCCCTGATTGGGAGACTCTTAGGAACCACTCTGTCTATTTGTCGTCGGGGGTTGGACACGGTCGGTTCTGTACAACTTTCCATCGGAGGCCCGCCTAACAGTAAGCGGAGCTCTCTGATTGTCAAAGGTTGGGACAGCTGACTGAGCTCGACGAGCCCACGCTGCCTTAGACTTCTTCCTTGTAGCACCCATGGGCGCATAGTAGAAAGAGTCCAAATTGTGCCGCACAGAGTCTGGCACATTCTCATTGGAGCATCTGAGATCAGGACCGCATGAGAGGCGGTCGAAGACTGAACCCTAGTCGCATGGAGCAGATGGTCTGCGGCTGGGATTGGTGGCCGCATAGGCTGTCTGCATACGGCTAGCATTTGTGGCCACATAAGCAGTCTGTATGCGGCTGGCATTTGTGGCTGCATAAGCAGTCTGCATGCGGCTGGCATTTGTGGCCGCTTGAGCAGTTTGTATGCGACTGGTAGCTGTGGCCGCATGAACCTTCTGTATGCGGCTGGGAGTCATGGCCGCATGAGCCTCCTCCATGCGGCTGGAAGTTTTGGCCGCATGAGCCTTTTGCATACGGCTGGCTTTTGTGGCTGCATGAGTCTCCATGCGGCTGGTGCCCTTATGCGACTTCTTCCTGGACCTCATAGAGTCCCTCTTTGCCCCTGCAAGTCCAGCATCGTAGTATTTTTCTCTGCCGAACTTGGGGACAGCAGAGTCCTCTACGGTCTGAAGTGGGGCCGCATGAGAGTCTTCTCCGCCGTCTTGGACAACAGAGAGCATTTCTTCCAGAGCTTGGGGAGAAGCAAATGATTTGGGCCTCCACTCCCTGCGGGCCTTCTTCGTGCGGGCTCACTTCTGGACCGGACTAGCGCTCCTGTCGGAGAGCATCTCTTCAAACGCTTGCTGGTCGAAACGGACAACCAACATCTGTTGCGTGGAGCCAAGCTTGGCTGCGTCCTATTGCGTCACCAACTTCTCAGTAGTAGAGAAGTTAGTCCCCAGCAGAGTCGCCAAATTGTTTGCCATTGATTATCTAAGAACAGAACAGTTTTATGGGAGGACTGAACTTTGATTCACAATACAAACTCGCTCGTACAAAGAGAGCCTATGAACAAAACTTAGGAAAAGCAATCTAAGTACAATTATTTAGTTTTTGATTCTGGAGGGTGACGGTAGAGGCTCGGAAAAGTGATATCAACTCTGCCTTACTCCTTGGACGATCGAACGCGGCCTTGGCTCCGGCGAAGAAGTGCTCTCTCTCTCTGCGGGATGCTCTCTGTGTATATCACCTGCTCTATGTGCTTTTTTCTGTGTGTGTGCAAAGGAATAATACTATGTTATTTATAGGACTTTGCGATGAGTGGGGTGTGCAGTAACGGTGCCTTGAAAAGTGGGCGATTGGGGATTGGTTAAGATTAACCTGGATCTGTTTGTTGGAAATCAATCCGGGCCGTTATGTTGGTTGCAATAAATATGTTTTGTTATGATCTGTTGGCTACAATAAATCCGAGTGGATAGGTCTTAGTCAATCTTCTGCCACATGTCCCAACTGCCATAATGCTGCGGGCCGCATGAACGGGGCATCCTGGTAGAGCCACATGAGTGTGGCCTCACAACTGAGCCGCATGAAGATGGTTTCACAACTGAGCCGCATGAGGGTGGCCTCACAACTGAGTCGCATGAGGATGGCCTCATAACTGAGCCGCATGAGGGTGGCCTCGCAACCGAGCCGCATGAGGATAGCCTCACAATCGAGCCGTATGGGGGTGGCCCCCACAACCGAGCCGCATGAGGATGGCCTCACAACCGAGTCACATGAGGATGGCCTCAAAACCGAGCCGCATGGGGGTGGCCCCCACAACCGATCCATATGATGGTGGCCTCACAACCGTGTCGCATAAGGGTAGCCCCCACAACCGAGCCGCATAAGGGTGGCCCCCCAACTGAACCGCATAAGGGTGGCCTAGGCGGTCCGCATAGAGATCTTCTTTGGACTTTGTGAACTGCGTCGGCTATCTCACAGATTTTCTCGTCTTTTGATGAGCCTGACGCATCTCTTCATTATGTCAGAACCATCAGAACTGTCACTTTATGTCAGAGCATTTAATGGCCAGCTGCAGGGAGTAATTATGGCCAGCTGTAATCGGCCTGTTTTGAGCCGCATGGGGCCACGTGGCTCTTCCTAAGCCGCATAAAATTCCTGAGCCGCATGTGGCTCTCTGGATTTCCCGAGCCGCATAAAACTCTTCAAGCTTTTGAGCAGCATGGAGCTTCATGCTGAATCTGGGCCGCATATGAATTACTATTCTTTTTCATGCTTCTACAGTCAAAGCTGAACATCAGAGACCGGATGGACTACTTCAACCTTTACCAATCCCAGAATAAAAATGGGAGCACATTACCATGGATTTTGTAACTGGATTACCTAGATCCCCAGCTGGAAGAGATGCTATCTGGGTTATAGTCGACAGACTCACCAAGGTAGCTCATTTTCTTCCTTTCAGGGTTGGTCAATCGATGGATCAGCTTGCAGAGATGTACCTCAAGAAGATAGTCAGGTTTCATGAAGTGCCAGTCAGTATTTTATTCGACAGAGATTCAAAATTCACATCGTACTTTTGGCGGAGTCTTCAGAAAAGTTTGGGGACTCGTCTCAAGTTCAGTTCAGCTTATCATCCGTAGACAGATGGTCAGTTAGAACGCATGATCCAGACTCTTGATGATATGTTACGGTCATGTACACTCGATTTTGGTAGTTCGTGGGAAGATTACCTACATCTCGTGGAGTTCTCCTATAATAACAGTTTTCAGGCCAACATCCAGATGGCACCCTTTGAAGCCTTGTACGGCAGAAAAGTGCAGATCTCCGTTAGCATGGGATGATATAGGCGAGAGGCAAATGCTTGGACCAGAAATGGTGACACGGACTATTGAGGTAGTCAGGCAAGTCAGAGATCATCTTCGAGTTGCATAAGATCGCCAGCGTCATTGGGCCGATTTCTATCGGTGTCCCCTTGAATTTTCTGTCGGCGACCATGTATTCCTTAGGATCTCGCCTACCCGTGGCGTCATTCGTTTTGGCGTGCGGAAAAAGCTTTGTCCTAGGTATATAGGGCCATTCGACATTCTAGAGTGAGTAGGTGATGTGTCCTATCGTCTCGCTCTTTCGCCGTCGTTACATGAGGTGTATGTTGTCTTCCATCTATCCCAATTGCGACGGTATATCCCGGATCCGAGTCATGTCCTTGATCATTCAGAATTGGTTGTTGGTGCCAACCTTTCGTATAAGGAGAGACCCGTATCCATATTGGACCGAAGAGAGAAGATACTCAAGAACAAGACTATCAAGTTAGTCCGTATATTGTTTGGGGTCATCACTCTTTGGGTGAGTCAATGTGGGAGCGTAAGGATGATATCCGATTGCGATATCCCGACCTGCTTGACTCGTAAGGTATAATGTCTCCTTATGTCTTATGCCTCCAACTTCACTGCTTGCATGAATGATTGCTTGATTGATTGCCTAGTTATAACTTGCTTATGATTAGTATAACTTGTTCGACATTTCTAGCCTCTTGATTTAATTCTGAGGATGTAATTCTTTTAAGGTGGGTAGAGTTGCCACCCTCAGATTTTGCTATACGTATTTTGGTATACGTATACGTATCTCGGACCCATATTTTGACTTGTCCTGACTAGCTAGCCTTGGGTTATTGCATTGGCATGGGTTAATTAGCATTTCATGGTTTGTGTGGTCTATTTTGGCTTGGGCATTCATCGGGTTCGGTCGGGTTCGGCTTGGTTTGGCTCGGTTTGTGTTAGTATGCAAAACCCCTACCTACCACCATCTATCATTTATTAACCCAACAACCCTTCTCTCTCCTCATTCATTTTCTCATTAAATCCTTCTTCTTCCTCGTAACTCTCTCTCCACCTACCAAAAGAGAGACTTAGGCAAGTGCAACTTGCTTCATGGAGGAACTCCATTTTTGTTGTTCTATTGTCTACGAGATTCTAAGACACTTTAGTGCTTAGCATTTTCAATTTCCATGGTTTATTTTTTGTAGATCTAAGTTTGTTGTATTTTTGAATTTCTTGGATTTGATCTATCAAACTTTATTATCTTCAAATTTAGAGTTCCATATAGTAGGAATTTCGATCCTACACAAGCTTGGCTTTTGAATGGTTGGATCAAGTCCTGGCCGAGATGTGGTTTCTTGAGTTCTTGAGTCCCATGGCTGCTTGTCTTGGCCATGGGGAGAGGACGAAGCCTTTACGCACACGTTCTTATGTGCCAGCGTAGTAATTTTTCTTTTACACACACATTCTTACGTGCCAGCGTAGTGTTTCCCCTTTACGCACACGTTTTCACGTGCCCAAGTAATCTGTTCTACGCTGAGTTGATTCGAACTCTACGCAGGGGCTACTCTCGCTTGCGTAGGGTCTCGCTCGCGTAGAGTCTCGCTCGCGTGAAGTCTTGCTCGCGTAGAGTCTTGCTCGCGTGTACTCTCGCTCGCGTAGCGTCTCGATCGCGTAGACTCTTCCGCTCACGTAGAGTCTCGCTCGCGTGGCCTCTCTCGCTCGCGTGCAGCGTTGCTCACGTAGAGCTATCTTTCCTTGGTCTTGCCCGCGTAGAGCTATTTTACGCTCGGGGTCCCTTGGCCTAGCGTAGATTCGCTAGCGTATAGACTTTGAGCCCCTTGGCGTACCCCGTTTGCCCTTTTTATGTTTTTTATGAACTTGATAATCACGAATTGGTACACGGCATGGTATAACAAGTAATTTGACGTGACATGACATGGCATGATATGACAAGTAATTATGATGGGAACTATTGAATCCTGTTGCGATGGCTAGCATGACATGACAATAATGAATGGCCTGGATACCGTGGACGGTTGTGGTTGTACAAATAAATCAGTATTGTCTTGCATCATGTCTAGGGCAAGGACCCATGAGTACCACGGTCAAGGGTACCTTCTGAAACTGACTAAGGCTAATAACTAGAATAATCAATTAGTCATGAAAAGATTTCCCAGCTAAAGGCAATCCCATTATCTGGGCGCCCCATCATGGGATTTGTAGCTTGCCATCGAGTAGGGCACATATCCAATACACTGTCATGTGTTGCACCCTCCCAGCTACTTAAGGGTACATGCGTTTCTTGGACGATGTACACACATGAACTCAACCCCTAATTTCGTCCGGATAACCTGGATGGTCTACAGGGCTTGTGGCTGTTGGAACGTCTCATTGCATCTTGCTAGTAACTAGGCCTGTGATAACCCTAGTTAGTTAAAGTATCAAGCCGTACTTATTATTTGGCCGTGAATGTTGGATGGAGTCTAACCAGTCTAAGCCTTGTCTTGTTCCAGTACCTGGCTACTTCGGAACATGATTTGCTTATGCTTACCTTATCAATAACTGATCGGAATGATTTCTTATCCTCTTGTAATTTGTTGCTCTATTTAGATTTCATGTCTTATTATTATCTGTCTTATTTTATGTTCTGATGTGCTGGTTTTAGTTTTAAGTAAAACCTCCTTTGTGGCACTTGCTCTTTCTGGGATCTGACCCAGCTGGTTTTGCGTGGCCAGATACCGGAGCAGCTCCATAGGATCTTCCTACTTTTCAGCCAGATGGTGACCACCAGGCGTAACCCTGGCCACGAGTGGGTTTTATTTTTGCTCTTCCACTCTATTGTAAAAGTATTCTTTTATGGCGTTTAGTCGACGAGCACGTGTTAGCTCGATTGCAGTTTACTTACTGTCTGCCTACTGGCTGTAGCATGATTAACAAATCCTAGGATTGATCATGTATGACTGAAACTCTTGCTAGTCTTCATATTTTGTATGACTAGCTTCATGGTCATCCAAATATGTAATGTATGGGATGCCTTACTATTGTATATTTGGTGCTCTGACATCTTGTAAATGCTATTGCTTGTTTGAGATTGGGACAATAGGTTTGTTTATGACCATAAGAGACTACTGGCTTGTAGTTAAACCCTCATGTATCTAGACAGCTGTGACCATATAGCAAGGTGGATTGCACTTCAGTATACGTAGCTGGCTGTGTCCGCCCCCGCTCTCCAGTATTCTGGTTCTGGGGCGTGACAGGGTGGCTCGGGGGGAGGGGCAGGGGGGTGCGGATGGTTGGGGGGTGAGGAATGGTCCGATAGGGGGGTTGAGGGGCAGGTGGAGGTGCGGGTGGTTGGGTGGTGAGTGGGGGGTGGCTGGGGGGTGGGGCAGGGGAGCGTGGATGAAGGGGAAGCCATCGGGGCCTTCGGTGACGGAGAAGGGGAGCGATTGGAGGTCGAATTGGAGCTCGGGTCGGAGAACTGATGGCTGACAAGGTGCTTAATCTGGGAGATGGTGCCCTTGGAGTTTCTGGTCAATTTGGTGGGGTGAGAATGGGGGAGGTCTAAGAAAGAAGAGATTTGAGTAGTTGAATATGCTAAATATAGGAACTCAACTTTCGACAATAGGAAGGTCTAATATATGTCTGGTTTCTAAATTAAGTAGTGAAATATTAAGCAAGAAATTTGTCACGTACATAATAAATCACGGATGTGAAACAACGGTCAGTGAAAAAATGTATTCTCGATGGTCATTATAGAACAATAAAAATATTGGTAATATTTTAATAATCCATTACGAAAAAAAATTGTCTTCATGACAGAGTCAAAATCGTCAAAAAATTTGCTTTTCATGACGATTTTGTATGATCGTCAAGAAATACCTTTTTTCTAGTAGTGGCTGACATATATTTGTTATGTTTATCTTGTTATTTTGTTATATTGTGGCTTGAGATATAGATTGGTTGATCCTAGAACTTATATGTTAGTTACGCACATTTATCTTACAGCTTATATGTTATTCGTCAAACATGAGATCGCGATATACGTAACTTGCTAGTGTCATGTGTCTACTTGAGGCACAGTTGTGTCTCCGTTTGCCTTGGAGGCGGCAAGGGGAGTATTGGCATTGTACTTGCAGAGCACAAAGTGCCTTTGGACATCAAGTGTTGTTGGACATGGTGTTTGACCAGGGATCCGTATGGAGAGCCGCAGGGGTTCTTTTGGACTTTCTTTGAAGAGTCTGACGTAGTCTGGGCTGAGCGAATTTGGAATTTTTTCATGGTTCTACAAGGAGATCAATGTTGAGGCTCAAACCTTGCCACCACTCGACTAAAAGCATGTACATACCATTGCACTACGGCCACTTTGTAAATTTGTTATAAGTTGTAATTATATAAGACATATTTATACCACAAGAAACTAAAAATCTAGGTGGAAGATTGCCCCGAGGTGGGTCTGTCTTTGGTTGCTGCTACGTCTCTATATATACTTTGGTGTCTCATATGTTAGATATGTTTGTCAGTTGGACATGTGAAATATAATATAAGAAAATGCTAAGTTTACTACAAAATATTTACAACTTTTTTACAACCCACACTCACCCCCTGCTAACATGGTCCTATCCGGTTCCACCCGGTCCCACTCGGTCATCCCTCTTCCCAATCAATGTATGTCACATAGGCGGTTGTAAAGCTTACAACCAAAATTGGTTGCAAGCATAGCATTTTTCTATAATATAAGTGGTTATTTGGTTGTATAGTTTGCAATTGTTAAATCTAAAAGACGTAATTGCTAGTCTCATTTTCGCTTCTATTGAAGGAAATAGGAAACGGTTTATTAGGTGGGACCGTGGGATACCCTTAAGGTATTGTTTGGGAAGAGAGGAAAATGGGGGGAAGGAAAATTTTGAGGAAAAATGGGAGAAAAATTAGAAGTAGTGGTGTTTGGGAAGAGGGAGGGGAATTGAGGGAGAGGAATGTGGAAGAAAAATTTATGTGGGTCCCACTCAAAAAAATTTCTCCCAAAAGTGGGAGAAAAATGGAGAGAGATGAGAAAATTGTGAAATAAATTACCCAACTACCCTCCAATAAAGTAGTTATTAATTATGATTTGAAATATCAAGGACTAAATGGTAATTATATATTTCTCCATAATAAATAAAATATTATTTTAAAATTTTTTCTCTCCTACTTTTTGTTTATCCAAACAAATGAAGAAAAAAATTAATTTTACCTTCATTTTACTCTCCTCCATTTTTCTTTCTCTCAAATTTTCCTCTCCCTTCCCTCGTAGGTTCCCAAACACAACGTAAATGATCACGTAGAGTGTGTGGGAGAGAAAATATAGTTGGTGTTTCTTGTCATTCAATGCTATTGCCTGTTTTTTCTTGTTTGGTAGCCGAGAGTTAATAAATGTCATCCCTCACATCAACCTTCTTAAATTCATTCGAGCAAGACATTCCCCATTACTAACACACTCTCTCCTTTCTTTCACTCACTCCACTGCAAAAAATTTCATCTTCTCTTTGTAATATCCCGTGCAAGTGCTGTTCTTCACGGTGGCCATAGGGGAAAAGAGGCGCTTTTGAAGTCACCAGTATGCATGATCCGTTGAAATTGTTACTGTGATGTTGGCTCGGTTCATTCAGAAACCGTTACTAACCAAGGCCTAAAACATTAAGCCTGTTGAGTCTGGTGTACTGATTGAGCCGTGCCAATATCTTAGTAGCATTTCATTTCCCATATTTTCACAGGTTTATGAAGTTTGCAGGTGATCTATGTATGTTTTTTCCATCGTCATCTTAGTTTTCTGTGTTGATCACTTAACCATTTGCTTTTGAACGAAGCTAGCAAATGATCGATGCGTTGAGCCATGAAATTTAGTTCCCTAGGATTTCAAGAGATTGTATGCATGCAATAAAATCATACAAACTTTAGTTGTAATCAGCATCTACGAAACCAAATCCCTTTTAAGCCTTTGCTGAGTCGTAAGGTTCCACTGTGTCAACTCAGGTTTCAGTAGTTGGAGCTGGGACTTCTTGGAGACCTGCTACTTCTGCTGGTCGAAACCACATTAACTTTTTGGCTTGAAAGGTCGATTTTCACAGCAGCATAATTTTTCTCAAATAAAAAAAAATGCTAAAATGTGCGCCAGACTAGATTTAACTCTAGCTCGGCGTGATAGCATGTTAAAAGATTTGCCAAACAGAATATGAAAAAACTGGGATGTGTTGTTCCAAACTCGAAATAACTAAATTGTTGAGCACTCCAAGTGTTTTTGCGTTAGACAACTCCATTTCCTAAAAATCCAAACACCATGATAACAAACTACAGTTGCCAAAATTTATATTTGACAGGATTTTTGTGAAACTCCATTTCCATCTCTCTTTTTACAAAGCTTTTGTACATCCTACAAACACCCAAATGCTCCCTAAATATAACTCTAGTTTGTAACTGGAGTTTCATCTTTCGAATCCAAGTTTCAAATATCCAAATCAAAAATATCCCTAAGAACATTTAGCAAATTTAAGTTACCTAGCCAGGCCAAAAGGTAGTGGTGAAGTGGAGAGTTATGTATATCACTCCAATAGAACAGTTAGGGAGGAACATAAACACATATCTTCCAAAAGGTTAGGGAGAGCTGATACAATGAATTTGGAAAAGTATAGTAAATCTATTCAAACTTCTCAGAAGTTCTGGTCCTAGCTTCTCGAGAAACCAAAGGCCATGCTTCCGCTCCATTCATCTCACTTAACATGTGTTGGGGGCATTTGTATTCTTGACATGTCTACATGCTTAGTGAAGTTTCAGTCTCACATCGGAAATGCATCATGTGATATTTCAATGCATCATGTGATATTTCAATATATATAGACTTCTATGTATTGTTAGGATGTGCACATGGGTGGTGACCCAAAGGTGGAAACTATGTGGGTGATTTTACTAAGATGTAAGAATAAGACTCCATGGTAAGCTTCTAGCTTTTTGCTCTTGGAAAATTTATTTTTATGGGAGCTAAGCCCCAAAGGGACTTAGCGACTCGGACTCGGACTCGGGCTCGGGCTCGGGCTACGTTACGCGAGCCCAGTTACACCGGCCCAGTTACGCAGCCCAGTACGCGCAGTGTGCGTAGTGTGCGTAAAGTGAAAATCGCGCTGGTTACGCGAATGGCGCAACTTGCGGCAGAACGTGACTTTGTATGTTCAGAGCGGTTGCTCCATGTTGGTATTGTACCAACGTTGAGTTTTGCACGGGAGTTCGTGTCCATCCGAGGAGTCAGAAGAGCAAGAGTGTTGCAAGTTCTCCGACGAACTTGCTGGTTCCTGGAAGCTATTCGTGTGGGACGAATAAAGCTTTGAGCAACGGTGATCATTCACCCCAGCAGGAGTTTTTCCATCTTTCGTCTGTCACCTTCTTCGTTTATCAGAATTCTATTAGCGCATCTTCGGTGAAGTGTTCGCGTTGGTAGAAATCTTTGCACCTTCTGTGAAGTGTTGCATCACCTTCTTCGTTTATCAAAATTCTATTAGCGCACCTTCGGTGAAGTGTTCGCGTTGGTAGATATCTGTGCACCTTCTGTGAAGTGTTGCATTAGTAAAATTTTCTATTACGTACCTTCTGTGAAGTGTTACGTAATAACGATTGTTTTTACAATTGTTACGAATTCTCAGTTTTCCATCGAAAAATTATGCCCCGGCTATAACATGTTGAGAGCAATTTGTTCCAAAGCATATATATAAATTGAATCATTACTATTTCATTTAACTTATGATTGACCAAGAAAAGAATGATATGCAGCATTTGAACTATTTTCATCGAGAGTTATGGCGGAAGAATAACCAAGGAAAGGCTGACGTACTTTTACCTAGCTTGTTAACGTTAAAGAGATGCGGTTACTTAATGGGACAGGTGGAAGCAGTAAATGGTGATTATAGATGGGACACTGCTATTTTGTCTGCGGTTAATTTGTGACTGCGGGACTGACCGCAGGCCAGGTAGCGGCCTCCCATTGGATACCTGACCTAAATTTTAAGTGGGTGGATCCCGGTAATAGCAAAGGGTCAATGGTTGGCTGTGCAGTCATGCTTGTGGTCAAAAACCGCGGAAAAAATATTATTTTTCTTATAAATGTGAGCAGTTAAACATCCTTAGGGTTTTTCTGGTTGTACTCGTAGTATTATATTATTTTCAAAAATATTATTTGACTCCAAAATTTTTGGGTGATACCATCTCCCATTATGTGGCAGATAACATGGTTGCTGACATAACAAAATTTAACAATAAAATTAATATTAAATTAACATTAAATTAACATGATAATTAACATTAAAATTAATCTTAACATTAATATTAATATTAATATTAATATTAACATTAACATTAATATCAACATTAATATTAATATTAACATTAATATTAACATTAACATTAAAAAAAATTCGATAATTTTTTAGATTAAAATTTACCATGTCAGCTGTTATGTCATCTGCCATGTCAGATGCCATATAATCGAAGATAACATCACCCAAAATTTTGGAGTTACATATAATATTTATTATATTATAGGAGTAGGGAAGTCTTGCAGCTATAGGTAAGCATTTATGTAGTAGATGCCCGCTTTAAAATCCATCGTCAGAAGAAGATTCCCCCCCATTTATACCTCTCCCTGCTCTTCCCCATCACTGATTCAATATGTATTCATTTACCACCCATTCTACTTCCTTTCCATATCATACCATTTAAGATCCGTGATAGATACCGTTAAAAATCAACACCACCCAAACTATGGATTATACTATACCTGACTAATATGGGCCCAAAGACAAATTTTCCATTCTACCAATGGAATGAGGCCCAGAACAAGTCAACAAGAGTACCTCCTCGTAAAGATAGGTTAGCGACCACCCTAGGCCCTCACTCTCTCAAATATAGGTAAGCCTGCTTATAAATGTCCATGGAAAAGAAGTTGGAAGGAAAACACACTCTGTAAGTAAGGAGTGTATCCCTACCAAATGGATAAACAAACATTTATTTTTGTAAGTCAGTCCACAGCCGACATGTGAACACTTTCATGCGTCTATCTGGACGTTGTTTTTACTATATAATTAATCCGATCTTAGAATCGACATTGGTGATTCTCTAGACGACATAACATCAATCAATTTAGTCATTGAATTATTTGACGAATGATGGATTGACACGGAACTATTTCATTCTACGGAATCGGCAATATGCATAAAAAATTAACAAATCTCCAATAGAGATGGTTATTATGTGTTGGGTTTTGGCCTTTTGCATTAAAAACTTTAGTCCCACATCGATTAAGTTAAAGGCTATATATAAGCTATGCTTGTTTAGAGATGCACAAGTGGTGTGGAGGTGCACATGGATGTGCCATGTGGAGATATTTTTCTAATGGAAAAAAAGGACAAATCAACAATAAAGCATTTATACTTTTTGCTCTTGGAAATTAATTTTCAATGGAGCTAAGTCCGACTCGGACTCGGACACGGACTACCTACCAATACGGACGGTACGTGTGACGGTTCATATATTGGTTAAAGTGAGTCTAGATAGAGACTTGCATTGTGATGTGTAATGCCAGAGTCATGGATGTGATTAGAGCAGGACACAGAAGGGGAAGACTATTAGCCGGCATATGGGACAATCACTTGCATATTAGCCTCAATGTGCCAGTAGTGGCTATACTAGTGGATATATCCGGCAGTGGCTACGGACTAGTATCCGGTACGGTCGGAAAAGTATGCTAGTATATGTTCCAGCATTAGTTGACGTTAATGCTACTCCCTTACCTATCCATATGTATCAAAGTCGTCTTCGATGTGCATTCACATAAATGGATAGTTTACCCAATTTATTTACTGTATGTATTTAAGTTCATATGGTAGAATGCTATTTTGTATCTTATTATGTCCCCTGAAGGCTTGGTTATTTCCCAGATCCGGACGAATACCTTTATCATACAGTCTACGGACCAGGCATCGAGCCTGACTATTTTGTAGAAGACAGAGGTTGTGGCAGAGGAGTTTTTCTGATCCAGGGGTTGATAGTTGATTAGAGTCATGGACATTTTATCTAGCTAGCTATGCCCTGACTATTTTTTTATTTCAGTATTTTACTATTCTAGCATTGTACTTTGTTTCTGTGGATATATATATTTTTACCAGACTTGATTATCTCAGACATATTTTGTATTTGATTATTCCAAACTTATGTCTTATTTCAGTCAGACATTTATTATATTTTCTCTGCGTTGATGTTGTTGTTCTATGGATCATATTCTAGCGTGTTGTTTTGGAGATATTAGTTTACCTGTGACTGTTGTACTGTAGATATAGGACTCAGCGTACTATGATTAGGATCAGTCCATTCAATTGGCAATACTTATTCTAGTCGTATAGCTGGCATGCTCATGTCTTGGGTTCCGATATATTTTGGAACTGGGACATGACAGTAGAAGTATGGTGTTAGAGAATTGATAGGTATATATATAGGTGGGTAACTATATATATATATATATATATATATATATATATATATATATATATATATATATATATAAAACTAGATAACTTGAGCTTGATAGATAGATAGATAGAGAGGGGAAGATGAGATACAGTAGGTAGGCAAGTGCACTGACAGTGGTGTGCAGGGGGTGAGGCATGTGCATAAGTGTACTGGACTGGAGAGGATGCCCTGCTGCTTGGTGAAGCTGCAACAGTTACTGCTTTGTGAAGTAGCAACAACAAACATGTTGCAACAGCAGCAATCAACCTGTGCAGCAAAGGGTGTGGTGGCAGCCCTATTTAGCCACAGGAAGATCCTTTCCATCTTTTTCTGTCTGTTCTAAATAAGGGTAGTTAGGCATGTACAGGACTTGCTTTAGACATCAGGACTTGGTCCTGTTTGGCTTGAAAGTATGTTTATAGTGTGTATGAGTGTGTCTTACTGAAGTGATAGTGTCCTATGTATTAGTGTAAGTGTTCGTGTCATGTGTGAGTGTGATAGAGGGAGAGGGAAATTCCTGTGTGACAGGCAGTGTGTGCTTGCCCACATCTTTTTATGTGTGTGTGCCTAATACATAGGAGCACATACCTAGGTGTGTATGCATATGAGTGGATAGGTAGAGGGGAAAAAAGGATTTGTAAAAGAAGGAAAGAGGGAGAGCAGTGTGCACTGCACACATGTGAGAGAAGAGCACTGGCATAGCAGCAAGTGAGTGAAAGGTTGCACATAACCATATGCACACGGTGTGGAAGCAGGGGACTTCCCTGCAGGCAACAGACATGGCTTCTCCCTACCTATACAACAGGTTACCTGCTGTATGCACAGCAGTATAGGGGCTTGGAGGCCCTGTGCAGGAGTGTACAACCTGTGCACACTTGGTCTGCAGGCAGTGTGTGCTCTCGTACACAGGGCCTTGGCATCAGGTTTGGAATTTGGGGCATTTGTCGTGTGGCGGCCCACTATTAGCCACAAGAAAACCTCTTTCTTCCCTCTTTCTGTATTTATAGGTATCCATCTAGGAATAAGAGAACAATAACAACCACTTGCCACCAGCCTACAGTAGGCATGAGAGCAGACATATAGCTGCAGTGCGGGATATGTACTCTAAGGGGTGTAATAAGGGCTATACCAGTATGGGGGTGCCTATGCCGCATGTGTGTACTTGTGTATCACATATAAGGAAATGATAGAGTGTGTATCAGGTATATATGTGTTTTGTATTGAACACGCAAGTGACGTATAGTAACAGTGAGCAGGAGGACCTGTGAGTGGTTGTGTTCAGTCATGAAGTGAGGAAATGTGCAGGTTTATGAAGGCATGTGTGTGTAGGGGGAAGGCAGGGATGTGTGCAATTAGTTTGCAAGGAGAAATGACTGTACAAGTTTAGGATACAGTAGCAACAACAATACGAGTATAGAGGGCTCGAGTCTGTAGGCAGTAGGAAAAAGGATCTAACAAGTTGAGAGATGAATCAGTATAAAGAAAAAGGTGTAGCAGATAACAACATTTCATGGTACCAGGGAACTGAACTAGGTATAAGAAGAAAATAGGCTCAGGTAACAGGGATAGGTAATGGATAAGAAGCTGAGGAAGATAGATAGCAGTATCTGCAGTCCTGCACCTGTGAGTGCAGTAGCTTACACTTGTATGAGAATATTTGATTTATCATATGGTGTATGCAGAAATCAGTTCTTGTGTGTGTGTGTGTGTGTGTGTGTGTGTGTGTGTGTGTTTTAAACACATGCTTGTGTAGGAAGGGTAGGACAGTAGCCTGTACAAGGGGTAAGGAAAACCTGTGTAAATAGCAAGGGTTTGAGAGTATGGGTGGATTGTTTGTCATGGGGACTATAGGTGTTGGTATTGAGAGTAGATTGAAACCAAGTATGCGGTATCAAACCAGAATGGACTGATAATATGGGGGGTTTGGATATAGGTGTTAGGGTATTGGGTTTAAATGTCTTAGTGCTAAGATAATTATATATATGTCTAGATACATATGTGATAATATATAGAAATACATATAGGTACCCAGTATATTGTGGAGGGTTACCTGTGTGTAGGTGTTTTGTGTAGGTAAGGGTCGACATCAGAATAGGAGAGTGCAAATAAGTGAAGTAAGAATATGGATGCCAATTTACTAATGATAGGTATAGCTGGACACCAAGATATAAGGTGAAGGTCATATGTCAAGTTATAGATATCAACTAGAGCAAATGTAGATATTAAATACTAGTTTAAATATATAAGATGCATATTAATATTTGGTAAATAGACTACTTTAGTATCTTGTATTAGCTAGTCTAGCCTGGATAAGCAATGTATTAACCAAATTGACCTAGTTGACCTAAAAATGACTCGGAGACCTAGAATTGACCTAGTATAGTATGTTTATGACCCCAAAACACCAATTGATGTTCATATTCCATATATAGATCTTTGAGGCACTGTATCGAACACTGTTGATACTTCACACCGGATCTCAGGTGAATACATTCTTTGATAATTTACCTTTTATGATATTTTCTATATTTTTGTATTTAGTGTAGATATCCTTGATTTTCTAACACATTAGTTACACAAATTGGTATTGTCTGGATCCCTTCATAAGGTGTTATTCCTGTCTTGGTATATCCTGTGCAAGCCCTATTCTTGTTCTTGTGCATTGCATAGGCAATGATTCCCGCGAAGGCTCGTGACCTTCTCTGAGAATCCTGTGTCATAACGTACCGTGGTTGGATCCACTGTATCAGTCTGGGGCGAAGAGTAGTAGTGTAGATAATTGATCATACCGTTTATGTGCATGTCCTGTTTTCCTGTGGGTGTTAATCATACACTCCAAGTATGATTAACCAAGCCATATTTTTGTGCAAGTTTCCAAGTCGATCATATGTTGAAACTAGTACTCACTCACATAGAGAGCTTATTTTTAGACGCTTGTACATGATATATCTTGTTCGCTTGCTCTTGTACTTACTTACAGTTTGCTCATGCCCTGTTACATTCATGTACATATATTTCTTTTGTATATTCTCTCTATTTACTGTTATATAGTCTTTACCATTTACTGGAACTGTTATTAGAAATTTATTTTACTCCAATCCTGACTGGATATATTTTTCAGATGATACTGATAACGGTTGCCCTACCCATTACGACCCTCAGGACGTGATAGGCGTAGATTGATAGACTTTGACTCAGGAGGGTCTAGCCCCAGCCAAGGAGACTTATTTAGCGACTCAGTTAGGCTAGATTTGTACTGGATTTGTCTCCAATTAGACTTTTGGCATGTTTATTATTTTGAGACTTGTATTTGAGATTTATTGACTTATATACTATCTGGACTTGTATTATTTTCATGTTAGACCTTCTCAGATTTTCACATCATGATGTTACTATCTATTTCGGGCCATTTATCTTTCTTATAGACATGTGATTAAGTATGAATATATCATGTTTTGTCCTCCGACTGGAGTTGAGGTATCTCGACAGGATGTGATATTATTATTGCTATCTACTATAGTAGAACTAGACAACGTTTTACCGACGATGCTGCAGCGTAGGATGGGCATCATCTCGCAATCGTTCCCCTACATCGGGTGCAGGTCATGACATCTGCAGAAATGGATCATCCTTTTTAGCTGTCACGACCCGCACCATGTTTAGGGGCACGAGCACATGGGTGCGTCTAGCCTACACCGCAGTATCGGCGGTAGAACGTGTAAAGGTCATCTAGAATATATAGACTCTAAAACACAATGATATAACCTGTCATTTTTGCACGGAGGAATATAACCACAACTCAATCACATAATTCTAAGAAAGATAAACATGATAATAAAGATAAAGATAAAGATAAAGATAAAGATGAGATAAATAGTCTGAAATAGTACCGAACCACAATCACAAGTTCAAAGACCAAGACATAAAATAATATCCCAAAATAAATACTACATGTCTCAAAGTATCAACTGGAATGTAATCAAGACAAAATCTAGATGAACTAGGTCACTACTGGCGGTGCGTCCTCTACGAACACCGGGTCCACAGGCTGGTCCTGATCGTAGGCTCTATCTATGCCAAACCCGTAGTAGGTCGGGCAATCTGTATCTAAATCCTCTAAAAAATAATGGAGGTTATCCTGTCAGGATATGAGCAAGTACAAACGCCAATAGCAGTTCCATGTGAATTGACAAATACTATAAGAGACAATCATAATGAAATACAAGATGGAATATCAAGACTGAAAGTAAAACGGTACAAGAGAACTATATATCATGTCAAGTGTGAGATATAATAGATGAAACTGGAATATAAACAATGGAAAGTAATCTGAGGTATGATGTAAACATAAAAATAAAGTGCCATGAGCTATTAGAGCATTATGTGATCGGCTTGGGTCAAGATCAGGCTGTTCCATTTGACCGGCTATGCACAAGTAGTATAATAATGTAGGGATCAGGCCGGCCAAAATGAAAAGCTATGCACAAGTAGTATAAGGTCAGGCTACACCCTACGTATGGTGAGGGTGGAACTATGCACAAGTAATAAACAAGTAAGGGTAATGATCACATAACCTTTAATAACTCTCCCATCCCCGAGTAGTATAATGAATCCAGACATGACAGGTCATGACACGGGATTCGAAGAGCAGGGGGCCAGCCTACTCCCAAATCGGTGTCTATACAAGTACATGAATCAATATCGAACAATGTACTCATATACCAGGTAAATCAGGAATGACATCTCATGACGAGATTCACGTATACTAGTCCGTGTAACCTCGTGTCGAGGATCAAGTATAACACTACAACTGAATCGAATATAGTAGATATCAAGACAATAAAAACTATCAGAGAATGTACTAGCCTGTCGTCCTGAGCTGAGAAAATCGAAACTACAACCCACTCAAAGAGCCACGAACAGTCAACTCGCACAACTGTCTCCTAATGCTGAAACAGACATTACCAATGTTCTCAGAATGGCCAAATTAGCTAAAAACGCCTACCCATACGTCCAATTCTGGATACAGGAGTAAAACGGTAATTTCGAGTCAAAATGGTGTCCGCCGTTGGACCCACTTTACACCGAAAAATGTGCCTGAATCTACGGTCTCTAAATTCATCAAACTATATGTCTACAGGTCTGGTTTGACGAGACGAACCCAACGGTATGTCCAATTTTAGATTCCGGTGGGCTGCGCACAAAATCACCCGTTGAGTGGGATTGTGGGCCCGCCAAAATGGCATCCCGATCAACGGTCTCAGAATCGAACCAAACTTGACATACAGGACCAAAAAAATATTTTGAGTCCAATGGCGCATGTTTCGTCGCGATTTGATGAGTGTGCACAAAGTAATTGACAAATATGCAAAAGGCCGATACGGTGAATTTTTGACGGATACGCATCAAATTCGTCGCGCACACGCGGCCAATTTGAATTCCGTCAAAGTCCACACGACCACGAAGTCGATACGCACCTTTCGATGCTTTCGGTTCGTGACCACGTCGTCCGGATTGACGGGACGGACGGCGTATCTGGACAATTTTTCTAAAAATCCACTTTGAAAATCAGTATTTTCTCCAACTTCACAAATCAATAACTTTCTGTACAGTGCATGAAATGCAGTTCTACAAAAAAGGTTTTAAAGTCCTATAGGTTGTCTCCAAGTCTCTTTAGACCGATTTTGAAAAATAACAACATGTTGGTCGCAAATCGGCCACAAAGTTGGGGTTTCGGGACAGTTTCTAAACCCAGAAAATTGAGTTTTTTCTCGATTTTAGAACTCGTTTTTTGTCGCACATGGTGCGAATCGGCACGAACTATTTGAGGGAAATTAAAGGGGTATATGTTGGGATCATACCTGACCAAGTGGTTCGCAAAATGACGAAGCAAGGAAGGAGAAATCTACTTCCGAAGTTGGCCCTTCGCCGACAGTTTCCGCTAGCGGGTGGGATGCTTGTTGTATGTTTCCCGGCGATGGACGGCCACGGACTGGTCGTCGGCGACGTCGGGGTGCACGTTGGGTTGGGGTGAAGGTTAGGGTTTGGGTTTTGTAAAAATTCCTCTCTCCCTCTCTCTCTAAATATAAAACGTATATATATACAGGGAACTTCGGGTCGGCTTTAATTAGGAAAAAAAAAGGGGCGCGCTTGGGTTAGCAAGCTGCTGCTTGCTGGTGGGTTTTGTGAGGGTGGCGTGTGTGTTTTTTTTGTTAGTTGCTTTATTTCTTTTTTTTTCTTTTCTATTCTTTCTTTCTTTAACCTTAAACTATTATATATATTTTATGTATATATATATATATATTTTTTTTTTTTATGTATATATATATTTATACACCCACACATAAATATGCATACATACATACATACATACATACATACATACATACATACAATATTTATTTATATAAAAATAAACCCATAATATTTACCCATATATATATATATATATATATATATATATATATATATATATATATATATTCCAATAAAAATATAATATTTATTTATATAATATATATATATATATATATATATATATATATATATATATATATATATATATATATATATATATATATTATATTTTTATTGGAATATATATATATATATATATATATATATATATATATATATATATATATATATATATATATATATATATATATATATATATATATATTCCAATAAATGAAACATTACCCAAAATATATATATAAATAAAATCAAAATTTATTTATAAATAAAAACTAAATATTTTAGTATATATATATATGTTAAATATATTAAACTTTATAAATAAAAACTCTATCGATAAAATAACTATTTAAATAATATAAATACTGAAAATAATATTTAAATAATATAAATAAAATAGTGAAATATAATAATGACTATATTAGCCTTATTCAGGAATGTGGGGGTGACAAATCTACCCTCCTAAAAAAAATTTCGTCCTCGAAATTAGAGCAAACTAGCACAATAACAGTAGCGAGAACAAAGAAAAATACCTCAAGGCTCGAAGAGATAAGGGTAACGCTTCCGTATCTCGTCCTGTCTCTCCCAGGTAGACTCACCTGGAGAGTGATGCCTCCATGCGACACGAAACAAAGGAATAACTTGGTTCCGGAGCACCTTCTTACGACGATCCAGAATCTCCACAGGCTGCTCAGGATAGCGGAGAGTAGGCCCCACCTCTAACTCGGAGTGATCCAATACGTGACTAGGGTCTGCCACGTACCGCCTCAACTGCGACACATGGAACACGTTATGGTCTCCCTTGAGCGTAGGCGGCAAGTCTAGTCGATAGGCCACTGTACCGACCCTTCCAAGAATAGTGAAAGGTCCGATGAAGCGCGGACTAAGCTTCCCATACAACTGCTCCTTCATGAGAGTCTCTAGCACAATTCGCAGATGCTCCTCGTGCTCCTCTGGTGTCTTCAAGTAGATCAATATGTCATCTATGAAGACCACCACGAACTTGTCAAGGTACTGATGGAATACCTTGTTCATCAAGTTCATGAATACCGCTGGAGCATTGGTCAACCCGAATGGCATAACAGTGAACTCATACTGGCCATACCGAGTCCGAAAAGCCTTCTTCAGAATATCCTCCTCCTTTACCTTCAACTGATGGTAACCGGACCTCAAGTCTATCTTCGAGAATACCTTCACGCCGCTCAACTGATCAAATAAGTCGTCAATCCTCGGCAACGGGTACTTATTCTTGATAGTGAGGTTGTTGAGCACTCTGTAATTGACACACATGCGTACCATCCCATCATTCTTTGGTACAAATAGAACAGGTGCACCCCAAGGTGAAGAACTAGATCGGATGAATCCTTTGTCCTGCAACTCGTCGACTTGTTTCTTCAGCTCTGCCAACTCGCTGTTGTTGATCCTATAGACATGCTGCGAGACAGGCTCAGCGCCTGACACCAAGTCTATAGAGAACTCAACATCCCTGTCTGGCGGCATTTCCGACAACTCATCAGGGAAAACATCCAAGAATCCTGCTATCAGTGGATGTGGCAATTCCTGTCCCGTCAACATAGCTCCACAAAAACCATCTCTTGGCTCAGCTGCTCCCCTGACGAACTCAAACTCTGGCTCTTCCGACGGTCTAAACAAAACTCGGCCTCCTCTACAGTCTATACTAGCATGATGCATGCTCAACCAATCCATACGGAGTACCATATCGTAGCTCGGAAGGGGCATTACGAGCAAGGACGCACTCAAATCTTGGCCTCCCAGTGTAACTCTCCGTCCCTTACAAATATTTTTGACCTGGATAATGCCTCCTCCGGTCATAATCTTGCAAGTCCTACTCAGTGGTTCAGCAATAATATTGTGTCTAAGTGCAAAAGAGACAGATACAAAACTATGCGTAGCTCCAGAGTCAAACAAAGCTAATGCAAGAAATGAATCGAGTAGAACAGAACCTGCCACCACGTCTGCTATGGGCTCGGCCTCCTCGACCGTCAGTGTGAACACCCTACCCTGAGCTGCTCCCCTCTGATGCTTGGCGAAACGATGCTGCTGGGTCGGAAGTGGCAGACCCTTCTGCGGAACAGCTGGTCCTACTGGAGCTCTAGCAGGAGGTGCTCTATCCTGACCTCCCCGAGCTGGACGCATAGGACAATCTCTCAACTGGTGGTCTGGCGCTCCACAGAATAGACAAACACCCAACCTCTTCCTGCAGACCTCTCGGGTGTGCCCCGGCTTTCCGTAAAAAGTACACTGTGGAATCTGCTTCTGCCCCTGCTGATGCTGTGCACGTGCTGGTGCCTGGTGCTGCTGATGCTGCTGCTGGTGGAACGGCTTCTGCTGAGTCTGATGTCGCTTGGCCGGTCCTGCACTGGAACCAGCACCCATAGCATCGCTACTCCTCTTGGGCCTGAGACCCAAGTCCTCCTCTGCAATCTGAGCGTCCATCAGAATGTCCTCAAGGGTCACAGTACGACGCCCAGACGTGCGTGATCTGACGACGTGGTTCAGGCCCCTCCTGAACTTGCGGGCCTTCTCTCCAGCATCCTGAACCATGCCCGGAGTGAACCGGCTCAGACGGAAGAACTCCGCCGCATACTCATCCACATACATGTTCCCTTGCACAAGTCCCACAAACTGGCCTTCTAGTGCACTAAGAGCCACATCCGAAAAGAATTTCTCCTTGAATAGCTTCTTGAAGTTCACCCATGTCAAGCCTGTCACTGTCACGCGAGGGTCTGTGCGGTACCAAGTCAGAGCGATATCAAAGAACTGACTCGCTGCTGCTGACACCCATAGTCCCTCTGGAAGCTGTGCTAACCCCAGGCTCCGCTCAACATCCTCTAGCCAATCATCGGCATACAGGATCCCTTCTGTTCCCTTGAATTCTTGAGGAAACATCTTCTTGAAATCTATCACGGAGCTAGCTTTCGCCTGTTGCTGCTATGGCTGCTAGGCTGGAGCGCCCTGAGTCTGAATTACAGTCACCTTCTATACAGCGGCGAGCGCTAACTAGTGCACATTCTCTATGCTCTGCCTCAAAATCTCTGTCTGCCGCTGTGAAGCCTCAGCTTGCGCTCGCTATGCCTCCATCATCTGCTGGAGGAATGCGAACATCTGAGTAGCATCAAACGGCAACGCTGGTGAAGGCAGAAGAGTCCCCGACTGAACAGGTACAGTCCTCGGGACTTGTGGAGGAAGACCCTCCGGTACTGTTGCCGCTATCTCTGGAACGGCAGGGACAGTAGGGTCAATCTTCTGATCCGCAGCTCTCTCAGTCAGAAAAATAGGTTGCGACGGATCGGTCCTCTCCGGTGCTGCACTGGATCCAGCTGCCTGAGCTCACGTTACCGTCATCCTGAAGACATATTCAAGCAAATAAATCAATATGGCACATGATAGGATATCATCAAGGAAGGACAATTTATTTTGAAATGCAATATGAGTTTGTCATGGAAATCAAAAGATTGGAGTTTTCCTAATATGTGATTGAGTAACTCCTATCGTTACCTAAAACCTATATCCTAACAGCATGCTTGTAATTAGCACTCTAAGTCGAGCACCATTACGAAATCGTACTAGTTGCGACTCTGACCTGCATGGGCCACCATAAAAACGTGTCACGACCCGCACCCTGTTTAGGGGCACGAGCACGTGGGTACGTCCAGCCTACGCCGCAGTATCAGCGGTAGAACGCTGTAAAGGTCATCTAGAATATATAGACTCTAAAATACAATGATATAACCTGTCATCTCCGCATGGAGGAATATAACCACAACTTAATCACATAATTCTAAGGAAGATAAATATGATGATAAAGATAAAGATAAAGATGAAATAAATAGTCTGAAATAGTACCGAACCACAATCACAAGTTCAAAGACCAAGACATAAAATAATATCCTAAAATAAATACTACAAGTCTCAAAGTATCAACTGGAATGTAATCAAGACAAAATCTAGATGAACTAGGTCACTACTGGCGGTGCATCCTCTACGAACATCGGGTCCACAGGCTAGTCCTGGTCGTAGGCTCCATCTATGCCAAACCTGTAGTAGGTCGGGCAATCTGCATCTAAATCCTCTAAAAAATAATGGGGGTTATCCTGTCAGGATATGAGCAAGTACAAACGCCAATAGCAGTTCCATGTGAATTGACAAATACTATAAGAGACAATCATAATGAAATACAAGATGGAATATCAAGACTGAAAGTAAAACGGTACAAGAGAACTATATATCATGTCAAGTGTGAGATATAAAAGATGAAACTGGAATATAAACAATGGAAAGTAATCTGAGGTATGATGTAAACATAAAAATAAAGTGCCATGAGCTATTAGAGCGTTATGTGATCGACTTGGGTCAAGATCAGGCTGTTCCATTTGACCGGCTATGCACAAGTAGTATAATAATGTAGGGATCAGGCCGACTAAAATGGAAAGCTATGCACAAGTAGTATAAGGTCAGGCTACACCATACGTGTGGTGAGGGTGGAGCTATGCGCAAGTAATAAACAAGTAAGGGTAATGATCACATAACCTCTAATAAATCCCCCATCCCTGAGTAGTATAATGAATCCAGACATGACAGATCATGACACGGGATTCGAAGAGCAGGGGGCCAGCCCACTTCCAAATCGGTGTCTATACAAGTACAGGAATCAATATCGAACAATGTACTCATATACCAGGTAAACCAGGAATGACATCTCATGACGAGATTCACGTATACTAGTCCGTGTATCCTCGTGTCCAGAATCAAGTATAACACTACAACTGAATCAGATATAGTAGATATCAAGATAATAAAAACTATCAGAGAATGTACTCGCCTGTCGTCCTGAGCTAAAAAAATCGAAACTACAACCCACTCAAAGAGCAACGAACAGTCAACTCGCACAACTGTCTTCTAATGTTGAAACAGACATTACCAACGTTCTTAGAGTAGTCAAATTAGCTAGAAATGCCTACCCATAAGTCCAATTCTGGACACAGGGACAAAACGATAATTTCGGGTCAAAATGGTGTCCGCCGTTGGACCCACTTTGCATCGAAAAATGTGCCAGAATCTACGGTCTCTAAAGTCATCAAACTATATGTCTAAAGGTCCGATTTGACGAGACAAATCCAACGGTATGTCTAATTTTGGATTCCGGTGGACAGCGCACAAAATACCCGTTGAGTGGGATTGTGGGCCCGCCAAAATGGCGTCCCGATCAACGGTCTCAGAATCGGACCAAACTTGACATATAGGACCAGAAAAATATTTTGAGTCCAATGGCGCAAGTTTTGTCGCGATTTGATGAGTATGCATAAAGTAATTGACAAATATGTAAAAGGTCGATACGGTGAATTTTTGACGGATGCGCATCAAATTTGTCGCGCACATGCGACCAATTTGAATTCCGTCAAAGTTCACACGACAACGAAGTCGATATGAACCTTTCGATGCTTTCCGTTCATGACCACGTCGCCCGGATTGACGGGACGGACGGCGTATCGGGACAATTTTTCTAAAAATCCACTTTTGAAAATCAGTTTTTTCTCCAAATTCACAAATTAATAACTTTCTGTACAGTACATGAAATTCAGTTCTACAAAAAAGGTTTTAAAGCCCTATAGGTGGTCTCCAAGTCTCTTTATACCGATTTTGAAAAATCACAACATGTTGGTCGCAAATCGGCCACAAAGTTGGGGTTTCGGGACAGTTTCTAAACCCAGAAAATCGAGTTTTTTCTCGATTTTGGAACTCATTTTTCGTCGCACATGGTGCGAATCAGCACGAACTATTTGAGGGAAATTAAAGGGGTATATGTTGGGATCATACCTGACAAAGTGGTTCGTAAAACGACGGAGCGAGGAAGGAGAAATCTACTTTCGAAGTTGGCCCTTCGTCGACAGTTTCCGCTCGCGGATGGGATGCTTGTTGCACGCTTTCCGGCGATGGACGGCCACAGACTGGTCGCCGGTGACGTCGGGGTGCACGTTGGGTTGGGGTGACGGCTAGGATTTGGGTTTTGTAAAAATTCCTCTCTCTCTCTAAATATAAAACGTATATATATACAGGGAACTTTGGGTCGGCTTTAGTTAGGAAAAAAAAGGGACGCGCTAGGGTTAGCAAGCTGCTACTTGCTGGTGGGTTTTGTGAGGGGGGCGCGTGTGTGTTTTTTTGTTAGTTGCTTTATTCTTTTTTTTTTCTTTTATATTCTTTCTTTCTTTAACCTTGAACTATTATATATATTTTATGTATATATATTTATACACCCACACATAAATATGCATACATACATACATACATATAATATTTATTTATATAAAATAAATTCATAATATTTACCCATATATATATATATATATATATATATATATATATATATATATATATATATATATATATATATATATATATATATATATTCCAATAAATGAAATATTACCCAAAGTATATATATAAATAAAATCAGAATTTATTTATAAATAAAAACTAAATATTTTAGTATATATATATATATATATATATATATATATATATATATATATATATATATATATATATATATATATATATATATATATATTAAATATATTAAACTTTATAAATAAAAACTCTATCGATAAAATACCTATTTAAATAATATAAAAACACTAAAAATAATATTTAAATAATATAAATAAAATAGTGAAATATTATAATGACTATATTAGCCTTATTCAGGAATGTGGGGGTGACATGAGCAGTCTTAATCCTTTCCTGGAGGCTCGACTCAAGCTATAACTGAGCCAACTGTACGTTCTGAGTACGGACTTTGAATTCGATGGCCATCTCTTCTAAATCCTGCAGTACTTCTTTAGCTACCAACAATGTTTCATCAAATTTTTGGCTAAAGGCATCAGCTACTACATTTTCTTTACCTAACGTGTAGGAAATCATCAAATCAAAATCCTTGATCAATTCCAACCAACGCCCTTGCCTCAAATTCATTTCCTTTTGAGTGAATATGTACTTGAGGTTCTTGTGATCCATGAAGATCTCGCAGGACACACCATAAAGATAGTGTCACCACAATTTTAATACGAAACCAATCACCGCCAATTCTAAGTCATTAGTTGGTTAATTCTTTTTAAGCTGCTTAACTGTCTCAATGCATACGATATGGTCTTCTTGCGTTGCATAAGAACACATCCCAACCAATGTTCCAACGTATCACTGTAAATCTGAAATCCTTATAAATCCTCTAGAAAGGGTCATTCGTCCTCGTATTTATCTCTAGAAAATTGGGGCATGACAACTGACAAGTAGCATTGGTTCCAATATAGCTTCCTTATGTAATTCCACTTATGACAGCCTGTACACAACTTCTGCTTATGCAGCTGACAATAGAGAAGGAGGCAGCATTAAGCGACAACAGTTAGAAGCCCTTGAGAATATGATACAAGGGATGAGCGACATGATACAATAGATACACCAAGTTATGATAACCATGCAAGCAACCATGGTTGAGCCTTAATCAGCACCTACAGCTCAACCTGTATAAGATGCAGTTGGTTCTGCTTCAAACCAACTCATCCCTTGATTGTTGGAGGTGGTCGCATGCTAGTGTTGCAATAGACACAGCCGACAGTCACCCAACCAACTTCTTCTCAATATGTATTCGATCCTCAGGAAGCTATACGGCTTTAAATGCTCGTTTAGATTCCATGAGTCATAAAGATGAGCTTAAGAAGCTGGGGTATCCCAACCATATCCTCTGGAGTAGGACAACGTTGTTTGTCCTCCAAAGTACAAGCTGCAGTCCTTGATTCCATATAATAGAATGTTGTCGCCCGAACGATATCTGACGTACTTCTACTCTCAGACAGTACATATACCACAGATGACACACTTATGGTAAAGTTTTTCCTTGGCACCTTGTAGGGGGTAGCCTTCGAATGATTTTGTAGTTTGTCTATTGACTGCATCAAAAACTTCAAGGACTTGGAAAGAATGTTTCTCGCCAGTTTTACGAAAGCGAAGCTAATTTGTCTATATCGACATTGATCTCAACAAATAAATGAGAAGAAACCAGTACGGGACTTTATCGTACACTGTCACGACCCGCACCCTGATTAGGGGCACGAGTATGTGGTTACGTCCAGCCTACGCCGCAGCATCGACGGTAGAACGCTGTCTAGGTTATCTATAAATACTATAACTAAACAGATAAAGGTACCTGTACAGTATATACACTCCGAATGGATGTGACATAGCAATACAGTCTCAATCACAAGCAAACTAGGATAGATAGCATGAAAGGAAATATGATAGATGAAAGCAGGAAATAAGTTCGAGATCCATACAAGCCCAAAGCTATACACAACACCACAGAGCCACAGAATATAATATGAAATACTACTGTCCGAAAAGTACTAGCTGGCTCACAGGCCAGGCAACCCTAACTAAGCTACTCTACTTAGGGTGAGCAAAGTCTAGTGGCTCTACTAACAAGCCATGGTCCAGGTTTACTCCATCAGACTCGACCCCATAATAGGTCGGGCAATCTGCCTCAGAATCATCTGTAATATATCAATGGTATCCTGTCAGGAAAATGAGCAAGTACAAACACTAACAGCAGTTCCATGTGAATTGATAAATTCTATAAGAGACAGTATAATGAACTACAAGACAAAGATATATGAAGACTTGGGAACTGTTCGGAAGCTGAGTTACAACCCTTAAACCAAACAAGGACCGGGGTTGTAACCCTTCTCCCGAGCAGAACTTAGTCTCCAATCAAGGTATAACATAAAGGCATGTAGAACATGTGAGTCACTGAATATCATAGCATGGTGAGAAAGTACTGAATGTAGAACAGAACAGGATATATGATAAGATAAGTAAATATAAAATATGCCTTGAATTATTATAGCATTATGTGATCGGCTTGGGAAACATGATCAGGCTTTCCATCCGACCGGCTATGAACAATGTGTACAATAGAGCGGTAAGACTGGTCACCATGGAAAGCTATGAACAATATAGGGTAAGGCTTTACCCGTCGTGAGGCGAGGGTATAGCTATGAACAATGAGTACAATAGAACAATGTGGGAATTTGATCACACAACCACTAATAACTCCCCCAACCCTGAATAGTATAATGAATCTGGACATGACACGTCATGACACGGAATTCCATAAGAGGATAGCAAGTCCCCTTTAAAATCAGTGTCTATACCAATACATAGAAAAAAGATAGAATATGTACCAATATACCATAAAAATCTAGGAACAACATCCCATGTCATGATCCAACATATACCAGTCCGTGAACTATCGTGACTAGAAATTGAGTAAGACACTACAACTGAATCGGATATAGTAGATATCAAGACAATAAAAACTATCAGTAAATGTACTCGTCTATGGTCCTGAGCTGATAAGGTGAACATATGCTCAGAGTAATCAAAGACCTAAAGATGAGATACTACAAGTCAAAACATGGTTTAATAATGAAAGAAAAGCTAATCTAGTCATGACATGCAAGTCTAAGTCAAAAACTAGGTCAAACTAAGTCACACCAAGCTAAACTAGGTCACACTAGGTCAACCAAGGTCAAATAAGGTCACAGGAAATCAATCCAAGTCAAACTAGGTCAATCTGGGTCAAGAGATGACTTACAGTTGACTTTTGGTCAAAAAATCAACTCTGGTCAACTCTGGTCAATACTGAGTCAACCCTGGGTCAACTTTAGGTCAAATAAGTCAAATATTGACTAACAGTTGATTTTTAGTCAACTGGTCAACTCTGGTTTGGTTTCGGTCAATTCTAAGTTAAGTATTGACTTGAAGTTGACTTTCAGTCAAAAAGTTAACTCTTGGTCAACGGAGGTCAAGACTAGCCTAAACTACCCTCATCTAGTCATTACCTACCAAGATAACTTATTTCTAACCCCATCTTAGAAGTCAAACTCAATATCTTATCAATACCCTATTACCTATATTTAGCCTTCACAAGGTAAATACCAATACCTTGCCTATTATAAAGAAAACCCATCTAGATCCCAGGATACTAGCCTAGGCTTCTTAGGGTAGCTAGACACTAACCTATCTAGTCATTACCAACCATAAAATCTAGGTATCTAACCCATCCAGTCCATCTTATGGTCCATGTTGGTCACCCCAACATTACCTTAGGGTATCGTCATGATACGCTATGGTATCTTGAGATACCGCACCCTACTCTCTACCAACCTTCCTAGTTCACTCTTCCACACTCTCCTAGTGTCTAGGTTAGCCACTATAACTAGTCTACTAGGATATCAACCTAGTTAGGACACTAACTTAACCAACTCACTAACTAATACTATCACAACCATCACTAACACCAACACTAACTAAACCTTCTAACTAGACACTCAACCCACACTAGACACCACTCAACTAGGCACTAACTAAGGATTTATATAGGCTTCTAGTGGATCAAATTTGTGGGGTATAAATGTGTGTAGGAGTTTAGGAATGATGGATGTATGGAAAAATGAAATGGATGTTAAAGAATAGAAGAATGAATGGGTGAATGCATGAAATGAATGGAAGATTGAATAGATTGAATGAATGCATGAATGAATGAAATGAATGAATGAAATGGATGAATGGTAGGATGAAATGAAAAGGAAAAAATGAATGAATGAAATCATGGAAGGATGGATATGTGTGAATAAAATGGAATGAATGTTTGGGTGAATGAATGATGACTGAAATGTAAAGGAATGGAGGAATGAATGAGTCAATAGGAGGCTGAAATATAGGTGAACATGGAGCTTTGTCCATGGCTAAAATGTAGGTTCTATGGCTATCCAAATGGGGGCTCATATGTGGGGTTATAGGGCTATTTTTGGGACTGCTATTGCTGTCCTATTGGACAGGTTTTTGGCTGAATTAAGTGTCCATTATGGACTGTTTATAGGGCTGGAATGGCTGCTGTTTTGGATTGATTTGGGGGGCCATATGGGCTGTCATATATGGCTAGTTTGTAGGGTTGAATGAGGGTTAAGTTGTGGTTGAAATGTAGGTGTTAAGGGGCTGATTTCAGGCTGCTATTAGGCCGAAATAATGGCTAAGTGGCTGCCCATTGGGGCTGATTTTGGACAGGTTTGGGCTGCTCATAGGGACAGGTTTGGGGCTGGTTTCATGCTGAAAATCAACATTTTCCCCCTTGATTCATCCTCATTCACTCTCTCAATACTCCTCTCTATCACTCTCAACTCTCTCTCAATATCTCACTCTCTACTCTTCCCTCTATCACTCTCTAATCTTCCTCTAATCTCTCACTCTCTCTAACTCTATACACAAACACACACACACACACTAATTCTTATTCCCTCTACCACTCTCTCAAAGCTCCACACACCCACACTCATTTATATATATATATATATATATATATATATATATATATATATAAAAGATATATATATATATATATATATATATATATATATATATATATATATATATATATATATATATATATATATATATATATATATATACACATATGCACACACACACACACACATATATATACACTTACACATGTATATATCTATATATATAAACACACACACATATGTATATATATATATATATATAGACACACTCTCATATATATACATATATAGAGACTAACACACACACACACACACACACACACACTAACACAAATAAATTTAGGAGTGCCTAACCACTTAGATACAAATCTAATTATTCTAGAAGTGTCCAAAATTGGGGGAAACTCAAGGACACAATCACAAATCACAACTTCTCCTAGGACACACCAAACAGACTCAAACTCGACACGAATAGGGACACAACCTCGGGGATAAATCCTACGGGGTCCAATCTAGTTTACATGATGAAAAGAATGAATTAGAGAATAGGTTGTACCTATCAGGAGATGGATTCCCAATGGAAAATTCCTCCGACACGGCTCCGACACAATGAATTATTTAGGACACACCCTTGCACTTCTTGCTCCCAAAAGCTTGAAGAAGCTTCACTTGGGGTAGAGGAAGAGTTCGATGGAAGAAAAATGGGAAGACAAGCTTATTTTGGAGATGATTTCCAAGGAAATCTATTCTTTCCTTTGGAAAGAAACTTGGAGAAGAAGAAGAAAAAAATTTGAAGTGGAAAGAATGGAAATGGGGAGGGGGTGGCCGGCCCTATATGGGAGGTTTGGGCACTTGCTATTTATAAGATTGCGCCTCCATATTACTTCCATGCTAAGTTAGCTTCCTAATTTGGTTTTGAGAGTTAGTTTAGACCAAATAAAAATCATACTTAAGCCTAAACACTCATGTGGGATTAGTCCAAACTCATAAACCTAAATATTAAGTTTGGTGGACCATGGCTAATTAATGTGTTAATCACAACTCAAGTCGAAATCCCTCGGAGTCCCGAATTAAGTTGGAATGCGATATAATTTGAACCCGACTCAAATAACCCCAAAATAATATTATAAATAAATAAATAATTTCAAAAAATATTTTAAAATGAAAAATGACAAAAATATTCCTGTTTCTGAAAACTGGGGGTGGCATACACTTCAGGAGACTGGCCTTAAAACTGCATTAAGTGACACCTAGCATGTGCTCATAAATACTTGTCGGCACAATTTCTTGCTTACTATCAGGTTCTATTTAGGAGTAGGCAATTATGATGACTGGCTAACATTTATTACAAGTGCCGATAAGGCAAAGAAGTTAGTGGATGATTTACAATTGATTAGGCTTAAGGCACACAATGACAAGGGCAAGCGTCCCCAGAATAGAATAACTCTAGCCGCAACAATAAAGGAATGAAGTATTTTATTGTTGATATCTCTAAGGCTGCTTCCCAGTCTAAGAGGAAGGCTCTTGCTGCTCAGAAGCCTAAGCCACAATATTCTATCAACAAAGAACATGTGTTAGACTGTCACGGTTATATACTAAAAGCATCACTTTTATATTAACTATATTTAATTACCTTCTTTTTAATGGGAATCATATGGGCAAATATGTTTGCATATTATATTTCTTATATGTTAATGCAAGTATATGATATTCTAGATTATAGATAACATGGTGTGTGGTGAATACACAGAAGATCATATTATCAGTTGCCTGTAATATATAAATGATTCATAACCTAGATGGATTTGGACAAACCATTGGTAAGGTTGTAATGTATTATAATATGATATTAGTCTATCTTGACTATAGGTTTGCACTAGTGCACTTTGTGTGTGTTGAACATGACCACTTGAGGTTGTTCTCTTAGTACTGACTACATAAGAGAACAAACACCTCTGTTATTATGGAAGATTGTGCTCTTAATTCGGATATAATAACAGACATGTATATGTAGTGTGTATTACTTTGACTCATAAAAGAGAGATTCATTATGGGTCTACAACATCTATGAATTGGGTAATGGCATTATATGTATGATAGGTTATTGATTATAAAAAAATATGTCTCGATATAGCAAGTTGGCGATGTCCTCTTAAGGACCTCATAAGGATTGTCATGTAAACCTTATAGGTGGATTATATCCGATATGACAAATAAAGTTGAGTGGTACTACTTAAGAATAAAAGATATCGGTAAATATAGTTGTCAATAACTTATTTTGATCAACGAACATTCGATATCTTAACATGGGAGATGAAAAGGCATACAATAAGGAGCTCAAAAACATAATTTTGAATTAGGAAGGTAGTGCAACAATAGCTCTTTAGTGGACCAAGCCATGGTTAACGGACCTGGATTGTGTGTTTGGGATGAACATGAGATACCTAGATCTGTTAGGAGACCTACCTTAATTTCTCCTCATGGTCACTGTTGTAGCTTATATATATCCTCTATTCTCTGTTCGTCATATGCAACAGAAAAGAGCAACTTTCTCTAAATTCGTTCTTCACATAAGGAGAGAAAGAGAGGTCAGCCAAGGAGAAGAAAAGGTTGGAAGACCATGGCCCACACGACGTCCAACCCAAGAAAGGAATACGGTAGAAGACCTTGGGGTCGCTGATTGATCGAGTTTGCTAAAAACTATCATCTACTTATCATCTCTTCAAGTATAATTCATGGACCCTAGTTTTCGCCATTGAGTGGTTAGATCACATGTTAAACCTGTTCATATTTTATCGATCGATATGCACACCAATCCGTGGTCCTGGGATCTCTCGTTCCATGAATTGCTATCTGAGTCGTTATTGGATCTGCATATGGATTGATAATCTATATTGTCCAATAAAATTTGTATCAAAAAATAGTTGGTAAATGTAGATATGTTCTGACTCAATTTTGCATGCATCTTAGATAAACTATTATGGTCTGATTGTATGTTTTATTTCTATGATTTAAACCGATAACTTGTCATGGCTATTGTTCTTCATAGATGTAACTAAAATTACGAGAGTTGATCGTGCTTATTTATTTAATTTTCTTCAATCTAGATTATGTGTGAAACTTTTTCGAAAGTCATAGAATTGATATAATTTTAAGTCTTTTCGGTTTATTGTGATGGTTGTGGTAGATTTTTCTGATGTGGGACGAGATGCTATTTTTTAAGCAGTCCGGAGGCATTCAAATGATTTTCGATGATGGAATTGACGGCAAAAATCTAAAAAAGAAGGATATATAGCTATAATAGTTGGACTTTTACTTTCATTTTATTGCTATATTTGCTTATTCTGTTATGCATGCTTGTTGTTTTTTGGATGATTATTATAAACTGAGCCCACATTAATAATAGACAATATCGACATAAATCAACTAGTAGAAAAACCCTCATTGTTAAATAACTAAGTGAAAGAGGGAGTTTATTTAGAATAAATCCTATGGTCTCCACTACTAGTATGTTGATAATGTAATTATACATGCATGTTGGCTTTAGTTCCTTCCTCTATATCGGATGAATATAGTTATGGATCACCAATACAAACTTCATTTGGGATTATAGAAATTTATCTAGTATGTGTTCGCTTCTCTATCTCAAGGAACTCAATATGAAATAATGGACTTAGTATTAAGTAATGATGTACACTTAGATATAAGTAATGTTAGCCTTTTCATCGGAGTCACTACTATTATTTGTAGGACCAATTAAAGCAAGACCAATAAATTAATTTTATTTGTCATATAGTTAGGTTGACATGATAGTAAAATTAATAGAAAAAATCTCCTTAGACAAATATTGAATTTGTATACGTCCATACTATCATGGCGTAGTAAAATTCATGGTGTTTGAAGTGTTTGTGAATTTTTTATTATTGTTTGAGGCAATCAATATTTATTTAATTCAAAATGCTTTTGTACTACATAATAGTTGTTTATGTGATTCTCAGGATTTCAAGCAGATGGTTCTTTCAATCCACTTATGATAATTCTTAAAGAAAACAATCTTACTAGCCCTAATTACATTGACTGGAAACATAACTTGGATATTATCTTAACGGCTGAAAAATATATATATTTGTTCCAATAAGGAATGCTCACCTAAGCCTGATGATAATTCTGATGAAGAGGCCAAAGAGGCTTATAAGAAGTGGATAATGGCAGATGAGATGGCACGATATTATATTCTGGCATCTACGTCAAATGTGTTACAATATTAGCATCAGGCCATGGCCACATCTTATGTCATGATGTACAACCTTAAGGATCTCTTTGGACATCAGGATAGGGCAGTTAGGCAGCTTGCTATAAAGAAATTAATGAATACGACCATGGCTGAAGGGTTGCTAGTAAGGGATCATGTTCTTAAGATAATGGGTCATATGAATGAGATGGAGATCCTTGAAGCTGAAATCGTTAGGGAAACCAAGGTCGATATCATTCTCCGGACTCTGCCTAAAACTTTTGACTCGTTTTACATTAACTACAACCTGAACAAAAGGTTGAATAGTTTGGCAGAACTTGCAAACGAACTACAGGATGTTGAAGCTATCTTTAGGCAGAATAGTCTTATTTATGTTATTGAAAAGGTTTCGACTTCTAAGCCAAAAGGTGGTAAGAAGAAGAATAACATTAAAAAATAAGCAAATTCAGCAAAGAAGGGCATGAGACCTCAAGACGCTATAAAAAAGCCGAAAGGCAAGTGTTTCAAGTACAAAGTGTCGGGACATAGGAAGAGTGGATGTCCACTTCTCAAACAAGGGAATAAAGAAGGTACATCTCATTTACTAGTAGTTGAAACATGTTTAGTGGTGTTATCTACCAGCACATGGTGTGTAGATACATGAGCCATTAATCATGTCTACAATTTATTGTAGGGGTTCCAGGTAACCAGACGGTTTAGTAATGGAGAGATATGCTTGTTTATGGTGGCGCTACAAAAGCAGCGGCCATTGAAGTATGTAATTTATCTTTTGATAGAAATAAGAATTTGACATTGAGAGATAGTCTTATGCCCCTTCACTTAGAAGGAGATTAATTTCTATTTCTATGCTAGTTAATGATGGATATTCAGCTTAATTTAATGACAATACTGTTATTAGAAAGATAAGCATTTTATCTGTTATGGTGCATTATTAGATAAAATGTGTGCCATTAATCCTATTTTACCCACAATATAACTTTTGGAAATGAATATTACGTCTTCTAACTTAAATAAGAAAACAGAACCTTCTTGTATGAACCAAACATATATTTGGTGCTTTCGATTAGGCCATATTAACCAAAGAAGGATTCAAAGACTGGTTATAGATGGACCTTTGAGTTCATAGGAAGTGGAAGCACTTCCAGTCTATGAATCCTTCTTGGAAGATAAAATAACCAAAAGGCCTTTTAAGGTAAAGGGGTATAGGGCCAAAGATGCGTTGGAATTGGTTTATTTTGATTTGTGTGGGCCCATGACTATCTAGGCTAGATGTGGCTTTGAACATTTTGTCACATTTATTGATGATTATTCAAGGTATGGATATATTTACTATGCGAGCAAGTCTGAGTCCTTTGAGAAATTCAAAGAGTACAAGGCTGAAACGAAAAAAATGTTATAGAAAATATATCAAGTCATTACTTTCAGATCATGGTGGCCAGTACCTTTTTAGAGAGTTTATGGATTACTTAACAGAGGTTAGGATTATATCCCAATTGACTGCACCTGAATCACCCCAACATAATGGTATAGCAGAAAGAAAATATAAGACTCTTATGGAGATGGTTAAATAAATGATGAGTTACTCGAATTTGCCAGATTTATTTTGGGGATATGCCTTAGAGACTACAACTTATATTCTGAACTTGGTACCTTCTAAGTCAGTACCTACTACTCCCACAGAGCTGTGGACCGGGCTGAAGCCTTAGTCTGAAATATGTTTGAATTTGGGGTAGTATAGCACATGTGTTGAATGAAAAAACAAATAAATTAGAATCTTGTACAAAAGTACACTTATTTGTAGGCTATCCAAGAGGAATGAAAGAAGGTTTATTCTATAGTTCTAAGGATCAGAAGGTCATTGTTAGCACCAATGTCCGATTCTTAGAGGAAGGTTATGTGACAAACCATAAACCCATGAGTAGAGTTATTCCAGAAGAATTGAGAGAAGAGACACCTAATACTTCAATACCAACAGTACAAAAGAAAAACAATAAGTAACTGCATGATGTGTCGCAAATGTTATACCACAACCTATATTGCCTCATCATAGTGGAAGGGTTGTGATACAACCTGACAGTTTTATATTCTTAGAAGAGTTCTTAGACTTTGTCCCTGAGGAATATGATTATGATCCCTGCTCCTAAATGAAGCACTACAAGATAAAGATACAGAAACTTGACTAAAAGTAATAATATGAGAAATAGAATCAAAGGATCCTAATATGGTCTGGAAGCTTGTAGAACCACCCATTGGTGTAAAAGTCATTGGATGCCAGTGGGTCTATAAGAGAAAGAGAGGAGCAGATGGTATGGTTAAAACCTTTAAAGCACGATTTATTGCAAAAGGTTCTACTCAGAAAGAGAGTATTAATTATGAGGAAACATTTTCGCCAGTAGCCATGCTTAAGTCGATCTGGATTCTTTATTATATTGCAGCTCATCTCAAGATTTTAAAAATAGATGTCAAAACAGCTTTTCTTAATGGATGTCTTGAGGAAAACATCTATAAGAAGCAAACAGACGGTTTTATGAAAAGGGCCAAGAGCATCTTTTTATAAGCTCAAAAAGTCCATTTATGGACTTAAGCAAGCTTCCAGATCTTGAAACATCCATTTTGATCAGGTAATAAAATCATATGGATTTGATCAATGTCTGGATGAATTTTATGTATATAAAAAGTGTGACAGAAACATAGTGTATTCCTAGTACTTTACGTGGATGACATCTGGCTCATTGGAACAAGGTGTTATCTAATGTAATGGTATATTAATTTTTGAAACAGTTTGATATGAAGAACCTGGGAGAAGCAGGTCATATCCTTGGGATCAAAGTTCTATGAAATTGTGAGAAAATAATGTTGGACTTATCTCAAGCTACCTATATCGATACTATACTAACTCGTTTTAGTATGCAAAATTCTAAGAAAAGTTTCTTACCTTTTAGGCATGGAATATATTTACCAAAGGAGTAGTATTCGAGGATACCTAAAAAGATAGAGGATATATAGGAAGCTTAATTTATGCAATGCTATTTATGAGAGCAGACATCTGCTTTACTGTTGGCATGGTTAGCAGATATAAGTCTAATCCCAGACAAGATCACTAGATTGTGGTACAATATATTCTGAAGTAAGTGGAAAGGACTACAGATTATATGCTAGTTTACCAGACATATATTTATTGCCCTTAGGGTATAAAGACTCAGATTTTTAGTCAGATAGAGACGCCAGAAAATTTACCTCAGGTTATGTATTTAACTTGGGAGGTGGAGCCATAGTACGGAGAAATATCAAGCAAAAATGTATTGATGATTCCACCATGGAAGTCGAGTATGTGGCAGCCAAAGAAGCGGTTTGTCTTAGATGCTTCCTATTGGACTTGGATGTGGTAACTAGTTTGCCTAAGACTATTATACTTTATTGTGATAATAGTGGTTCAGTTGCAAACTCAAAGGAACCACAAGCCCATAAGATATGTGAATACATTAAGCGCAAGTACCACTTGATAAGAGATAGCATAAGGAGAGAAGATGTTGCTGTGACCAAGATAGAATCAACAGACTACCTACCTAATCCTTTTACAAAAAGCTTACCAACTATGGCTTTTGATAGTCATGTTGAGGGATTGACATTCAGATGCGTGGCAGCATGGTTTTAAGTATAAGTGGAAGATTTGTGACAATATACTAAAAAGCAAAGCTTTGAGTATAAGTGGGAGATTGTTAGGGTTATACACTAAAAGCGTCACCTTTGTATTAACTATATACTTTTCTCTTTTTTGAATGGAAATCATATAGGAAAATATTTGCATATTATATTTGTTATATGTTAATACAAGTGTTTGATATTCTTTATTATAAATAATATGGTGTGTGGTGACACATAGAAGATCATATTATCAGTTCCCTGTAATATATATAAATAGTTCATAACTTAGATGGATTTGGACAAACCATTTGTAAGGTTATAGTGTATTCCGGTATTAGTCTATCTTGACCGTAGATTTGCGCTAGTGCACTTTGTGTGTATAGAACAGGACTACTTGAGGTTGTTCTCTTTGTACTAACTGCATAAGTGAGCAAACACCTCTGTTACTATGGATGCTTGTGCTCTTAATCAGGATATAATAACAGACATCTATATGTAGAATGTATTACTTTTACTCACAAAAGAGTAAGTTTCATTATGGGTCAACAACCTCCATGAATTGGGTAATGGCATTGTGTATATGATGGGTTGTTGATTATTAAATTAATCCATGTCCAGATATATCGGATTTATGATTTTCCCTTAATGAGGTCATAGGGATTGTCATATAAACCTTGCAGGTGGATTATATCCGACATGACAAGTAAAGTTGAGTTGTACTACTTAAGTATAAAACATATCGATCAATATAATTTTTAGTTACTTATTTTGATCGACGAACATTCGACATCTTAACATGGGCAAATGAATAGGTATATAATAAGAAAGAGCCCATAAACGTAATTTAGATTAGGATAGTAGTGCAATAATAGCTTTTTAGTGGACCGAGCTAATGTTAACAGGCCTGCTTGTGTGTTCGGACTAAACACGGGATACCTAGATCCGTTAGGAGACCTAACCCGAATTTCTTCTCGTGGTCCCTATTGTAGCCTATATATATCATCTATTCTTTAGCCGTCATATGCATCAGAAAAGAGCAACTTTCTTTAAACTTGTTCTTCACTTAAGAAAAGATGAGAGGTCATCTAAGGAGAAGAAAAAGGTTGGAAGATCGTCGCCCACACGGCATCAAACCCGAGGAAGGAATACGTCAGAAGATCTTAAGGTCACTGACTGATTGAGTTCGCTGAAAACTATCATCTACTTCTCATCTCTTCAGGTATAATTCGTGGACCCTAGTTTCCATCATTGAAGGGTTTGATCACATATTAAACATGTTCATATTTTATCGATCGATATACACACCAATCTGTGGTCCTAGGGATCTCCAGTTCCATCATAGACATCTTTCATGCTCTATTGAAGAGCAACAAGCGGAAGTGGTCCGATTCCCAAAAGCCAGATTAGGTGGAAAGGACCAATGATCCCAAGTACTGCTTCTATCATCAGTATGTGCATCATCCTTGTCAAGCTCTAGAACTAGAATACTGGCAAGTAGGGTCAGAAAAGGTCAGCTACGTATACCAAAGTACTCCAGTACTCCAAAATAACGTATAAGCTGTATAGATGGAGGTTACTACTACAAAACAACAGTCAATCCTAGGTCAAGTGATTCCTAGATATCTCAATCACAGACAAGCAAGTATAAGAGTATGATCATCGGGCAGATTATACGGTAAATCGTCCCAAACTATAATATATAGATGACCATGAAGTTAGTAATACAAAAAGAAGAACTAGGAATAGTATAAGTAATACGGGATCAACTCTAGCTGCAGTCTAAAAAATATACAGACCATGCCTAAGGCAGTAGGCCAAAATATCAAGTCCAAAACATGAGCTAAACACGTGCTCGGTGGCTAATTGTCTCAAATGAATAAGTACAAAAAAGATTGAGTAAGGGAACGAACACCCACTCAAGCACCTTGGTGGTCCGGGTGGTCACCATCGAGTGAATGGTCCGGAAGATCATCGGGCTCCTCAACTAGATCTGGTCAAACAAAACCAGTGGGGTCAGACCCCCAATAGCAAGTACCATAAAGGAAGCCAAACTATGAACTAAAACCAGCATACAAATAACAACAATACTAAAGGTAACACAGTAAACGAGACAAGAATAATAAATTGGTACTACAGTGTATATGAAAGAAATTGGAAACATGTAAGGAATTAGCATATGAATATATTAGGTAAACTGTACATATAAGCATGTAATGAATCCTAGCATGTAGGACAAGTGGTAAAGCCAAGCATATAGCAGGAATAATAGCCTGTACAAGATTAACATGAATCTAAGTACTAAAATAAGATAATATGGAGCAAGACTAGGCTAGACAAGACAGGAAACGAATCTATCCATAAATCACGGCCAACCAACGAGTACGACTTGATATATTAGCTAACTAGGGTTATCACAATCCTAATTACTAACATATGCAAGTTTGAGAAATCTAATCCAGTTACCTGCCCTGCAGACTACCCAACTCATCCAAGCTAAAAGAAAACAAGTATAGCAGACACACCGCAGTAAGATACGTGTGTCCTAAGGTGCCCCACTCGACGGTATGCTGGAAGATACGTGAGTCCTATGAATGCCCCAAGTAGATATATATATATATATATATATATATATATATAAGACCGAAACAAAATGGTGCAAGTAACTGGAAAAGTCTCTCCTCCCCATGATTAAAATAATCAAGCTAGTTATATAGTTCCTAACATTTTTATTCTGGATTTCGGGTGTGGCATTCCGCAGAATCCATTCTAGACATAAGAAATGCGAGACTGGGCAAGACAAGCAAGAAAGTGTACTATAACAAGCCACAACAAGGCATGACAATATCAGGACAGGGGTAAGCTACAGCGAGCCACTAAAGTAAACTAGATATGATAAGAATCAAGAGTGTACCATGACAGGCCAGTATCAAGTAATCAAGACATGTAAAGGAACCAGGAGTGCACCATGACAGACCACTATCAAGACAAGACAAGTATCGAGACAGGAGTGCGCTACGACGAGCTACTATATCAAAATAAGACAAGATCAAGTATCAAGTCCAACGAAGAATGACAAGAAAAGATAGTAAACTAGGCGTAGCATGTACAGTAAAGAAATAAGCAAGAAGAAATCAGGAAATCATGTCAAAATTAGGAAATAATCAACTTGGGTACTGGATCAGTATTCTGACGGTACACACCGGTACACCGTCAGTATGCCGTAAAGTGTCACAGCAGCTTTCAACGAAAAAAGAGCTCACAAAATGATATTCCATCGGTACACACTAGTATACCACGATATGTCGATTTATGTATGAGTAGGTTTTGCATAATAAAAAGACAACAATTTGGTATTCCATTGGTATACAACGGTATACCAGCGGTATGCCGTTTGTGTCCGAGAAACAATACTAAAGGCTAGAAAAAAGCTCCGAAAATCAAAACTCGTCCCGAAAGTTGCTAAAACAGTATAACCATGAAAACAATACTAGAAGAATATCGTGTATAACATATATACTTAGTCTCATGGCAAGTACTCCAACATCGTTGTCGATACAGAGTTTTTCTACTAAGAAAATATCAGGATTTCATAGGAAATTAAAACCTAGCTCAGACCAAATTTTTGAGATGGGCATAATGATGATATTCATAGGAGAAAAATATTCAGTAAAGCAAGTACTAGAAAATACTAGACTATGAAGACAGTAAGAAAATAAAAACCACAAGAAAACCATAATACGTCCAGTAGTTCGGTAAGATGTACTTGCCTAATAAAGCTCCGAGCCTACTCTTCAAATCTACCACCAAGAGGGGTTCAAAAATCATACTCTGAGGTCTTAAGACCAAATTCCAAGCTTTCGAGGAATACGGAGTGGAAACGAGAAAGAATAAAGAGTGGAGAGAGAACGTAAAAGAGAAATCGAAAAAAATGTAATCGAATATATAGAGAAGGTGAATTAATCATGACCGTCCGATCGCGATCCGCGACTCGATCATAATCAATCTCGACCGTTCAGAAGAAAACCAAGAAACCAATGGATAATAGAATGTATCATCACTATTAATCAAAATATCCAAATACTATTCAGAAAAATATCTAAATATTATTCATAAAAATATCTATACGAAAATATCTCGAATTAAAAATATCTATAAAGTGGGAAATCTGCCCAGACGATATACCTTTCGTATAGACTGGTATGTCAATGATATGCCAATTTCACAAAAAAATCTCAAAAATAAAGTTTTTCCCCTGTTCTCCAAAATCCAAGAAAATGCATAATACAACATAAAATACGTATCTGTATACAAATATAATTACTGTGAGATGAGTCTCACAAATCTTCCCTCCATAGAAAAATTTGATCCTTGAAATTTTCTAAAGGCAAGCAAGTAAAACTGGATAGAAATCCAGGAAAAACATGCTATCAAGACCAAGAAAGGAAACTCATATATCATGAGTAATATATCAGAAATATAAAAACAATAAGCATATAGCAACAACATCATACATTCTGACAATCACACTCAAACAAAAGGGTAGAGCATAAATATATGAATAAGCATACCTCACGAGGCAAACATATATGGGTAACGAGCTCGGATATCATCATCATGCTCCCATGTCGACTCGTCCGGTGAGTGATGATCCAGGAAATATGAACTAATCGGATAGTCCAGTTCTTAAGAACCTTCTCCCTCCGGTCCAAAATGGAGAGGGGCCTCTCCTCATATGATAGATCGGTACCAATGACCAACTCAGAATGATCTAGGATATTGTTCAAATCCTGAAAATATCGGCACAACTGAGATATGTGAAACACGTCATGTACCTCGCTTAGCGATGGTGGAAGAGAAAAATGATATGATACATCTCCTAATCACTCGAGAATATCGAACGACCCAATAAATCTGGGACTAAGCTTTCAATGTACGCCGACCCTGATGACCCCACGGATAGGCAAAATCTGAAGAAATATGTAGTCGCCGACAGAGAACTCAAGATGACGTCGATGATGGTCTGTCCAATGATGCTGACGATCAAAAGCTACTCTGAGATGCTCTCTGATCTGCCTGACTACTCCAACTGACTAGGCAATTATTTTTGTACCAAGCATCTGCCCCTCCCTAATGTCATCCCAAGCTAGGGTGAACTGCATCTCCTACCATATAATGCCTCAAAAGGTGCCATCTGAATGCTCGTCTGAAAGCTGCTGTTGTAAAAGAAGTCCACCAAATTCAAGTGATCCTCCAAAGAACCACTAAAGTTAGGAGTATATGATCGAAGCATATCCTCTAATGTCTGAATCGTACGCTTCGAATGACCATCTATTAGTAGATGGTATACTGAACTGAAACTCAAACGGGTATCCAGACTCTGCTGAAGACTCTGCCAAAAATAAGAAGTGAATCTAGAATCCCGATTTGAGACTATGCTAACTGGCACCCCATGTAACCTGATAATCTGCCTCATGTACAGTTCGGCCAACTGCTCTATAGACTGACCAACGCTGAAAGATAGAAAGTGGGCAACCTTCATAAGTCGATCCACTATAATCTAAATGGTATCTCTACCAGTCAGGGTTATAGTCAGACCAGTCACGAATTCCATAGTAATATGATCCCACTTCTACTCCTGGATTAGGAAAAGATGAAAAGTCTGACCGGTCTTTGATGCTCATCCTTAACCTACTGGCAAACTAAGCACCAAGAGGCAAATCGAGCTATCTCCATCTTCATACCATTCCACCAGAAATGCTGACGAACATCATGATACATATTTGTCCCTCCTAGATGATTGGAATACTGAGAACTGTGAGCCTTTAACATAATCTTGTGCCGAATATCTTTGTTCGGCACACAAAGACGACTCCCAAACCAGAATGTCCCATCCCTATGGATGCATAACTGTGTTTTGTGTCCTGCCATACATTCTGCTCTGAGCCACTGAAGCCTGGCATCCCCTGGCTGTGCACCTGTGATCCTCTTAATAATGGTATACTAAGCCTGCAAGCCTTCTATCATAGCCGCCTCATGAGGTAGTACTACCTTAATGCCCATCTTCTGAATATCCTCCTGAAGGTGACGTTGCCCTATCAAAAAATAGACCCTGGGTCTCCTGCTCAAAGCATTTGCAACAACGTTTGTTTTCCTCGAATGATACTAAAGATCAACATCATAATCGTTTAGTAACTCAAACTACCTTCTCTGTCGTATGTTCAGATCCCTCTGGGTGAACACATACCTCAAGCTCATATGATCAGTAAAAATCTTCACTCGATCACCATATAGATAATGCCTCCAGAGCTTGAGGAAAAACACAACTGCGACCAACTTTAGATCGTATGTCAGATAGATCTTTTCATGCTCCCGAGGTTGCCGAGACGCATAAGCTATCACTCGACCGTGCTGTATAAGGACAATACCAAGTTCCCGGTTTGACGCATCACGATACACCGTGAACCCACCTGGTCCGAAGGATAGTATAAAAATAGGAGCTGAAATCAAACTCTGCTTGAGTTTCTCAAAAGAAACATAACAAGCATCTTACCACTCAAAGCAAACATCCTTACATGTCAGACATGTCAAGGGTCCAGAGATCCTAGCAAAGTCTATCATAAATCGTCTGTAGTAACCTTTTAATCCGAGAAAGCTGTATACATCTAAAGCTGTACTTGGTACTGGCCAATGCTCGATAGCCTCAACCTTCTTGGGGTCTACCTCAACAGTACCTTCGACAAAAATATGACCCAAGAAAGAGACTCGATCGAGCCAAAAATTGTACTTGCTGAACTTCGTGTAAAGCTGATTGTCCCAAAGAATCTGAAGAACCACACGAAGATGCTGCTCATGCTCTGCCTCAGTCCGACTATAGACAAAGATATCATCAATAAATACTATCACAAACTGGTCTAAGTGGGACATAAAGATGCGATTCATGAGATCCATAAAAATTACTGGCACATTGGTCGCTCTAAAAGGCATAACAAGGAACTTCCAATGGCCATACCGAGATCTAAACATCGTCATGGGTATATCCTGTAGTGCCCCGCTCTCGTTGGGGCAAAGCACTATGTAATAGGCTCGTGCCAAGTCAGACATGGTCGGGAACATAGATGGCTAGTCGGACTCGGCGACGAGCGTGGTATACAAAAAACCATGGCATCAATAAAATCGATTTGGACGAGTGATATGAGTGCCGTTCCAACTAATGGATCGACTACTGTTGGAATAAGTCCTAGATGCGGTAGGCGGCGTCTTGGCGAAGGAACTCTAAAGGGAGCGACGCAACCCGTCTGCCGTTGGTTTTATTGGTTTTCTTGGCTTTCCGAACGAATTGTTGCGTGGATTTGATAGTGTGCTTTCGCGTCGATTTCTGAATATGCCTTTGGGAATTTCGAAGGAAGGATTGAAGGAAGGGTTCTAATTCGATGCTCGTGCCCTTGCAGGAGTTCGTGTAACTGACGCTTGACCGTCGCGAAGCGTTCTCCTACTCTCGGCGCAATCTCCTTAGGTGGGTGGTTCTTCGGCCCCTTCTTTTCTACTCCTTTCCGCCAACTAAATTCTTAAAGTTCAACGTTCAAATCGATGATGCTGACGGGATGTATGCTTGCCACTAAGATCAAGAGCTCGGAATAATATATATCAACCTAGAAAAGTAAACTCTGAATCGATAGGTTCACACTAAGAAAGAGATAGACTATATTTCATGCCATGCAAAACACAACTATAAAAACCTTGGTGGCGGTACATCATGCCTCGGAGAATTTGGTGCCTACGGGATGCTAAATCAGAACGTACGATTTCGGGGGAAAGGACCCTTGCGCGAGTAGGAATGATTATGTGATTTGATAATGGTTACGCTATGCAATTTACTTCATACATATATAACTGTTCACGCATTCGCATGGTCAAGGACGACTTGTGCACAAGGTGAGCTTTCCTCGAGACGGTACCCGGGGCCCTGGGACCGAATCGGCCTAGAAGGAAATTATGGAAATCGTGCTTCGGCGCGAGGCATTGCGAGACCTCCAGTTAGGCTCGCTACCTGGACTGGAGGGCGCGTCGCAAGGCTACGTAATCGTCCTTCTTGGTGTCGATATCACCAATGACCGCATATAGGATAGATTGTATGCTCACCTATTGTCTTGTGCAGGTGGTAAGTATCATGTATATTTTGTGCAGGAAAGGAGCACGGCCGTGGTAAGAATGCTCTTAAATGGGTTATGTTGTTATCGTCTAAAATGTGCCTTCGATATGAACTGCAACTCATATAGTTCTAAATAGAAAGATCACTTCGTATGCCTGAATCCTTAATAAGCAGTGTCGGTTTAGACGAGTGGGTTCGTCCCATCCACTAGCAAGTGTGCTAACCCCCAACTCCCCAGGTAACGAGCGTGCTGCGGAAGCTCGAGACTAAGCTGGAGCTGAAGAACGGGAGGCGGCACGAAGCTCTCCTATTTTGAAGTATTTTGATGCCCAATTCAGACCGAAGGCTTTTGTTCAAATGTATAAAGGGGCATGAAATGTATGGAACGCCGAGGATTATTTCAAGGCGAGCTTGTCGATAGCTTTCTTTTGTGTTTCAAAGATGTAGCCGCAACGGCATATGTAATGTAAATATGACCTTGCACATATTTTGCAAGTTTATGAATGAAAGCTAAGTTTCTTCCTATGCTATATTTTCAACTCTCTGCAAATGTTTAAATTCAACGCGTCGAGTCAAGAAGGAATTTCCAAGCGCACATCCTTGCCTTGTGCAAGTCTAATAAAGACTTGCACGGCATCACGTCCCGACCCGTGGGGATCGATTTATATCGAGTCAAGGCGATGGCGACCGATTCGGCGAGTCGGGGCGTGACAAGTTGGTATCAGAGCTAGATGGTTCACCCCTCGGACCTTCCAAAATACTTTCTTTAGATGATGCCGTTGCAATTTTTCAAAAACTATGCTTTTCGACATATGCGGCCTGAAATAATCGTTCCATACATATAAGCCCGTAGATATTTTGAGAATACTAACGGGTTTGCTCAATTTTGTAGGAATGACGGAAAGACTGGGTGTCCCCACATTGATTAGCACGGATAGCACCGAAGGTGCGACGCCTAGCGAATCTGCCATGGAGCGACTACTACGCCTCATGGAACTCCAACAATGACAGTCAGAGATGCAGCAACGACAGCTGCAGGAACAGATCCAGGCCTAAGTCAGCGCCCAACAAAAGCAAATGGACGCCCTGACCAGGATCGTGAGCACCATAGCGATGCAACAAAACTCGACGACCGTCATGTCCGAGGAAGAAGTACAAGCCGAAAAGACAAAACATGTGTCATCCTCCTCCCTGCTCAAGATGACCAAGTTTAAGAAAATGAACCCGCCGGACTTCAACGGTCGAGCAGAGCCTGACGAAGTCATGGGGTGGCTAGTGAAGATTGAGAGTCTGTTCACTCTCCTCAACATCAAGGGGTCCAAGAAAGTCGGGTGCGCAGTGTTGCAGCTCAACTTGAGGGCCTACGACTGGTGGGAAGCGAAGAAACAGGAGCTCCAAGGGTCCAACCACAGTGCCAAGATCTCGTGGAAGACATTCAAACAGGCCTTCCTCGAACAATACATCCCTCGTGCCCTTCGTCGACAGAAGGAAGAGGAGTTCATGTCCTTGAAGCAAGGAAACTTGTCCGTTGAAGACTACGACGCGAAGTTCGCAAAGCTAGCGAAGTTTGCCGGGGCTTTTCTGCCGAACGCAGAGGCGTGGTGCGAGCGCTTCCAGCAAGGCCTGAATGAAGATTTGCGTCGGGACGTCATGAACCAGAGATGCCAGACGTACAGGGAATCATATAACGCCGCTCTTGATATGGAGCGGGTCTTCGGTCGAACGTCGCAGAAGGGCGGATCAAGCATCCGCAACAACTTCAACAAGCGTCCTAACGACGCGGGAGGATCTGGTGCGCCAAAGCGCCAGAACATGACCGAGTATCGGGGGCCTCACCCAGGCGTACGTTGCCATCGCTGCGACAAAATGGGACATCTGGCGGTCGACTGCCGAGGGGGATGCTTCAAGTGTGGCCAGCTAGGTCATAAGGCGGTAGATTGTCGAATGGGGAGGGCGAACCAACATCCACCAAGGGACGTCCAGAACCAGAACAGGGTGCCTCCCGCCCATGGCGCAAACGCAGTGCCCGTGAATCCACAAAATCGCCAAGGGGCGTAAGGCCGAGTCTACGCACTAACACAGGACGAAGTCTATGCGTCCGATACTGTCGTGACAGGTATACTACTCTATAAAAATATGCCTGCTAGAGTATTGTTCGATTCGGGTGCAACGCATAGTTTCATATCGGCCGACTTTGTAAAAGAAAATGAATTACCTACGCAACTTTTAGATATGAATCTTAGCGTTAGCACTCCATCGGGAGTAGATATGCCTGCCACTCATATTTGTAGGAACGGTTACATATGCATCGGAGGGAGGAATCTATCCTTGGAAGTTATCGTCCTCGACGTCAAGGAGTACGATATAATCCTCGGCATGGATTGGTTGGGTGCATGCCACGCAACGATCGAGTGCGCGGAGAAGAGAGTTGTGTTCCACCTTCCGGGCGAAACCGAGTTCTCCTATTCGTGCGGAGCAGCATCAAAGTCGGCAATGGTGATATCGGCGATTTCGGCAAGGCGTATGTTGCATTCCGGGTGCAGCGGATACCTAGCATCAGTTCGAGACACGAGAACGGAGATTGCAAGCACGGCCCAGACCGAAGTCGTAGCAGAATTTCCTGATGTGTTCTCAGACGAGTTGCCAGGGATGCCGCCGGACCGAGAGATAGAATTCAGCATCGACACCTTCCCGGACACCCGACCGATATCCAAAGCACCCTATCGAATGGCGCCGGCAGAGCTGAAGGAACTGAAGGCACAACTACAAGAGTTACTGGATCGCGGATACATTCGCCCTAGTGTCTCTCCGTGGGGTGCCCCAGTGTTGTTCGTGAGGAAGAAAGATGGATCGATGCGGCTGTGCATCGATTATCGGGAACTTAACAAAGCCACGGTACGAAACAAGTACCCGTTGCCGAGAATAGATGATCTGTTTGACCAGCTACAAGGGGCGACGGTGTTTTCCAAGATTGATCTTCGCTCAGGCTACCATCAACTGAAGATCAAGTCCGAAGACGTGCCGAAGTCCGCCTTCCGAACCCGATATGGTCACTACGAATTTCTAGTCATGCCTTTCGGCTTGACCAACGCTCCTGCCGCGTTCATGTATCTAATAAACCGGGTGTTCCGACCGTTCATAGACAAATTTGTCGTTGTATTCATCGACGACATTCTCATATATTCAAAGAGCAAGGACGAGCACGTGGAACACTTGAAGACGGTGCTACAGACTCTGCGCGAACATCAACTCTACGCCAAGCTAAGCAAGTGCGAGTTCTGGATGAACAGCGTGACGTTCCTTGGGCACGTTGTCTCCGCTGAAGGCGTCACGGTGGACCCAAAGAAGATTGAAGCAATAGTCGAATGGAAGCGGCCTACCTCAGCAGGCGACATCCGAAGTTTCCTCGGCTTGGCAGGCTACTACCGTAGATTCGTAAAAGATTTTGCCAAAATTGCGTCGCCTCTGACTCGCCTCACCCAGAAGGGAGTCACATTCGAGTGGAACGACGCCTGCGAATCGAGCTTCCAAGAGTTGAAGAAACGGCTCGTCTCAGCGCCGATCCTTGCACTTTCGGACGGGCCAGAAGGGTTTCAGATATTTAGCGATGCATCACGGACGGGTTTGGGATGCGTGCTTATGCAAAAGGATAAGGTGATTTCGTTTGCTTCGAGACAATTGAAGCAACACGAGAAAAATTATCCTACGCATGATCTTGAGTTAGCGGCTATTGTGTTCACGTTGAAGCTATGGCGACACTATCTTTATAGTGTAGCTTGCCGCATCTATACGGACCACAAGAGCCTCAAATACATCTTCACTCAACGGGACCTGAACTTACGGCAGCGGCGTTGGCTCGAACTCATCAAAGACTACGATCTGACTATCGAGTACACGCCAGGTAAGGGGAACGTTGTGGCAGACGCGCTGAGTAGAATGTTTGCAGGGTGCTTGTCTATCAACCGTAACATACAGCGAGACTTGGCGGAGATGGGCATCGAACTCCGAACGCGTTACCGTGGGGCACGATTGGCCCAATTGCACCTTGAGTCGAGCTTGCACAACAAAATAAAGACCGCACAGGAGGACGATCCATTCCTGAAGAAGATGCGCGAGCTGATTTCGACGGAAAAGGCGACCGACTTTGTGGTGGACGAGGGCGGAATGACGCGGATGAAGGGGAGGATATGCGTGCCGGACTATGCTGAACTTAGAAAGGAGATACTGACGGAGGCCCATTATGCAAAGTACTCGTTGCACCCCGGGAGTACCAAAATGTATAAGGACCTGCACACGACCTTTTGGTGGCACGGCATGAAGAAAGACGTGGCGACGTTTGTGTCACAGTGTATGGCCTGTCAACGGGTGAAGGCCGAGCATCAAAGACCAGGCGGGGAGCTACAGAACCTCGACATTGCAGTATGGAAGTGGAACGACATCTCCATGGATTTCATCATGGGCCTTCCGAAGACGTCACGGGGGAATGATGCGATTTGGGTCATTGTCGATCGTTTGACCAAATCCGCTCATTTCCTCGCTATTAAAGCATCTTGGAGCGTCGATCGGTTAGCTCAGATTTATCTCGACGAGATCGTCAGACTGCACGGGGTACCGGCCACAATTATTTCAGACAGAGACGGGCGATTCTTATCACGTTTTTGGACGAGTCTACAGGCGGCGCTGGGCACTAAGTTGAACCTTAGCTCCGCGTACCACCCGCAAACCGATGGCCAGACTGAAAGAGTGAATCAGATCCTGGAGGATATGCTACGTCTGTGCGCGATAGATTTGAAGACTAGCTGGGACACGCACTTGCCGCTCGCGGAATTCGCATACAATAACAGTTACCAATCGAGCATCCAAATGGCTCCCTATGAGGCGCTTTACGGGAGGAAGTGTCGATCTCCGATTTGCTGGGACGAAGTCGGGGAGCGACAGGTGCTCGGGCCAGAACTAGTCGAACAAGCCGTCGAGAAGGTCCGCATGATTCGAGATAGGCTTCGCATTGCACAGAGTCGACAAAAGAGTTATGCAGATACTCGTCGACGACCGTTAGAGTTCTTGGTTGGGGACCATGTGTTTCTGAAGGTGACGCCAATGCGGGGCGTCATGCGATTCGGAGTAAAAGGCAAGCTGAGTCCGAGATTCGTAGGGCCCTTCGAGATCCTCGAAAGAGTGGCGACCGTTGCTTACCGGATCGCGCTACCTCCTGCCCTGGCCGAAGTGCACGACGTCTTCCATGTCTCCCAACTTCGAAAGTACGTGCATGACCCAAGTCATGTGGTTAGTTTTGATCAGTTGGAGCTACGCGCCGATCTATCATACTCGGAGGAGCCCGTGCGAATTTTGGACCGTAAGGAAAAGATCCTGCAGAGCCGATCGATGTCCTTGGTTCGTGTACTCTGGCGCAACCATTCCGTCGAGGAGTCGACGTGGGAGCTAGAGGCGGAGATGAGGGAGAAGTACCCTTCACTTTTCGCAGACGAAGGTCAGACCCTTGTTCTTAAGTTTCGGGACGAAACTTTTTCTTAGTGGTATATTATGTAGTGCCCCGCTCCCGTTGGGGCGAAGCACTATGTAATAGGCTCGTGCCAAGTCAGACATGGTCGGGAACATAGATGGCTAGTCGGACTCGGCGACGAGCGTGGTATACAAAAAACCATGGCATCAATAAAATCGATTTGGACGAGTGATATGAGTGCCGTTCCAACTAATGGATCGACTACTGTTGGAATAAGTCCTAGATGCGGTAGGCGGCGTCTTGGCGAAGGAACTCTAAAGGGAGCGACGCAACCCGTCTGCCGTTGGTTTTATTGGTTTTCTTGGCTTTCCGAACGAATTGTTGCGTGGATTTGATAGTGTGCTTTCGCGTCGATTTCTGAATGTGCCTTTGGGAATTTCGAAGGAAGGATTGAAGGAAGGGTTCTAATTCGATGCTCGTGCCCTTGCAGGAGTTCGTGTAACTGACGTTTGACCGTCGTGAAGCGTTCTCCTACTCTCGGCGCAATCTCCTTAGGTGGGTGGTTCTTCGGCCCCTTCTTTTCTACTCTTTCCCGCCAACTAAATTCTTAAAGTTCAACGTTCAAATCGATGATGCTGACGGGATGTATGCTTGCCACTAAGATCAAGAGCTCGGGATAATATATATCAACCTAGAAAAGTAAACTCTGAATCGATAGGTTCACACTAAGAAAGAGATAGACTATATTTCATGCCATGCAAAACACAACTATAAAAACCTTGGTGGCGGTACATCATGCCTCGGAGAATTTGGTGCCTACGGGATGCTAAATCAGAACGTACGGTTTCGGGGGAAAGGACCCTTGCGCGAGTAGGAATGATTATGTGATTTGATAATGGTTACACTATGCAATTTACTTTATACATATATAACTGTTCACGCATTCGCATGGTCAAGGACGACTTGTGCACAAGGTGAGCTTTCCTCGAGACGGTACCCGGGGCCCTGGGACCGAATCGGCCTAGGAGGAAATTATGGAAATCGTGCTTCGGCGCGAGGCATTGCGAGACCTCCAGTTAGGCTCGCTACCTGGACTGGAGGGCGCGTCGCAAGGCTACGTAATCGTCCTTCTTGGTGTCGATATCACCAATGACCGCATATAGGATAGATTGCATGCTCACCTATTGTCTTGTGCAGGTGGTAAGTATCATGTATATTTTGTGCAGGAAAGGAGCACGGCCGTGGTAAGAATGCTCTTAAATGGGTTATGTTGTTATCGTCTAAAATGTGCCTTCGATATGAACTGCAACTCATATAGTTCTAAATAGAAAGATCACTTCGTATGCCTGAATCCTTAATAAGCAGTGTCGGTTTAGACGAGTGGGTTCGTCCCATCCACTAGCAAGTGTGCTAACCCCCAACTCCCCAGGTAACGAGCGTGCTGCGGGAGCTCGAGACTAAGCTGGAGCTGAAGAACGGGAGGCGGCACGAAGCTCTCCTATTTTGAAGTATTTTGATGCCCAATTCAGACCGAAGGCTTTTGTTCAAATGTATAAAGGGGCATGAAATGTATGGAACGCCGAGGATTATTTCAAGGCGAGCTTGTCGATAGCTTTCTTTTGTGTTTCAAAGATGTAGCCGCAACGGCATATGTAATGTAAATATGACCTTGCACATATTTTGCAAGTTTATGAATGAAAGCTAAGTTTCTTCCTATGCTATATTTTCAACTCTCTGCAAATGTTTAAATTCAACGCGTCGAGTCAAGAAAGAATTTCCAAGCGCACATCCTTGCCTTGTGCAAGTCTAATAAAGACTTGCACGGCATCACGTCCCGACCCGTGGGGATCGATTTATATCGAGTCAAGGCGATGGCGACCGATTCGGCGAGTCGGGGCGTGACATATCCTACCCGCTGACTCTGATATGATGGCACCCAGACCACAAATCGATCTTTTAAAACATAGCTGCTCCATTAAACTGGTCGAACAAATCATCTCTCCTTGGCAAAGAATACTTGTTCTTTACAGTCACCGTGTTAAGTTGACGATAGTCAATGACCATTCGCGATGAACCATCCTTCTTCTTTATAAGAAGGGTTGGAGCTCCCTAAGACGATCCACTAGGGCGAATGAATCCCTTGGTCTTAAGCTCCTCAATAGACTAATACAGCCCCAACAATTCTGAAGGAGACATCCTGTAGACTTTCGCTAATACTGGCTCTACTCCCAAAATAAAATCAATGTAGTACTCTATTTCTCGAATTGGAGGCATACCCGAAAGCTCCTCAAAAAATACATCGAGAAACTCACAAACTACTCTGGGAAACTGCACCTCCTTGGCTACATCCATCCATATGACCACTGGTGAAGACTCCACCTCGCCTCTAGAAAATAAGAACTCCTCCTCATTCGGAACACGAAAGATAACCTTATCAGCATGGCAATCTATCGTAGCATTTTGAGCACTAAACCAATCCACACCTAGGACGACATAGTAATCGCCCATAGAAAACTCTATTAGCCCCAAGGGAAACCCTTTCCCGTATACTATGACTCTATACGAGCTATAGACTCGACTTACTCCTACTAGACCGTTACCAGTAAGTATATTCAACCTTACTGGTAAAGACCCTGGCTCCAAGCCAACTCTGTCATAAATCGTGTAGATATAAACGAATACAAAGCGCAGAATCGTATAAAGCTAAAGCTGAATGAGAGTGAACTAGAAGGGTACCTATGATCACCTCTCCTGCTGCTAGCGCCTCCTCGATGGAAAGCATGAAAGCCTGAACATGGCCTCTGGGTGCTAGACCCCTCTATTGCTGACCTTTCTACCTCTGAACCTGAGCCTGAGCCTGAGCATACTACTAAGGCCGTTGCTGCTGGAACTGTTGGGACTGTATCGGTAATGGCCTCTGAGCCTGCTGTTGTTGGACATGTACCGACGCTCTGAACTGCTGAACTGCTGGCTGGAAAGATGATAATCCAGTCGAACTCCTCCTGGGACAATCCCCTCTCATGTGGTCGGATGCTCCACATGCTTGGCACAAACCATGTGCCCGACACTCTGACAAAATATGCCATGCCTTTCCACAATGGAACAACCTACTCAGGAAGACATCCTCTGCTGTTGCTGAGGACGAGGCTGAGACAACTACAAACCTAATTTTTTGATATTATTTTAAACTTTATTTTATTTAATTAATATATATATATATGTTAATTTTTAAACTAGATTTTATATGAATATGACTATAGGAGTACTTTTTCGTAGCTTTCATTTTTGGAGCACGAGATATGCCAATCTTTCGAAATGTCTTTAATGAGTTTTGAAGTAGACATGTTGACCTTCAATTTGGTATATCATGTCCCATCCAAACTTATCCCCTAACATTCTTTTGACTTTGTGCAACTTCGGATCGCCATTCGACCGATTATCGTAATTCTAGACCTAACTTCTAACTTGAGTTCGGGACACGACTTTGATCAAAACCATTTGAACCAATATATAATCCTGACCTATTTTGAGCCTACGATGCACATGCCAAGGGTGTGCCACTCAATCGAGTTCCCATGTTCTATTTATTTGTGAATGGCACAAGAGACTCATTCGGTGATTTTTGGATTCGATTTGACTAGGAAAAATTTGGACCCTAACCTAGCCAACCACGCTTGTTAGAGCCATGATTAGGTGGCCATGACCCAGTGGAATTATTATGAATTATGCTATAGGATTTTTTTACAGCCAAATAGGTTTAGATGCAATTTTGTATATATGATATATTTATTGATTGATTGATAAACTAAATGCATATATGTTTGTGATTTATGTAATTTTTATATAAGGATTTGTATAGGGGAATATGTGCACCTTTATATATAATATATATATATATATATATATATATATATATATATATATATATATATATATATATATATATATATGGTTCTATGTATAATTAATTATATATATTTTATATATATATATATATTTATATATATATATATATATATATATATATATATATATATATATATATATGTATGTATATATATATATATATATATATTATATATATATATATATATATATATATATATATCTTATACAAAACACAAAGGTTTTTGAATCCTAGGGCTGACTGTGCCAAGATAAAGAGTGGTTGGGATTTAATCTTGGTGAATCAACGGTTGTGGGGTTTTATGGTGAAGGGCATTATTGGGAGTGGGGTTTTATGTGGAAGAGCATTATTGGGAGTGGGGTTTTATGGGGAATCCAAGGATAGGGATTTAATATTTTGATGGTTGGAATTTAATATTTTGATAGGAGCCTTATAATGGTTGTGGATGAGCATTATTGAGAGTGGGGTTTTATGGGGAATCCAAAGAAAATTCACCATCCAGCAGTGATTGGGATTTAATATTTTGATGGGGGCCTCAAAATTATTATTGTTCGTTTAAAATTGGGGGTCCAAGATTTTGATGGGGAATACCTTAAATGACCCATGCCCTATGGGCACGAGTTACGACTATATATATATATATATATATATATATATATATATATATATATATATATATATATATATATATATATAACATGAGTCTTCTTCTCCAGAGCCCCTCCCGTCCCCATGGCGCACCCCCCCCGGCGCCGGCCGGCTGATCCCTCCCCCCTTCCGCCCACTCCACCTTCCCCCTCCCCCCTAATGCCTCCTCGCCTCCTCCCTCCCCACCCAAGTCTCCCTCATCGGTCCTCCTCGGCGTTCGGAGCACTCCAGCCCCACCCCCTCCAGTGTCTCTCTCCCAATCCCGCGTCCCCCAACCCTACCCCGCGGTCGCCGGCGACACCATCCGCCCCGACGCCCTCCCCTCTTGGGCATCCGCAGAAGGCCTCCCCGCTCCTCCCTCCCCTGTATCCTCGGTTCCCCCCTCCCCGGCACCTCCCTGCCTGGACAACTGCCCTCATCTCCAGCGTCGCGCACTCTTTCCCGACGCCCCCCGCCTCCCGCCACAGGTAGTTATCCCCCCTCGCCTCCTCCCCGAGTCTCGCACCTCCTTCCTTGGATTCGAGTATTCTCCCCTCGGATGCGATGTTCTCTGTGCCACTCGCGGCAGAGTACCTCGGGCGTGACGCTTCAGTTGGGGACGGCAGCGCCAGGACCTCTGGCCAGGCCGTCCGGCCGCTCCTCGCCTCCACATCGCTCGTCCAGGACGTGTTCGCAGCCCCCCCCCACTTCCTCCCGCCCCTCCCTCTCCTGGACGAGCGCTCAGCTCGACCTGGTCGGCCGACCTATCCCTAAACTGGCGGAGAAGATGAGGTGGTCCCCTTCCCTGCTCCTTCCCTCGTCGCCCTCCCCAGCCCGACCCTCCCCCGGGCTCGCTCCCCCGCTTTGTTGGCCTCCCATCGACGTAGACCGGTCTCTCCAGGCCCTCCTTCCCGCTCTCGGCGGTCTGACCCGGCCTCCGGGCGGTCATCCTCCGGCTTGTGCCGAGCCTGCCTCGGTTCTACCCCTGGGAAGGCTCGCGGAACCAAGCATCCCGCCCCCCAACGCTTGGGTTCCCGAGCCCACCTGCCACCTCGAGAACAACACCCCTCGTTCCGCGTGCGTTGACCCGTCCCTCTCAGGGCCATCCGCGTAGGCGCTTCTTTCCTCCCTTCTCTCAGCGCAAATGGAGGGCGCTCAGACCCCCCCATGCGCAGCTGTCGCCTCCCCATGCGCAGCTGATGCCTTCCTTTGCGCATTGGAGCCATCCTTCCAGCTCTCTGCGCAATTGGAGATAGCCCAGGCCCCCCTTTGCGCAACTGGAGCCTCCCCCCTATGCGCACTTCACTCCGCTCCCCGTTGTGCAGCTGGTCTCCCCCCGACTTTCTCTATTGCGATGCCCGTCGGTTCACCCTCCACCTCTTGTGCGCCTTCGTCTTCGAGGCATACCCCCTCCGCGCCCACATCCGGCGCTCCTCCTCTCCCGGACAGTGCTTTTACGTACTTGGAGATAACCCAGGCCCCCCTTTGCGCAGATGGAGCCTCCCCCCACGCGTATTTTACTCCACTCCCCGTTGCGCAGTTGGCTTCCCCACGGCTTCCTCCATTATGCCGTCCGCCAGTTCACCCTCCACCTCTTGTGCGCCTACGGCTTCGAGGCACACCCCCTTCGCGCCCACATCCAGCATTCCTTCCCTCCCGGACAGTGCTAAATGCCCCCTCCCTCGGGTCTCCTATGCCGAAGCTGTTCGCCCGGATCGGGGCAGGCGTATTCCGTCGACGGTGGCGGAGATCCTGCTCCCCGACATTGATATCCCGCCGCCCGCCGTCGGTGACCCCATTCGGGTTCCCTTCGCCGCGACGGAGATCTCCACCCTGTCCACCCCCTTCTTCAAGTCGTTCATTATCAAATTCGGCTCCGGCTGTCCTAAGATTTCGGTTGCCTCGGATGCTATCGCCAAGTAGGGCCTCTCTGCGGCCTACCGTGTCGCTCCGCTAGACCCCAAACACATGCTTCTACACCTCTCTGATGATTCAGACTTCGCCATTGTCCGCGCCAAGGGAATGGTCAAAATGGGCACCCAGATAGCAAAGGTTGTCAGATGGTCTCCCAACTTCAATCCGAAAATTGACTATACTATCATCTCCACATGGATCACCCTGTCCAACCTCCCCCTGGTCTGTTTCCCCGCAGCCGCCCTCAAACGCATCGCCAACTCCTTTGGAACTCTGGTCGCCATCGCCGAAGAAACCCGCAACCTCTCCAAGTGCAACTACGCGAAGATTTGTGTCGAACAGGACCTCACGAACGACCCCCCCAAAACTATTCATATCGAGCTTGGAGATCAGACACACAACCAACAGCTAATTTACGATAACAATATTACCTTTTGCAAACACTGCCAGATGAGCGGCCACCTTCTGCAGTACTGCTTTCGCGCTCACCCAGAACTAAAGAAGTCCACCACGCGCCCCCCCCTCCCGTGCGTCGTCCGATCAAAGACACCCTGCAGCCTCCGCCTCGGACAACTCCGCCATCACCATTCACAGCTCTGATCCTGATATCCCAATCCAGTCTGACGCCCAGACAATCCCACTCCCTCACTCAACAGACTCGACTACCTCCGCTATCGTCCCTTTCACTCCCTCCACTCTCCCCCTTCACAACCCTTTTGAACTCCTATCAGGCACCTCATCCGAAGAAGACTTAAATGATCCCAGCGAACCCCCCCGATACCCCCGACCATCAAGATTGCCTCAACGCCCCCACTCATTCCCCAAGCGCCCCAACCGACCCCACCACATCCTACCCTCTCAAAATCTACCTCTCAATCCAACCACCCATCGAACACCTCCAACAACCCGGAAAGGCCTTACTCGTGAGCATCCCCGAGCAGATCGAGGCACCCCGACCCCCACCACCACCCTCTCAACAGAGCCGTCTCCCATTACTTCCCTTCCCCCTCCTCTCTTGGATGCTCACAACAAGTTTAGCCAAGCCTTAACCGGGAGATTTTGGCAAGCCAAGAAAGCAGGATTCCTGGACCGCGGCAATCCCTTATGCACCCTAGAAGACACTGAACGATCCTGCCGCTAACTCTACCGATGTCGAGGGAAGCGGCGACCCCTGGAAGCACAACATAAAAACCAGTAGCAAAGGATCCACCGAAACTCTCTCTACAAAAACCTCCTCCAAGAAGTACAAAAATAATCCTAAGCAGTCGTTGGCAAGGACCACACGATCTGCCGCGAAGCACAACAAACCCCATTCCCCCCTCACCAGATGCCTAACATCATCTCCTAGAATGTTAGGGGCCTCAGCAACAAACCGACGATGAACAGAATCCTCAGTCTCAAGAAGACTCACCACATAGACCTCTTAATCATCATCGAACCAAAAATACCTCAAAAGAAATTAAAAAACCACTCAACTTAAGCTTGGTTTCACCCCACGCGATAGCCGGTGGCAACGACATCTGGATATTCCTTGCTCAAGACTTCAAATTTGGCATCATTCAAGACTCGCATCAGGCACTCACTTACTGGGTCGAGCACCCAGCCCTCAAATCCTGCTTCACCCTATCTACGGTCCATGGCAGCTGCGATATCCCAGAGCGTAGATTGCTTTGGACCGAACTCCTGGCGGCTCATCCGCCTGGGCTTCCGTGGCTCTGCATCGGAGACTTTAACACCGTGTCTCGCAGAGAGGAGAAATCCGGCGGTCGCCCTCCTCTCCAGCCGACGATGGACGACTTCAACAACTTCATCTTTCAAGGGAATCTAACTCATATCCCCTTCCACGGCAACGAATTCACTTGGTGCAATATGCAGGAGGGTCACCGGCGATAATACTCCCACCTCGATCAGGCGATGACCAACGACCACTGGTCCGACATGGGCACGATCACTAACCTCTCCCATCAGAACTCCACCGAATCGGACCACTCCCCCTACTCGTCCAGATCAGCAATAATCTTACCCCCAACAAAAAAGCCTTCCGATTCCTCGACTTCTGGCAGCACCACCCCCAATTCCAACACATCGTCACCCGTGCCTGGAACTCCGTCAACACCCTCGACCCTATGGCTCGGATGGCCGATAAACTTTCCGCCACTCACAAGGCTCTTTCGACTTGGAGCAAAGAGGCCTACGGTAACATTTTCCAAGCCATCAGGGGAACGGAGGATGACGTAGCCCGTGCGGAGATCGCGTTCACCAGTTCCAGATCCCCAGAGGATCGCGCATCCCTCAACCTCGCCAAAGCTCTACTTAAATCCAGACTGCATGTGGAAATCGAGTTCTGGAGGCAAAAGGCCAGATCATCCTGGAATACTGATGGCGATCAAAATACTAATTTTCTTCCACGCATGTGTCAAAGGTCGCAGAAACAAATTAAAAATACACCGAATTCTTGATGACAATGGCACCCTGATCGACGATCAGGCCGGTATCCAGGCTGCAGCTGTGAACTACTACTCCAACCTTTTCTCCAAAGGTAAAGTAGTCAAGGACGCCTCGCTATTGTCCGTTATTCCTCCCCTCATTAGCGACCACGATAACGTCACCTTGTTGGCCCCCACTTCGGAAGAGGAGATTAGAGCGGCGATCTGGTCCATCAACAAACACAGCGCTCCGGGACCGGACGGGTTCAACGGGATCTTTTTCAGAACTTGCTGGGACATCATCAAAGTTGACTTAATCGAAGCTACTGTTGCCTTTTTCCAAGGGGCTCGTTACCCCAAATCGATCTCCTGCACCAACATCATTCTCATCCCTAAAAAAGACAACCCCGAATCTTTCAAAGACTTCCGTCCGATCAGCCTCTGCACCTTCACCAGCAAAATCATATCCAAGATTATCGCCAATCGCATGTCTGATCTCCTCCCCAAAATTATCTCGGAAGAGCAAAGCGGATTTGTCAAAGGGCGCAACATATCTGACAACATCCTTCTAGCACAAGAGATGATCACATGCATGAAGTTCCCTTCGAGGGGTGGTAACGTGGCCATCAAACTAGACATGGAGAAAGCGTACGATCGTTTGGATTGGCAATTTATGATTTGGGTTCTCAGAGCGTTCGGCTTCTCCGAACCCTGGATTAACATCATCTTCAGATCGATCAACAATGCGTGGTTCTTCGCTGTCATCAACGGCCAGGCGGCGGGATTCTTCCGATCCACCCGCGGAGTTGGACAAGGGGACCCTCTTTTCTCCACCATTTTTATTATCGCGGCCGAAGCCTTCAGCAGAAGCCTGAACAATATGCCCAACTTGCCTGGCTTCAATCACTTCAATACCACCACCGGCTGCCCCCTCATCACTCACCTGGCCTACGCTGACGACATCCTCATCTTCTCCTCCGGAGACAGCAGATCGATCGAGGTCGTCCTTCGTACGGTCAATAATTACACCGCTTGCTCTGGTCAGCGCGTCAATAACAACAAGAGCGTTATTTACACCCACCACAAAGCCGACAGATCCCGATCCACTCTTCTCACCAACATGACATCTTTCCGTACGGCTTACCCTCCGTTCCTCTACCTCGGTTGCCCTCTGGTTTACGGTAAGGCCAACTCGGGTATATACGACCACCTGGTTGACAAGATCCGCAAACTCATCGCGGGATGGCACAACGCTACCTTATCCTCCGGAGGGAAAATAATCCTCATCAAGCACATCCTTTCATCCATCCCGATGTACACCCTGATCGTATGCTCCCCTCCTAAGAAGGTTCTCCACTCTCTCGAATCCCTTTTCGCCAAGTTTTTCTGGGGCCACAACGACGGCAAGGACAAACATCATTGGGCCAGCTGGGAGACCATGGCCAAACCAACAGACGAAGGGGGTCTGGGTTTCTGCTGGCTGACTCACATTGCGTACGCATGTTCCATCAAGCTCTGGTGGAAGTTGCGTACCGAGACCTCTCTATGGACGAAGTTCATGAGAGCCAGATACTCCAGATTTTCCTATCTGTCAGAGGCAAGCTCTAACAACAGATCCTCGCCGTCGTGGCGCCGCATTATCCAAGGTCGCATCACCGCTGAACCCCTCATCCGTCTTCAACTTGGCGATGGTTGCTCGTCGGCTTTCCAGGAGCGGTGGATTGGAGGAGATATCATCCATCCCAACATTCATTCCCCTTCGGAGTGCAAAATCAGGGACCTTTGGGAGGACAACTCCGGATGGAATTGGAGGAAGGTCAGAGACTGGCGCGGTCAGCTAGCTGCCACCAGCCTCCTAGCTGCTAATCTGCGAATCTCGAGCACGCAAGACTCTTGGAGATGGGTCCCCAACCCGAGCGGGCTATTTACTCTAGCATCGGCCAGACAGGTCACCAGAGGCAGTGGGACCCAGCATCCTGTGCTGGGCAAGTTTTGGCAGACTTGCATCCCTACCAAATGGTCCATCCCCATTTGGCGAGCTCTCCGCCGCAAACTTCCGACCGATGACTCTATCCGTGCCATGGGATTCAGCCTCGCTTCGAGATACCACTGCCACGAGGAGCACTCACCGGAGTCGGTCGAACACGTCTTTCTATTGGAGGATCTCGCTTCGGATCTTTGGTCCGAGCTATACAATAGGCTTAATATGACCCAACCTTCCGGGGGCTTCTATGATCTCCTGGCCTACTGGAGCCGCTCCCACGGCCATCAGATCATAGCAGCCGCAGGGCTTTGGGTGCTTTGGAAGAACAAGAACAAATTCAGATACGAAGGTCGATAACTCCCCCTTCATCAATTGGCTAAAGAAGTCGTCAGACAATGCTTCAAAGCAAGGAGGCGCTGCTCCCACGTACCCCACTCCTTTTGGGAGGCTCTGGCTTAGGCCCCCTTCCCCCACTTTTCCTATTTCTTAGTTTTCGTGAGATTTCTCACGTCTTTGCTTTTCTGTCCTTTTGTCGCGCTAGCGCGCTCACTTATATAGGCTTCGGCATTTTGCGCCTATTACTTCAATAAAATTCTTCGTTCCAAAATATATATATATATATATATATATATTATATATATATATTTTAAATATAAAAATATATTTAAAATATATATATATTAAAATATATATATATATATATATATATATATATATATATATATATATATATATATATATATATATATATATATATATATATATATATACATATAGAAGGATATCGATATGTATAATATATAAATATATATATATATATATATATATATATATATATATATATATATATATATATATATATATATATATATAAAATATATATATATATTAAATATATATATATATATATTTTTAATATATATATATATATATATATATATATATATATATATATATATATATATATATATATATATATATATATATATATATATATACATATAGAAGGATATCGATATAATATATAAATACATACATATATTTGTATTATAGAGAAGGATATTGATATAATATATATATATCTTATATAAATCACATATTATATATATATCATATATATATATATTTTATATATATATATATATATATATATATATATATATATATATATATATATATAATGGCCAATGGCACGGTGGTGTACCGGTAAGTCGTTGGCACGGTGGGATGAGGTCCCGGGATTGAACCCTCACGGGAGCGGTTGGGTGGCGGTGGCCACGGCTCCCGGGCCAAGGCCGGCTGGGTGGCTTTGTCCACGGGCTTTAGATTTTTTAATATATATATATATATATATATATATATATATATATATATATATATATATATATATATATATATAACCCTAAGAATAACTTCCTCTCCTCCTTCCCCCGTACGTTGAAACAGCAGCTGTTGTGCGGTTGCGACAGCGGCGCCGTCGCAACCTAGCAGGACCGCCGCATGCTACCCTGGGCATCGCATGACCACCCACCAGCGTGCCACCTGTGCAGCCGTGCGTACCCAACGATACGGTACAAGCACGCACTACGTAAACGCTTACAACAGCAGGAACGCTTGAGCACGAGAATAGTACGACGTAAATGTCGTACAACCATCACCGCACGGTCATGTGGGCTCGGTGAACCCGCCTGCCACGTCCCTGACGTACGATCTTGAATATTCATGTATTTCGAACGAAATCCCGTCGTGACGCGCGCGAATTCGAATCCATAATCGTGTTTCAGAACAACAACTTTAGGCACATTTTCTGGACAATCCAACCATTACATCTTTATTCTGATTCTTCCATCTCAATCTCGGTTTATACCCCCTCGTTTAACTAAATTTTTAACCATTAATTCGATCGTTTGATAGATCAAAATTGGCCACCAAGTTGACCGTTTAAAACATATTTTTTTGGATAGTTTTATGGAGCCAAGTTCGCGGATTTGTTTCTCCCTCGTCGAAGCTCTGGTTGATAAAATGCCAACTCTGATGTGTAGCAGGTATAATCAACTTCGTGCCTTAAAATTTTTAGCTTCATAGGATGTCATTTGGTTGGTTGAAATCGACGTCAATATTGGTCTCTCGGAATCATAATTTTTAACATGTAAAATTATGATTTTGAACCCGGGACAACGGATTCCATATCTGACACGACTATTGGACTCGTGGCATCGTTCTGGCTAAGAATGGCATATAACTTGTCAAATTTGGACAACCTTTGTCTTGGCTCATTTTTTGGTGCAGAGCGGGTCCAAAGTCCGAAATTACTATTTTGCCTCTGTATCTAGAATTGGACTTATGGGTAGCCTATGCTAGCTATTTTACTTATTTTGGAAATGTTGACAATATTTGTTTCAACATCCGGAGATATTTAATGGGATGTATGATCTAGCCTACAGCAGTTTCTCGGTTATGGGTTCATAGATTCCTGGTTATGGGGGTATTGCTAGTGGATATATCCGGTAGCAGCCGCTGACTGTGCGTCAGATCCGGTCTACATGTATACTAGTTCAAGTGAAATCCTCTAGCGGATGCTATGCTTTATTCCTACCCACTTATACATTCCAATATAGTTTTTGACTTGCATTACACCTAGATGGTTAGGTTCAGTTTGTGTTATGGCATGGGATAGTGTCTTATTACAGAATAGTGTGTCACTCCTTGTCCTTGTTTGGTTATATGAGTGATCCACTATTTCGATGATGGGATGTACAACCATATTATGACCCGAGCTATTATTACCCCTTATCATGTTTCATTTACAGTTTATTATGGTATTGTTTTATGTATCTTGTTAGTCCCCTGAGGACCTGGTGATCTCTCCATGCACATAATTGTGATGAGTTAGTCCTAGATATTGTTGGTGTTGCTATTTTCTATTCAGGTATCTTCCATGATTTATATTTACTTGCTTTCTGCTTATTAGCTTAGCTTTATAGACCCATATTGTTCTCTAATCAAATATATATGTTAATGGGCTGCAGACCATGACATATATTGTTTATTCCTGATTTTATTCTTTATTATGGATTAAGATATAGATTAGTTAGCATATGTTATTGTACTTTACAGCGTACTATAATTATGATAGGTCTATTAAATTAGGATATTTATTCTAGTCGTATAGCTGGCATGATCATGCCTTGGGTTCCCTATATATTAGAACTGGGGTAAGACAATAGGAAGCCGCCGAAGCCGGTCCCCTCAGATATCCAGTCGTCAAAGCTCAAACTATTAGAGCTGGTACTGACTAATAGGAAGAAGATCCTCTTTGAATGTGAGACTTCTTTTGGCCTCCAACCCTATCCCCAATCATCTGAAAAGTATACTCATGCCTCCTCGCTGCCCTCATCACGATATCAAAAGTCTGATACTCATACTGCTCCACCGACATAATGATCTTCAGATGAAGTCCCTGCTGGAACCTCCTCGTCCGGTCCAACTCGGTCGCCACTAAGGAAGGGGCAAACTGACTGAGTATGCTAAATTCTGACGCATATCCATTGATAGTCCTTTCCATCTGCCGTAGGATGACCTTAATACAAATTATAACACGATACCGTATTAAAATAGCGAGTCTAAAATCTTTTGCTAAAATCTGCCCATACTATCGGCGCCATAAGAGACACCTCTTAAGCCACCGTCAGTCCTGAGCCAAATCCAAGAGCTACAACCTGACAACTGCCACACGTTTCCTAGCTAGAATCCCTGCCGCCTCCAGAATGGCCTCAGTATCCTGAAGCCATGTATCAGATGCAATCATATCCTTTGTACCATAGAAGTAGGGGGATGGAGATGCCAAAAGCTGTCACGACCCGCACCCTAGAGTTAGGGCACGAGACGTGGGTACGTCCAGCCTACACCGCAGTGTCGACGGTTAGAACGCTGTCCTAGGTCACATTATCTAGCAATATAAGCTTAAACAGTTTATACTCCCCGAATGGGGGTGACATGATAAAAGTAGACTCAATCACAACTAAGGAAGAAGAAGCACGATATGATATAAAACTCAAGGAAAAACAGATAATAACATAGCTGATATCAGCTAGATAAATGAAACTGCTGAAATGAAAGGAAACATCCCAAGTACATCAGAATGTCTAAGTGTCTACGATAATACATATCCCAGATCCCAAGTATCAATAAGTACAATCATCCATGAAATACTGAAATGAAAGCATCCTAGTCTAAGGGTGTGTCATCCACAGCTAGTGGGACCTAATGCTGGTCCAGGTCCAGGCACTCATCTAGGGTAGCACCATAAAGGTATCCACACCAGTCTCCTCCTCGTCCTCTGTAATATTTCAACAGGTCCAATCAGGACAGGAACGACCACAATACATCTCAACAGATCATAGCAGGTTAGAAAATATAGACATGCAGTAGAGTAAGATACAGGAAACTGAAGAAGCATGGAATATAAACAGAGGAAACTGTAATGGAAATATATATACTGTAAATAGAGAGCTAACTGTGGCTAGTGAGTCAGAGTACAATATAAACATGTGAATGGCATAGGAGATTCTGGGAACTATACTATGGAGTGATTCTGGAAACTACACTACTTGGATATTACTCACATATTTACTTCTACTCCCCCGTACCCCCAATCAATACGCAAGGATCCAGCCAGGTTATGTTAAGATTCCATGCAAAGGCCCACAAGGGGTGATACATGGATAGCCCATAAATGGGTGATTCTGGGAATACCCATAAATGGGATGATTCTGGGAAGACTCTGTGATCATGAGAGTACATGTCACAAGTGATCGAAGAATCGTGAAGCATAGTGATACACATGTAAGAGAAACGCACAGAACATGTAGTATACGATGCTCCCTGAGGGGATAACATCTCAAGAATGGATCCATATAGTACTAATCCGTGTTACCAACGTGACAGCATCAAGTAAAGTAATCTAAAGCAGGAAAATAATTCTAAGCAGGATATGAAATGATCAGAGAATGTACTCGCCTGGTATCTGAGTGTCCAACTGAAAAGTACTGTCTGAGGAGTGGTGTCTGGCTCCTATTCAGAACAACACAAGTCACAACAAGTCCAGAATGGTAAAACGAAGCACTAATATGCATTCTACAGGAATCTAGGTCAATCTAGACCAAAGTCAACTCTTGGTCAACTCTGGTCAACTATGGTCAACCCTAGAAGTCAAACTAGGTCGACTATGGTCAGACTAGGTCAAACAAGTCCACACTAGGTCAAACTAGTCTACATTAGTCTAGCAAGTCTATTCTAGGTCTAACAAGGCTGTACAAGCCTACTAGGCTCATACATAGGCCATAGGCTATATACACATATCACACTCACTTTACCAATTCATATATATGTATACATATAGATATATAGACTCCATTCATATATACACACATGAGTAAGCCACCTATATTGTATATACAATACTTACATATATGATTTTCATACATAAATAGATTTACACATATCATATATACATACATATATTATATTCATATATATATATAATATATACATAGATATGTACATAGAGAGAGAGAGCATGTGTGTGTGTGAGTGACTGTGTGTGTGTGTGTCCAATGAAACCTGTGTGTAAGAGTGTGTCACTGAAACATGGGGAAATCAGTGAGTGACAGAAAAAGAGAGGGGAGGAAATCAGTGAGTTTGTATAAAAAACAGCGCACAAATCAAACCAACTAACATTTGAACTCAAAACCAGTTAATAGTCCTACATTCTCCATTCCCAGGTTCAACTTACATCAGTTTCAGTTCAAAACAACCTCATGTTTAATACCTGAACAATATAGTTAACCTAACATGGCATTCTCAGGTTTAAGTCCCAAAAACCCATCAAGTCAACCCAATTTCGACATAGCATTAGATGATATGTAGGTGAACAAGTTAGAAGCTAGAAACCATGAAATTAACAGTTTATAATAGGTAAAAATCGATGACAAAATCAATTTTAAAAACTAGAAAAACTGAATTGAAACATGTATCAGGAAAAAAAATATAGAAAGAGGGGATTTCATCAATCAAAACTAAATTAAATGCCCAACAGTGGTAGGTATAGCATCCACACATTACATACGTGTTGTGTGTCGAGTTTGTGTCCACTGGAGTAGACACAAACGTGTCCATAAGCAACGAAACCCAAACGGGTAAATTCTGTCACAGGAATTTGGGCAGCGTCGTGCGGGTGTGCACGCGTGTCGTGCAACCGACACAGGCCTTCCCAATCCTCGTGCTCGTGCAAGGGGGTGCGCTTAGGGTAGGGCTAAGTGCTTGACACCCTGAAACGTGTCAGAGTGTGTCGTGTCCAAAGATTTGAAGCCGTGTCAGTGGCTAAAAATACTGTGCACAGTGACAGTGGTTTCCCAGTGCGTGGTCAATAACTCGCCAACCAATACACGAAGTCCCATGAAACTTGGGGAGCATGGTGACAGTGGGTGCCCCATTGCCCCTATGAAATTTTGTGTCAAGACACGCCGTGTCGTGTCCAGAAGAGAGCCCGAGATGCAGGGGATCACTGTGGCTGTGCGCGCGTGTGCACGAGGACGTGTGCACGAGGGCGTGTGCACGAGTGTCCTACCGACACGATACCACCACAAAATCACCTCAGAGTTACAGAAATGGATAAGCGACATTAAAACACGATTTTCCATTCAAAAATAATTCGAAAATTAACACAAAAAGTTCTCTGTGGCATTTACACAAACACATTCAACAGTGCACTGATACGTGTCCTGTTAGGACACGAAACGACACAAAAACTTAGGGTTTCTTGTTCCTATATTTAGGTTAGGTCTAGGGCTCCCTATTCATGCAATTAAACCAGAATTCTATGGTGGAAATGGAGAGTTACCTCTATGTATCAAAACCCTCCAAAAAGCTTAAAGAGTGAGGTTCTTCCCAATGGTGAAACTCCTCCAAATCTTTCCAAATCTGAGAATACTCATAGCCAATAGAAAGTAGGAAGAATTTAGAATCCAATGCAATTTGTTTGGATTAAAAAGGAGAAAAAATGGATTTATTATGAATTTCTAAAGATGGAAGCTCACCTCTTTCTTCTCTTGCAATAAATTCCTAAGGAAGAGGCTAGCCATAACTTTGGGAGGCATTAAATAGGATGTGATAGGTTAATAGTGGCTGCCATGGGCTGATTAGGGTTAGGGTTGGTTCATGGTGTGGGCCTATGGGCTATTAAGCCTAAGTCATTAATCATGACTTATGAAGTCATAAGCCATATTAGCCTACACAACTCCAAATCACTCCTACATAGTTCCAATGACTTAAACATCATTAAATTAGGTCAAACCAAGGTTACTTAACTTAACTAAGTGGCCATAACCTAGATTAGTCACTAGGTTAGTCTTCTAGTCAACACAAGTCAAAGTCCACTATAGGCCCAAAATCAATTTTCCTAAAAATCACCAAAAATCACCAAAAATCATATTAATTATAATAAATCATAATAATACATAATAATTCAAATTAATTCCCAAAATTTGAAAAATAACCAAAACACCCCCAAGCTAGAAAAGTGGTAGTGACAAATCTACCCTCCTTAAAATAATTTCGTCCTCGAAATTAAAGGCGAAACTAAACTGCTGAGAAGGATAGAAAAGTATACCTCAAGGTCCAAAAAGATAGGGGTACAGCTCGCACATCTCATCCTCTCGCTCCCAGGTCGACACTCCTGGAGAATGATGCCTCCATGCGACGCGTACGAAGCGTATCACCTGGTTCCTCAGAACCTTCTTCCGTCGATCCAGAATCTCCACTGGCTGCTCTGGATAGCTGAGAGAAGGCCCAACCTCAATCTCTGAATAATCAAGCACATGGCTAGGGTCAGCCACGTACCGTCTCAACTACGATACATGGAATACGGTGTGGACCCCCACAAGCGCAGGCGGTAAGTCTAGCCTGTAAGCCACGTCACCGACTCTCCCGCTGATAACGAAAGGGCCGATGAAGCGCGGGCTAAGCTTCCCGCCTCCACCAAAACGTATCGTACCACGAGTCGGAGATATCCTCAAGAAAACCTGGTCTCTGACCTAATCACAAGCAAGGTCTCAATTAATAATAATAAACAACATGATCAAAAGAAAATCACAAACAAGAAAACCTAAATCTAATCCTACTCTAATCTGTACCTCCAACTCCAAGGGTCTCCAGTGGCTATCGGCCTAGTGCCGATGTCTGTCCTGCGCCACGCGAAGTCTGTCCCTGATGAGCTTCACTGTCTCGGCTGCATCAACAACCATCTCTGGCCTCAGTAAAGCTCGCTCACCAACATCATCCCAAGATAAGGGCGTACGGTACCTAAGCCCGTACAGAGCCTCGAAAGGTGACATCTCAATGCTGGCCTGGAAACTATTGTTGTAGGCAAACTCCACCAAATGAAGATGATCCTCCCAGGAACCTCCAAAGTCTAGGACGCACGTCCGCAGCATATCCTCAAGAGTCTGAATAGTCCGCTCTGACCGTCCGTCCGTCTGGGGGTGGTATGCAGTACTAAACTTGAGCTGAGTGCCCAAGCTGGTCTGCAGACTCCCCCAGAAATGGGAAGTAAAACGGCTATCCCGATCGGAGACGATGCTGACCGGAACTCCGTGGATCCTGACTATCTGCCGCATATACATCTCCGCCAGCCTCTCTGTAGATGTACCCACCTTGAATGGCAAGAAGTGGGCCAATTTGGTCAACCTGTCAACGATGACCCAAATCGCGTCTTTCTCTCCTGGAGTACGCGGCAATCCTGATACGAAGTCCATAGTGATATGCTCCCATTTCCACTCGGGAATGGGCAGCGGCTGCAACAATCCACCGGGCCTCTGTCTCTCTGCCTTGACCTGCTGACAGACCAAGCACCTAGCTACGAAGTGGGACATCTCCCGCTTTATTCCTGTCCACTAAATATGCTCCCACAGATCTCGGTACATCTTGTTGGCACCCGGGTGTATAGAGTACTGAGATCTGTGGGCCTCCTGCATAATCTGCTCTCTGAGCTTTCCACTAGGCACACATAACCTGGTACCATGCCTCAGGGCACCATCCTCTGCAAGTGAAAACTCAGGATCCCCCACTCCTATACTGACCTGCTCTCTGATACTCTGCAAAGCCACATCCTCGAACGGGGCTGCCTTGATCCTGTCTATCAAGTCTGACTGAATCTGCATCCCCCATAGCTGCATCTGCACTCCCGGCACGATCACCTCAATCCTAAGGCTCTCCAAGTCGGCAAGCAAATGCCGATCCATGGTCAAACACATGGCTGTCGGATACCTACTCAAGGCATCGGCAACCACGTTGGCCTTCCCCGGGTGATACTGTAGTGCAATGTCGAAGTCCTTCATCAACTCCAACCATCTGTACTGCCTCATGTTCAACTCCTTCTGAGTGAACACATACTTTAAGCTCTTATGATCTGTAAAGATCTCCACCCTCTCACCATACAGATAATGCTTCTACAGCTTTAGAGCAAATATCACTGCTGCCAGCTCCAGGTCGTGGGTAGGGTAGTTCTTCTCATGGGGACGTAATTGCTTGGAAGCATAAGCAATCACCTTCCCATGCTGCTGCAAGACGCAACCCAGCCCCTTCCCTGAAGCATCACTATAAATAGTAAAACCACCTGATCCTGAAGGCAATGTCAGAATCGGAGCTGTAGTTAGCCGCTTCTTCAACTCATCAAAAGCCGCCTGACACTCCTCTGACCATACATACTCAGCATCCTTCCGGGTCAACCGTGTCAACGGCTCTGCAACCCGGGAGAAATCCTGCACGAATCTCCGGTAATATCCTACCAGCCCCAGAAAACTCATGATCTCTGCAACTGAAGTCGGCGCTGCCCATGCCTCGACTGCTACAATCTTCTTGGGGTCAACTGAGATACCATCTCCAGTCACAACGTGCCCCAAGAAGTCCACCCGGTCCAAGAAAAACTCACACTTGGAGAGTTTTCCATAAAGCTGCTCCTTCCTGAGAATCTCCAGCACTATCCGCAGATGATCCTCGTGCTCCTCCTCAGTCTTGAAATATATCAAGATATCGTCTATGAATACCACCACAAACTGATCCAGATACTAGTGGAACACCTTGTTCATAAGGTTCATAAACACTGCTGGTGCATTGGTTAGCCCAAACGGCATAACCAAAAACTCAAACTGTCCATACCACATCCTGAAAGCGGTCTTGGGAATATCGTTCCCCTTCACCTTCACCTTCACCTGGTGATATCCCGACCACAGATCAATCTTGGAAAATACCCGAGCTCCGCTCAACTGGTCAAATAGATCGTCGATCCGCGGCATTGGGTATTTGTTCTTGATCGTGAGGTTGTTGAGTGCCCTATAGTCAATACACATGCGTACTGACCCATCCTTCTTCGGCACGAACAATACTGGTGCACCCCATGGCGACGAACTCGAGCGGATAAAGCCCTTGTCCTGCAGCTCATCCACTTGCTTCTTCAGCTCCACCAGCTCGCTGTTGTTCACTCGATAGACATGCTGAGAGATGGGTTCCGCTCCTGGAACCAAGTCTATCGAGAACTCTATGTCTCTGTCTAGTGGCAATCCCGGTAACTCCTCCGGGAAAACATCCATATACTCTGCTATCAAGGGGTGTGGAATCGCCTACTCCTCGACCGAGACTCCACAGAAGACTCCGTTGCTCTGCTCCGCCTGACGTCTGGAGTACTCAGCGCTCTAAAAAGAACTCTATCCCCTCTGCAATCAATGCTGGCGTGGTGCCTGCTCAACCAATCCATACCGAGTACTATATCGTAGTTCGGCAATGGCATCACGAGCAGGCTCACCTCCAACTCACGGCCTCCCAAAATAACTCTCCGACCCTTACAAACATCACGTACGAGGATAATGCCACCCCCGGTCGTGATCTTGTAAGTCCTAGGCAACGATTCAGCTATGATACCGTGTCTAATTGCAAAAGATACAGATATGAAACTATACGAAGCACCGAAATCGAATAATGCAAAAGCTGGACTGGAGTCGAGGAGAACTGAACCTGCAATCAGCTCTCCGATCACCTCTGTATCCTCAGCCGCCATGGCGATAGCTCGCCCCGGCTGGCCTCCCCTGGCCTGCTGCTGGTGCTGAACAAATCTCTGCTGCTGGGTCGGCAGGGCTGGTCCTCTCTGCTGGCCTGCTGCTGCCCTGGCTCCTCCTTCCTGAGCTGCTCGTCCCGTAGTCAAGGTACACTCCCTCATCTGGTGATCTCCTGAGCCACATACCAGGCACTTGCCCAGCCTCTTCCTACACTCGTTCCACCCGTGCCCTGGCTTCTTGTAATAAGCACAGGTGGTGGCCTGCTGCCTCGGTGCCTACTGCTGCACCCTCTGCTGCTGATGCTGCACTGGCTGGTGCCTCGGCTGCTGAAACTGCTGTGGCTGGAACCTCTGCTGCTGATGGTGCTGCTGCTGAAAGTGATGCCTCTTGGCCGGTCCTCCGTTACTGCTGCCTTCCTGGGAGTCTCGCCCCCTCTTGAGCCTAAGCTCAAGATCATCCTCTGCAGCTAGTGCGTCCACCAGGATCTTCTCAAATGTAGCACTGCGGGCGTTCTTGGAGTAGGACTTAACCTCCTTTACCAAGCCCTTCCGGAACCTCCGGGCCTTCGTCGTCTCTGACAAGTCCTCTACAAATCTGCCCAGGCGGCAGAACTCTCCTGCATACTCCTCCACAGACTGACTCCCCTGGACTAGGGCCTCGAACTGAGTCTCGAGGGCCCCCACAGCTGCCTCCAGGAAGAACTTCTCCTTGAACAACTTCTTGAACGCCGCCCAAGTCTGTCCTGCTGTACCGACCCTCGGGTCGGTCTGGTACCAGGTACGGGCCAGATCCTACATCATGCTGGCCGCTGCCTCTATCTGGAGCCTCGTCGGAATCTCCGCCAGCCTGAAGATCTCCTCCATATGCTCGATCCACTCATCAGCATACAAGATCCCCTCTGTCCCTCGGAAGTCTCTTAGGTGCATCTTTTAGAAGTCCTGGATGCCTTTCTCCCGTGGCTGGTGCGGCTGCTGGACTGCTGCTGGCTGAGCCACGACTCTCTCCACTGCTGTCACTGCCAGCTCGATGCCTCGAGTGAGCTCTGCCGTCTGTCTCTGCTGCTGGGTCTGCTGACCCTCCATGTACTGCCTGAAGAAGGCCAACAGCTGAACGGCGTCAACTGTCCCTGCAGTTGGCTGCTGGTAAGGATCCTCTGGGAAAACCGGGTCCTGCCTCTGAGCCGGTAGATGCATGTCCCCTGCTGCTGCTGTCGGAGTCTCAATACGAGTAGAGGTGGCAGGAGCTGCAGTCCCCTGGCCTCGCCGTGCTGGCTGGGAGGTAGCAGTCCCCTCCATAGTATCCTCATGAATGGTACGCTGCGATCGAGTCTCTACCATCCTGAAGATAGGCAAACAAGAGTATCAATTTCTGAGAAAGAAGCGAAATAACAAAGGCGGACAATTATAATTCAAAGGATCAGCTGACAATAAGAATTTAGATGGCAATAAAGAAATTTTCCTAATGTGATTGAGTACCCTTAAAAATTTATGTCCTATATCCTATAGCAGGCTGTAGTGATACTCTAGTTCGAGTACCACCACACTTCTAGTCTAGACCTGCATAGGCCACCACTAAAAATGTGTCACGACCCGCACCCTAGAGTTAGGGCACGAGACGTGGGTACGTCCAGCCTATGCCGCAGTGTCGGCGGTAGAACGCTGTCATAGGTCACATCATCTAGCAATATAAGCTTAAACAGTTTATACTCCCCGAATGGGGGTGACATGATAAAAGTAGACTCAATCACAACTAAGGAAGAAGAAGCACGATATGATATAAAACTCAAGGAAAAACAGATGATAACATAGCTGATAGATAGATAAATGAAACTACTAAAATGAAAGGAAACATCCCAAGTACATCAGAAAGTCTAAGTATCTACGATAATACAAATCCCAGATCCTAAGTATCAATAAGTACAATCATCCATGAAATACTGAAATGAAAGCATCCTAGTCTAAGGGTGTGTCATCCACAGCTAGTGGGACCTGCTGCTGGTCCAGGTCCAAGCACTCATCTAGGGTAGCACCATAAAAGGTATCCACACCAGCCTCCTCCTCATCCTCTGTAATATTTCAACAGGTCCAGTCAGGACAGGAACGAGCAGAATACATCTCAACAGATCATAGCAGGTTAGAAAATATAGACATACAGTAGAGTAAGATACAGGAAACTGAAGAAGCATAGAATGTAAACAGAGGAAACTGTGATGGAAATATATATACTGTAAATAGAGAGCTAACTGTGGCTAGTGAGTCAGAGTACAATATAAACATGTGAATGGCATAGAAGATTCTGGGAACTATACTATGGAGTGATTCTGGAAACTACACTACTTGGATATTATTCACATATTTACTTCTACTCCCCCGTACCCCCAATCAATACGCAAGGATCCAGCCAGGTTATGTTAAGATTCCATGCAAAGGCCCACAAGGGGTGATACATGGATAGCCCATAAATAGGTGATTTTGGGAATACCCATAAATGGGATGATTCTGGGAAGACTCTGTGATCATGAGAGTACATGTCACAAGTGATCGAAGAATCGTGAAGCATAGTGATACACATGTAAGTGAAACGCACAGAACATGTAGTATACGATGCTCCCTGAGGGGATAACATCTCAAGAATGGATCCATATAGTACTAATCCATGTTACCAACGTGACAGCATCAAGTAAAGTAATCTAAAGCAGGAAAATAATTCTAAGAAGGATATGAAATGATCAGAGAATGTACTCGCCTGGTATCTGAGTGTCCAACTGAAAAGTACTGTCCGAGGAGTGGTGTCTGGCTCCTATTCAGAACAGCACAAGTCACAACAAGTCCAGAATGGTAAAACGAAGCACTAATATGCATTCTACATGAATCTAGGTCAATCTAGACCAAAGTCAACTCTTGGTCAACTCTGGTCAACCCTAGAAGTCAAACTAGGTCGACTATGGTCAGACTAGGTCAAACAAGTCCACACTAGGTCAAACTAGTCTACATTAGTCTAGCAAGTCTATTCTAGGTCTAACAAGGCTGTACAAGCCTACTAGGCTCATACACAGGCCATAGGCTATATACACATATCACACTCACTTTACCAATTCACATATATGTATACATATAGATATATAGACTCCATTCATATATACACACATGAGTAAGCCACCTATATTGTATATACAATACTTACATATATGATTTTCATACATAAATAGATTTACACATATCATATACATACATATATTATATTCATATATATAATATATACATAGATATGTACATAGAGAGAGAGAGAGCATGTGTGTGTGTGAGTGACTGTGTGTGTGTGTGTGTCCAATGAAACCTGTGTATAAGAATGTGTCACTGAAACATGGGGAAATCAGTGAGTGACAGGAAAAGAGAGGGGAGGAAATCAGTGAGTTTGTATAAAAAAACAGTGCACAAATCAAACCAACTAACATTTGAACTCAAAACCAGTTAATAGTCCTACATTCTCCATTCCCAGGTTCAACTTACATCAGTTTCAGTTCAAAACAACCTCAGGTTTAATACCTGAACAATATAGTTAACCTAACATGGCATTCTCAGGTTTAAGTTCCAAAAACCCATCAATTCAACCCAATTTCGACATAGCATTAGATGATATGTAGGTGAACAAGTTAGAAGCTAGAAACCATGAAATTAACAGTTTATAATAGGTAAAAATCGATGACAAAATCCATTTTAAAAACTGGAAAAACTGAATTGAAATATGTATCAGGAAAAAATATAGAAAGAGGGGATTTCATCAATCAAAACTAAATTAAATGCCCAACAGTGGTAGGTATAGCATCCACACATTACATACGTATTGTGTGTCGAGTTTGTGTCCACTGGAGTGGACACAAACGTGTCCATAAGCAACCAAACCCAAACGGATAAATTCTGTCACAGGAATTTGGGCAGCATCGTGCGGGTGTGCACGCGTGTCATGCACCCGACACAGGCCTTCCCAATCCTCGTGCTCGTGCAAGGGGGTGCACCTAGGGTAGGGCTAAGTGCTTGACACCCTGAAACGTGTCAGAGTGTGTCGTGTCCAAAGATTTGAAGCCGTGTCAGTGGCTAAAAATACTATGCACAGTGACAGTGGTTTCCCAGTGCGTGGTCGATAACTCGCCAACCAATGCACGAAGTCCCATGAAACATGGGGAGCATGGTGACAGTGGGTGCCCCATTGCCCCCACGAAATTTTGTGTCAAGACACGCCGTGTCGTGTCCAGAAGAGACCCCGAGATGCAGGGGATCACTGTGGCTGTGCGCACATGTGCACGAGGGTGTGTGCACGAGTGTCCTACCGACACGACACCACCACGAAATCACCTCAGAGTTACAGAAATGGATAAGCGACATTAAAATACGATTTTTCATTTAAAAACAATTCGAAAATTAACACAAAAAGTTCTGTGGCATTTACATAAACACATTCAACAGTGCACTGATACGTGTCCTGTTAGGACACGAAACGACACGAAAACTTAGGGTTTCTTGTTTCTATAGTTAGGTTAGGTCTAGGGCTCCCTATTCATGCAATTAAACCAGAATTCTATGATGGAAATGGAGAGTTACCTCTATGTATCAAAACCCTCCAAAAAGCTCAAAGAGTGAGGTTCTTCCCAATGGTGAAACTTCTCCAAATCTGAGAATACTCATAGCTAACAGAAAGTAGGAAGAATTTAGAACCCAATGCAATTTGTTTGGATTAAAAAGGAGAAAAAATGGATTTATATGAATTTCTAAAGATGGGAGCTCACCTCTTTCTTCTCTTGCAATAAATTCCTAAGGAAGAGGCTAGCCCTAACTTTGGGAGGCATTAAATAGGATGTGATAGGTCAATAGTGGCTGCCATGGGCTGATTAGGGTTAGGGTTGGTTCATGGTGTGGGCCTATGGGCTATTAAGCCTAAGTCATTAATCATGACTTATGAAGTCATAAGCCATATTAGCCTACACAACTCCAAATCACTCCTACCAAGTTCCAATGACTTAAACATCATTAATTAGGTCAAACCAAGGTTACTTAACTTAACTAAGTGGCAATAACCTAGATTAGTCATTAGGTTAGTCTTCTAGTCAACACAAGTCAAAGTCCACTATAGGCCCAAAATCAATTCTCCTAAAAATCTCCAAAAATCACCAAAAATCATATTAATTATAATAAATCATAATAATACATAATAATTCAAATTAATTCCCAAAAATTGAAAAATGACCAAAATACCCCCAAGCTAGAAAAGTGGTAGTGACAAAAGCTGCTCACAGAATTGTAGACCTGAGTAGCATCCCTCTCCAGAGCCGTCTGAACTAACTGGGTTAGAACGTCGCACTGATGCTGTTGCAATACCCTAAAACCCCTCAAAACATCGACTAGTGCTCGAACAACACCCTCTGGATGCTCTGGCTGAACTGGTATAGCTGGCTGAACCGATGGAACTGGCGACTCTGTCCTCCTGTTAACACGAGACTCTACCCCAGAATACTGAAGCTGCTCCTCCTGAACTGGCAAAACCAAAAGTTGTTGATCTGCCATCGACAAGGCCTGAACAGTCCGATCGAAAGGTCTAGGAAAAGTTCTTCTAAAATTAAAGGACATAAGGATCACGTTGTGGGAACAAGAAGGATCAAAGATCAAAGCAGATTTCAGGTCAAAAGATCAGAAGTATAGAGTAGTACGAAAGCTATCAATAAAGAAGATTTATGACTGAGATAACTACCAACAACCCCCATATATTTGATAAATCAGACCTGTATGGGCAACTACTAAAACCTATGTCACGTCCCAGAACTAGAATACTGGCAAGAAGGGACAGACCAAGCCAGCTACATCTACCAGAGTACTCTGAAATAATGTATAAATTGTATATATTGGGGTTACTACTATAAACCAACAGTTGATCCTCGGTCAAGTAATGCTTAGATATCTCAATCACAGATAAGCAAGTAAAGTACAAGAGTATGATCATCGAGCATATAAGATAGTAAAGTGCCATAAACTATGATATATAGATGATCATGAATCTAGTAATATAAAAAAGAAGTAGCAAGAGTGTAAGTAATACATAAAGAACTCTAGTTGTAGTCTAGAAATTATACAAACCATGTCTAAGACAGTAGGCCAAAATCTCAAGTTCAAAACACGACCTAAATACGTGTTTGGTGGCTAAATGCCTTAAAAGAAAAAGTACATAAAAGAGTGAGTAAGGGAAAGAACACCCACTCAAGCACCTGGTACTCCGGGTGGTCACCATCGAATGGAAGGTCCGGAAGATCCACGGGCTCCTCAACTAGATCTTGTCAAACAAAACCAGTGGGGTCAAACCCCCAATAGCAAGTACCACAAAGGAAGCCAAAGTATGAACTAAAACTAACTTGCAAATCATAACAATATTAAAGGCAATGTAGTAAACAAGACAAGAATAATAAATTGGTACCACAGTGTATATGAAAGAAATTAGAAACATGTAAGGAATTAGCATATGAATAGGTAAGGTAAATTGGACATGTGAGCATGTAATAAACCCTAGCATGTAGGACAAGTGGTAAAGGCAAGCATGTAGTAGGAGTAATAGCCTGTACAGGATTAACAGAAATCTATGTACTAAAATAAGATAAACTAGAGCAAGACTAGGCTAGACAAGACAGGAAAGGACTCCATCCATAAATTACGACCAACCAATGAGTACGGCTTGATACATTAGCTAACTAGGGTTATCACAATCCTAATTACTAACATATACAAGTTTGAGAAATTCAATCTAGTTACCAACTCAATAGACTACCCAACCCATCTAGGCCAAAAGTAAACAAGTATAACAGACACACCACAGTTAAATACGTGTGTCCTAAGGTGCCCCACTCGATGGTGTGCTGGAAGAGTGCTCATCATAAAAGATAGCTCTAAATCCTAAGTGTATATATATATATATATATATATATATATATATATATATATATATATATATATATATATATATATATATGACTGGAACAAAAGGGTGCAGGTAACTGGGAAAGTCTCCTCCCAATGATCTAAATAATCAAGCTAGTTGTATAGTTCCTAACATTTTTATTGAGGATTCCGGATGTGGCATTTCATAGAATCCATCTTAGACAAGAGACACACGAGACTGGACAAGACAAGCAAGAAAGTGTACTATAACATGCCACAATGAGACATAACAATATCAGGACAGGGATGTACTACGACGAGCCACTAAAGTAAACTAGACATGATAAGAATCAAGAGTGTGCCATAACAGGCCACTATCACGTAAGATAGACATGTACAGGAACCAGGAGTGCACCATGACATGCCACTATTAAGACAAGACAAGTATCGAGACAAGAGTGTGCTACGACGAGCCACTTTATCAAAACAAGACAAGATCAAGTTCCAACCAAGTATGACAAGGCAAGATAATAAAATGGGCATAGCATGTACAGTAAAGCAATAAGCAAGAGGGAAATTAGAAATCATGTCAAAATCAGGAAATAATCAAGTTAGGTACTGGATCGGTATTCCAACGGTATATACTGTTACACCGTCGGTATGCCTGTCATGACCTGTACCCAGTGTAAGCGCACAAGATCTTGGGTACGTCCATCCTACGTCACAGTATCAGCGGTAGAATGCTGCCCTAGATCACAAACATCTAACATATTATAAATGTACCTGTATAGAATATACTCTCCAATCAGAGGACAATACAGAAGGTACAACTCAATCACAATTCTAAGATGGATAAAGAGCACAATAAGATAGATACCAATCATAGAAAGTACAACCAGAAAGAAATAAGTCTAAGTGTTATCAACACCAAAATCTCATAATCTGGATAATACATCTCAAAATGATAACATAAATAAGATACAAGATCCTAGCAGTAGGCACTATGGTAGTATATCCTCAGCACAAGCTGGATCCTCCTGAGAGTCCAGGTCGTAAGTGTCCTCTACCTCAGTCCCGTAGTAGGTAGTGCAAAAATCCTCCAAGTTCTCTATAATATTTTGTCAGCGGGTCCCGTCAGGACAGGAGCGAATACATAATCTCTGAAACAGGTTCATAACATGACAGAAAATACAGTACAAGCAATAGAATAAAATAAATAAAACGTTGAAAAGAGATGTACATGAGTAGTAAGTATATATAATTTGAATACAGGAAATATGTATGGAAAGTAAGAATTGTAAGTAAGTAAGTATAAGTGATTTAGAGCACAAGATGGTTATGTAATCGGGATAGGTTTGCACATATTTATACTAAGGTAACTCCATTATACGTGATGGTATAACAGACATGTACATGAT
>JANAVB010013595.1:1546011-1741011 GCA_029216955.1 Iris pallida
TTAAATTATATTTTATTATTATGTATTTATTTTTAATTTTGATTATTAATATCCATCATCGTAGCTTGATTTTTGAAGCATAATAATTACCAATTTCTCGAACCTAATTTCATATGATATGTTTTCTTGCACTATATTTTTCTTGTACAATTTGTGGGTCAAAATGGTCAGTTTTGCTCTCTACTGTAAAGCCTTTGTGTTTTTCAATTGGAATTGGAGACCAAAATTTTTGACCCAATATATGGTTTTGACCTATTCAGATCCTACTAGACACATGCCAATATTGTCCCACTCAATTGGGTTCCCTTCTGCTACTGTCTTCAAATTAATGACATACGTGACCCATTTATTAGACTTTTGGAACCTATTTCGGTTTGAATAATTCTACCGGCCCAAAACTAGTCCAACAAGTTGTGGTAGGACCTATCCAAAGTTTCCCTAACTGAATATGATGATTTTAGATTGATTTTCATTAATTATGTACAACCATGATTAGTTTAAACCCATATTTGAAAGCATCCAATGTTTACTTTCCTATTTTAGAAATCCCCTCAATCTTTTGGGTGCATCTATATGTATCTTGTGTATTGGACCACCAAACATAATCAAATATTTCCTAAACCAACTTCTATCAAACCCTAACCTATTAACCCGCAAGCTTTATATAAATACCTGTGAAGTCGCCCCCCTTCCCCAAAACCCCAAAAATTGACCCTTACTTCAGCCTAAGGCTGACAACATTACTTCAGCCTCCCGCTATTTTTACCCCCTTCTTGACCTTCTTTCGATGTGTCACCACCTCTATGACGACCCTGTGAGACCCCTCTTCAACCATATCAAGCCCTGGAGGAGTTTTGTCTACTTTTTTGGTCCGTAGAGGGTCAAACTTGAAGGTTATTCTCAACAGTAACGAAAATTCTGAACTAAAGGTTGGTCAACTTTGTACCTGTGTTTCATCACTTTTTATCATTCAAACCTCGACCAAACCAACGCTAACTTGTACCTTTATGTGTTCCCTACCTTCCTTAAAGCCGCAACACATGGATCCACTCTGTTTGTCCGTGGCGCTCGTTGTACGAACATTGGTCCAGACTGAACCAATTTCGTTGTGCGATTGATTCTGACGACTTGTGAAGCCTTTCGACCTCCAACAAATTATTGGTAATTATCCCAACATCCCCTTATCATCCTAGTATGCTCACTTGTGATATCGTTGAGTTTTTCATATATTTGTGCGTCCGTTTTCATACTACAAGTTATCGAACATGGATTTCAGTAAATCTTGTATTATCCTTGAACTTTAAACTTCATTCTATTTTCCTATGTTGCGTATTACATTTCTATTGATATAAAATCATTCTTTTTCCAATATTTTCTAATTTATTTCAGAATATTTTTCTATTTACTTTTGGTTCTAATCGAATTGGCAAATTGGCCATATTGTGCTATTAGTTGATATAGTAATTGGATATGTGTTTTATGGTAATTTTATGGTTAAATATTGTTTATAAATATTTTTAATAAATATTCCAAAATTAAAGTATTATATTTTATTTTATTAAAATAATATTTTATTATGATAACATTATACTATATATAGTAGATATGGTTATACATGGTTATGTACTAGTTTAGTTAGAATACAACGAGTGGAGACTGTATATGGTATGGCTATATATGGTGTGAGTTGTGACTAGAGATGTCATTAATTGGTAATTTTGTGGTTCATTTGGAGTTCATGATGGTGTCATTGGAAAGACCAAAATAGGGCTTTTGTACATACAGTTGGAGGATATAGGCAAGTGTACCTTGCCAAGTTTCAGTATTTGATTCTTCCTTATATGTTCCTTTGATTCTTATTTATATATTAGGACATAGGTTTAGTTGATACTTTGTGTCTAAATATTATTCGGGTGCCAGTGTCAATTTACAAATATCGGGTATCTACACTAGGCATGATGTTATATTTATTTGTATCCCATTGACACGACAGACCATAGGACACTGACACAATTGATGATACGGAGTCTGACATGAAATATTTATGGTTTTGAACTATTTACTAGCATGTGATACTTGTTACTTGTATGTGAGTTTTACTTGACATGATATGACTTGAATGGATAATTTTAGATTATGGGGAGGGGCAGACTCTACCCAAAATATCTTGCAATATGGACTTGTTGACCATGCTTCCATATTTGGGACTTGGTTTACTCGTTGCCATGGTCTCTATAGAAAAACAATGGTATTATTTACTCGTTGGCCCATCGGTATCACAATACAGTGTCATGGGTGATTGCCTGTACGGCTGGGCCTGGTATTAGGATTGTCCTCAATTGCATTTTGTACTTAGATGATTATGGTAGTTACCCTTCATATATTATTTTTACTGTTACTTGCTATGTATACTATGTACCTTGTTATGTCCCTCTGAGGACCTGTGATCTCTTTATGTAGTCGTTTATGTAGAGAAAGTTCGCTGGTCCGGTGGTGTCGCTATGTTCGATTCGGGTACTTATTTGATTAATATCTTCATTATATTCCTCTCGCTTATATTTATTTTTATTACTTTATTCTATTAATATGGCCTAGTTTTATAAGCTTTATTCTTTGACATGAGCTTGTTTAGACAAATGCAATAGAGTATGATCCACTTTATTACATATTGTTTATTTATGTTTGCTAGTAGGATCTAGTATGTTAATGCCTGATCAACATTAGTGCACATAGTCTTACGATATATTTATCTTCAGTGGATTGAGATATAGAATTATCATAGTGATATAGAAATATAATAGATGAAATAGACAACATATACATATTCGAAGTGGACTGAAGTCCACTTGATACATAGCTGGCATGTTTACGTATCTTAGTCCTACATATTTTGGGACTGAGTGTTACAATGTCGACTCATACTTGTCCCATATTGTGGACCCAGCTGGTGATCCTACAACATGTCCCCATATCTATAGCGTGATGGAGAAGATCTCCAACATTTACATTCTCTTAGGAGGATATGTTGTTGAATAACAACCACAATGATAGGTCGTTATACTATACTAGATATATTAGGGCTATTATGGTGGACCGTATGCATATCGATCCAGGCTCCTCTCTTAGCATCATTCCATGGATTCTGCTCCAAATCTTTGGTTTTTTAATGCACAAGCTGGCTACAAAAAACACAACGATCATAGGCTTCAATGCTGGACGAAGCCATCCTCTGGGAAGATTCGTCTCAAGTGTCAAATTGGAAATCTTCGGACAGAATTACCTGCTACGTCACTAACGTCAATGCATCATATAATGCCTTGCTAGGACGACCTTGGATACACAAAAATCTAATCATACCTTCTACTCTCAACCATTGTTTTAGATATGTGGACATCAAGGGGGTGGTCTGTATCGAATTTACTGATCTTGACCCCTTTAAAGGTGTTGAAGTCTACTACTCTGATTCGGTGATGTATAGACCGTTAGATCAATTATAATATATAGAAATGTCTTTGCCAGAGGCTAATGAAGAAAGAAGCAATGGTGCCTATGATGAGGCAAAAACAGGCGCTGGAGCTACTATTGAAGAGGACTTAGTTATTGTTAGGGTTATAACTAAAAGTATCACTTTTGTATTAACTTTATTTCCTTAAATTTTGAATGAGAATCATAAGGGCAAATATTTGTATATTATATTTGTAACGCCCCAGTCATAGAATACTTAGAACTAAGTACGTAGACATGCCAACTGCACACATACGAAGTATACCCCAATATATGGAAATCTCGTATGTATACATAAGCTGTAAAATGCAGTAAACCATGATAACTAAATCTCATCCACCAAATAAAAGAATAATAAAATAAATCAACTGTGAATTTTGTCATTTATACATGTAGTTGGGCGGAGATAAATCTACTACCAACCATTTTAAATGAGAGAAACATACACGAAAAGAATAGAAAAATAGCAAGACGGACCAAGAGCAATCATCTTTGAAGGATTGGAGAAGAACACGGCCTTGGCTAGAACACCTGCGAGAAGTCACAAAAGTATACACCAAGAGAGATCACTAGATCCTCAGAGGGACGTAACAAGATACAGGAAGAACATGCCATAATAAACTGAATATATAATATGTCTCAAGCCATAAGTAAAGTAGAATAGTTCCAGTAGTAACAAGACACAATATCTTATCATCGAAACAGTGGACTACCCCTACAACCAAGCAAGGACAAGTAGCACACTATTCTGCGATGCGATATTGTCCCATGCTACTAATGAAACGGGGTGACATGACATTGACTAGGGTTACCTAACCATTCTAATGTATTTATGCAGTTAAGAACAAACCTTTAGTCGCATGAGCCATGGCTGTAAATAGGATATGGTATAGTCCCCACTTGGGCACCAGTGACCTAAGCGCATAATGTTCAAAAACGTTAGTGGCTAACCTGAGTGGGTAAGCATACCCGTATCTCCAGTGGAGCTTCCGAGTTACAAAAGAATGTGTAATTGAAGCCCATACAACAAGGAAATGTTCTCTCCACCCGATGCACCTATCTAAGTCGCATCCGCGACCATGTACCTCTACTAACTGCTAAGTCTCCTAACATGCCTTTATTAGCAGTTAGACCTAACGCATGCGCATGGGTGATCAGCCAACACGCAAGTAACTCTACATGCTACTCGTCTCACACATATCTCGTGGTACAACTGTGTCAATATTTATGCAATACACTACAGATGGTAGTCCCTTAACTCTAGGTCCATATGCATAATTTAAAGACAAGAAGAAAGTAAGACTAGTACTGGCATCATGTATCACGAAAAGCAAGCAACTAAATCAACTGAAAGAACTAGAAATAAACAGACATGAATATGAAATAACTAAAGAAAAATGCAACTAAATATAAGCAGTATAAATGGCAAGGTATCTTGCCTGAGGGTGGTACGAGATGTAGCAAACTCCAACAGTCAGAATCGTCAGCATGAAAGTCAAAATCCATAGACAGCTTCGGATGCTGAAACAAACATCACAAACGTGTTTGATATAAAAGATATGTCTAGGAAACGCCTGTCCAAAAGTCAAATTCTGGAACAGGGGCAAAATCATAATTTCGGGTTAAAATATTGTCCGTCGTTGGACCCGTTTTGTACCGAAATACGTGCCACTACCTACGATCTCTAATGTCGTCAAACTATATGTCTATAAATCCGATTTGAGGAGACAAACCCAACCGTACGTCCAAATTTGGATTCCCATTGGATCGGATCGCGGGCCCGCGACTAAGGCGTTCCGGTCGACCTTCTCAGAATCGGACCAAACTTGGCATACAAGAGAAAAAAATCGATACGGTCCTATTGGCAGGAGTTTCGTCACGAATTGATGAATGTACACGAAGTTATGGCCTAGTTTGTAAAGTGGCCGATACGGGATATCTTGACGGATATGCATCGATTTCGTCACGCACGCACAACGAAATCGAGTTCCGTCAGTTCTCACACGTCAACGACATCCATACACGCCTTTCGATGCTTATGGATTGTGACCACATCATCCAGTTTGTCTGGGCGCATGCCGCATCGAAAAAAGTTTCTAGAATTCTACCGTTTTCAAAAACTGATTTTTCTTAGTTTTCAACAGTAAATAACTTTCTGCAAAATAAAGGAAAATAAACTTATCAGAAGGTTTTCGATCTCCTATATGTTAACTAAAAATATGTTTAATTAGATTCTTAAATTGCTCGACAATTTGGCAATGATCTGCCTTCCAAATCGGATGTCGGGGACCGTTTCGACTCTGTTTAAGAACATATTTTTTTGTCGATCTTCCCATAAATTTTTTTAGAGAATTCGAGGCATTAGAAAATTTTCTAATTGATGGGGTTTATAGCTGGTATGTTGTTTATACACAAGAACTGATCGACTGATAGATTACCAGCGAAGAAAATAAACTTGAAAATGGGGTACCTACTGTCGGCTCGGAACAGAGTAGCATCTATTTTGGTCGGTCGGCCGACGAGTTTGGGGTGCTCCGGCGGTCGACTGCTACGTGCAGACGACTATGGGCGTGCGCGAGGATGTCAGGGACGCTCAGGTCGGAGGAAATCGAGTTGGGATGCTCGATCGATGGAGTATTTTGTGCACAACCCTAACTTCTGAGCGAGTATATATATATATATATATATATATATATATATATATATATATATATATATATATGAGGTTTAAAACCTACTTTTTTATCGAATTCCAATCCGATCCTTGTAGAAATTTGCTCATGCTCTAGGAGACTTGCAAGGAGATTAGATTGGGACTATATTTGGAAAGATTAGAGGAAGATCTGTGCTAGATTGGATTTGATTCAATCCTTGCATGCTGTTATGTTCGTTGGGAGGGAAGGGATATCGGGTCTTTGGAGTTACTATTCATGGAACAGTAACTCCAAAGTTACTGTGTTATATTTCATTTTTTCCCCTCTAATATATATTTATATGTATATACATACATGTATACATGTCCAAATAAATTCAAATAAAATATTAAAAATCAAGAAAATATTTTCTAAAATATACAATAAATATCCTTATATGAATTACCTAATTTATACATATATATGTAACAATTTCTTACTACTCATAATATGTACAATGTCATAATTTAGTAAAAAATTTCATGTAATTAAATAACAAAATATTTAAAATAAAATCTATATGTATACATAAAAAGACAAGAAATTTAGGGGGTTTACATCCTACCAAACATAAAAAAATTTGTCCTAGAAATTAAAACTAACATGGGGGGGTATGAAATGCAATGCGAATGAACACGAACTAACGTATAAAGGTCATACCTTTTTTTTAAAAATATTGAAGTGGTATTTAAAAGGAATCCAATTTTCGTTGCCATATTCTACAACCTATGGGACTCTTGGTTTCAGGTCCTACCCAACTTATAGAAGTTTGCTAACTGTGAAAGATTGTCGTTACAAGGCTTCTAAGAAGGGCAATTTCTAAAGGTAGAGGCATGATAATATGGGACACTTCTGCACGCACTCGCGGATTCTAAGTGAGCCTAGATATTTTTATGGTGTTCTTAGTCAATAACTTCTATAGGAGGATTATTGCGATATAACAGCGTTCAAATCGGCCATGCTCTCATCAAGATGGTAGGAATCTCTTGTTTGGATATAACTATAATGGATTGGTTCTAAGGAATTTCACTCCTCGCCTAACATGGAAAAATAAGAGATGAGCTTGAAGAATTTAGGAAACATGAATTTATGGCCAAATGATAAGAATATATAATACATACGTGAACCTTGCTATAGAATATGATTAGGTAACTGTTCGGGATCTTTAAGTAATAATGACTAGTGTGTGCGGGAACGATGTTTGGTGTCATATAGGAGGCAGGTGCTGGCTTGAATGAAAGGCATACGTCATAAGTGTGATACATCTTGTATGGGTATTTAGTTTAGTTAAGGGAATGGGTTAATACTGTATTGTTAAGATCCATTGGAACAAAATGGTCATCTATGGTTTATTCTAAGGAAAATTGTGTCATTCAGGTGGTGTAATAGAAACGGAGCACATAAAGGTGTGTTTGTGTGGGACACATATGTCACGTGTGTAGCTTGATTGGTCCATTTCATGAGTATGAAATTTGTTGGAAGAAAAATGCTAGCCCAATATCAAGATCATAGTAAAGGGTATCAAACGATACGGATAGAAGTAGACATTAGGAACCACTAAATTATTAGCCTAATTTGAAACCAATCATTTCCAATCGCTGGCTAATTCCAAGACCCTAGGTTTCTTAGAGAGGCTTACAATCTACGTGCTACAAAATTTTTTATTCTTGCAATCAAAACTAAGATACGATCCAACAAGAGAATGGAAATTAAAGAATTGCGGTCGCGATCTGTGTAGCTTGATTGTTGGAATAACTGCACGATAAAATAGAGACGATACACAATACGTATAAAAGACATGTACGGAGCTTGTACCATGATTTTGAGCAATTGGAAGAAATGGTTGTACGTGTCATTCTTGCATTCCAAAATTTGCGAGTTTTACAATAATGGCACATGAACCGAGGGTAGCATGTTTAACTCTTCTTACGGCATATGAAAGTTTGTAGTCGAGGGCAACGACTTCTATAGTCCATTAAGAAATACCTTGGATGACTAAATCCCAAATTTTATGCTCGTGCAAAGCTTATTCGTTTACGGGTTTAAAGCTACTCATGGCGTCAAAGGTAGTACTTTGAGATACTACCGCTAACTTATAAGTCCAAGTATTTTTCTAGGATATATTAGGTCAACCATATTAAGCAAGACAAGTAAACTGTTAAGGGTGTTGTTCCCCTATAACTAGTTTCTTAACAATAAATGGTGTATCTAGGACAATGCTCTGTGTGATTGCTCTATGTTGCTACTGGGGTTCTACAGATCGTTTAATCGAGATGCTCCGAGTTATTCTACCTGTTAAGAAGGCTGGGTTGATCAAAACATCAATCTTTGATTGAATAAATCTTGAATTTTTCTATATTGGCTGGACAAAAGTCCATAAAACCAATTTATACCATTCCTATTATGTAACCTAGAATAGGTTCCAATTCAAAGGGTTGGGCTAATTGGCAGCCGGGTTGGTTAAATAGGTTCTGTAAGGCTTAAAGATGCGCCTTCCGTGACTTTTGTGTATAAGTAGCACACAAGGACTCCATTATGTGGCACACTCATGGCATGTGCGTACTGGACTTCGAGTAGATCACAACCATATATTGGGTCGAAATGTTTAAGTCGAGGTTGAGGCTCTAATTGAAATCAAAAATATATCGGTAATTATGATAATATTTTAGTTAACCTTTTTGACATGAAAGTCGTATCATAAAAATAGGGTACAAAGGGACGTTAGTGGAAATGATATGTCTACATAAAGGTAGAGTCATCTATTTCTTGCATGTGAAATTTGTTGGAACGTAACAGCTGGTCTCGTACTCCGAATATCAATGTCACGGTCAAGAACACCAAATGATCTAAATAGAAAGTGGGTGTTCATGAGTTACTGATTTTTAATCCTAATGGAAACCAACTTATCCTAATCAATCGGTAATCCTAGTATCTCTTAAAATTTAGAGGGGCTTACAACTTATACACCTCAAAAGTTACTTTCTAGCAATTAAACTAAGGCACGATTCTATGATTAATGGAGTTAGAAATTTTCAAATTGTGCTATCATACCACGAATTTTGATTATAGAAGAATACTACATGACGTAATAGAAAATGTGGTACAAGAATCAAGTTTGAAAATAGTTCTATGATTTCAAATAGATAGAAAATGATTGGGTATATAGCTTTTATGGCCATAGGTGGTATGACTAGCTAAGGGGACACTCTGTGTCTATCTTTCCTCAAATATGAGCATTTATTTTCCCGAAGTAGTAATGGAAAAAAGCAATAAGGAGTTCAAGGGAGAGGGAATCAAATGCAAATATGGGATTCCGAAGGCGATTGAACAATTCAAGAAGAGTTGTCAAGGCAGTTGCGGATGAGATCCTAGAGGCATCTATATCTCAATCCACGTTGGATAATCAAATGAAGAGCAAACCAAGTGCACTAAGGTTGATCAGACCATAATACACTAATTCTAGTTAGACAATATGCTAGTAGGCGTCCCCAGTAAAGACACGTCTTGAACAAGTTTGATAAAGATTAAGCTTACAAAACTGGCTATAATAGTGGCGTTAGTAAAAAAAATATAAGTTTGCGAGATTTATGATTGAAATAAAACACAAGTAGTTCAAGTTAATCAAACCCTAAGACTTGAATGGTGTTCGTACATATACGGTTGTCCTATTATTTTCTTATCTAAGGCTTTCGTCAACTATTAGGGTATGGACCCTTAAGCTCTTTAGTCTAGGTAATCTTCTTAATGTCCTCTTGAAGGGTCTATAAGGACAAGTAGAGTGATAGGTTACGAGACATACTAACCAACTTATAAGAGTTTAACTAGTAGGGTGATTGAGCATTATTCATGTATACCTAGTATGAGTCATCTTCCTATCCTCTCTATCAAGCAAGAAGGAAAAAAAGAATAAAATTTATGGTAGAAAAGGAATCAAGCAAAAGGCAGGTCAAGGTAGTCAAATGAGAGTTCAAAAATAGGATTCAAGGAAGGAGGTCAAGCCTGTGGATGAGATTCCTAGATTCTAATCCTATATGCATGCTCACATCGGTACAGTAACGTAATCGAAGTGATAAACTTGACCTGTATTGGCCACCACAAAAACATGTAACGCCCCAGTTCTAAAATACTTAGGACTAAGTACGTAGACATGCCAGCTGCACACATACGAAGTAAACTCCAATATATGGAAACCTCGTATGTATACATAAGCTGTGAAATTGTAGTAAACCATGATAACTAAATCTCATCTACCAAATAAAAGAATAATAAAATAAATCAACTGTGAATTTAATTATTTATATATATACTTGGGCGGAGGCAAATCCACTACCAACCATTTTAAATGAGAGACAACATACACGAAAAGAATAGAAAAATAGCAATATGAACCAAGAGCAATCATCTTCGAAGGATTGGAGAAGATCACGGCCTTGGCTAGAACACCTACGAGAAGTCACAAAAGCACACACCTAGAGAGATCACTAAGTCCTTAGAGGGACGTAACAAGATACAGAAAGAACATGCCATAATAAACTGAATATATAATATGTCTCAAGCCATAAGTAAAGTAAAATAATCCCAGTCGTAGTAAGACATAATATCTCATCATCGAAACAGTGGACTACCCCTACAACTAAGCAAGGACAAAGGGTAGCACACTATTCCGCGATGCGATATTGTCCCATGCTACTAATGGAACGGGGTGACATGACATTGACTAGGGTTACCTAACCATTCTAATGTGTTTATGCAGTTAAGAACAAACCTTTAGTCGTGTCACGACCCGCACCCGCTTTTCGGATACGAGACATGTCCAAGCCAGCCTACGCCACAGAGTCGGCGGTAGAATGCTGTCAAGCCCGCAAGAAATAAATGCTCACAAATAAAACATTTGCTGTTCATTCACATTTCTAAATTTATTGCAACATTTATAATTAAAGAAAATACAAGATTTTACAGTTAATGAAATTGATACAATTGCTTTCTATTTTTAGGTTGACCTCAGCATACCCATGTCCTTCCAGTGCTAAGAATGATCGCGGCTAAACATGAAAAATATTGGTTTCCAGTCAGGAATGGAACAAGTACACAAACTGACGGCAATGCAAAAACACAATAGAATCGACAAGACATGAAAATGACATATGATATATGAAAACTGGAAGATAACTGATGACACAGCACGATAGAGAAGTAAACAAGGAAAAAGTAATAAAAGACATCTATCTAGGTGGTGTGAAATATCCGTTTCGACATGTGAACGACTAGGGGGTAAATCCGGCACCTGCACGTGTCGTGTGCAGCTGCTATTCTCCACAAAAGACACGGGAGATAGTTCTGGATAGTCCACATGTCTACTAAGATATTTCCCCTCCCGACTACTCCGTGTGACGAGCGTGTCAACAAGCAGCAAGATATATGTATAGACATGAAATGAAAAGACTACTATGAATCAAAAGCAATCAGAAAGTGCACTTGTCTGAGGTCCTTAGCTGGAGAAACCAATAATACTATACCACTTAATGAGCCACAATCAGTCAACACATGCAAAAGTCTCCAGATGCTGAAATAAACATTACTAACGTTCTCAGAATAGTCAAATTAGCTAGAATTGCCTGTCCTTAAGTCCAATTCTGGATACAGGGGCAAAACAATAATTTTGGGCAAAAATAATGTCCGCCGTTGGACCCGCTTTGCACCGAAAAGCGTGCCAGAGTCAACGGTCTCTAAAGTCGTCAAACTATATTTCTACGGATCCAGTTTTTTGATACGAACCCAACCGTATGTCCAGAGTTGGATTCCAGCGGGCCGTACACAAAATCGTCCGTTGAGTGGGACCGTGGGGCCCGCAAAACGACGTACGATTCAACTGTCTCAGAATTGGACCAAACTTGGCATACAAGACCAGAAAAATGATACGGTCCTGATGGTGCAAGTTTCGTCTCGATCTGACGAGCGTGCACAAAGTATTTGAGAAATTTGCAAAGTGCACGATACGGTGAATTTTGACGGATACGCATCAAATTCGTCGCGCACACGTGACCAATTTGAATTTCGTCAAAGCTCACACAACCACGAAGCCATTACGCAGCTTTCGATGCTTTTGGTTCGCGACCACGTCGCCCGGAATGGCGGGACGCACGTCGTGTGGATGAATTTTCATGTTTTGAAAATAGATTTTCGTCAAACTTTGAAACGGTTTTAACAGGGATTTAATACATGAAAAATAAAAGTAAAAAAGAAGTTTCGAACTCGTATAGGTTGTCTAAAACTGTCTTCAAATAGAATCTCAAAGTCATGCATGGATTGGGAGAAAACTGCCCGTGAACTAGAGTCCTTGGACTGGTTTTACTGTCCTGTTTCGACAGATTTTTGTCGAACTTTGGTTCGATTTCCTGGCCGATCTAGTGCATCTACACAAAAAGTAATTAAAAGAAAGTAAAGGCGTATATATTGGATTCGTACCAGAGTTGGAAGATCGGGAATCGGTCGAGAGACGAGGCGGGAAACTCGTCTCGAAGTCGAGCTTTCGACAGCAACTTGCTGCTGCCAACACCGCGCATCGTGCGCGCTGGCTGTGCGCGCGTGGCCTCCGGCGACTCCGTCGCCGGCCGACATCTGCCCACGGTGGGCTAGCGCGTGCGCGGGTGGTGCGCCGTCATGGTAGTTAGGGTTTTCGAGTTTCTTTCTCTCGATCCCTCTGTTCTCTGTTATGTACGAGTATTAACTCTCGTCCAAGTGTGAATCCGAGTGGGGTGGGTCCTGGGCCTGTGAGCTGGGGCTTGTGAGCAGGCCAGGCTTGGGCCTGGGCTGCCCGACCAATGGGGCTGTATGGGTTTTTTTCCAATGGCTTGGGCTGAGTTCCTATGGGGGTTTGCTCGGGTGCTGCGAGCCTGGGCTCGGGCTCAGGCCTTCTTATCCTTTTCTTTTTCTATTTCTTATTTAGCAATTTTCATATACATTAACTAATGTATATATATTTATACATTATACCTACATACACATATATATATATATATTCATATATATATTTTATACACATGTATGTATACAATCATACATGTATTTATATATATACACGTGCACATATATCTTTATATATTTATGCATATATACACAGGTACACCTACATATATAGCCAGACTGATATTTACAAAGGAATTATTATAATAAGATTTAGGGTAGTAATAAGAAAACTGTATGATATTACCAAGTCGAAGGAAACGGACTGAAACCACTTAAAGTATTTAGAAAGTAGATAGCAAAATGAAAAGTTATGAAAATGAACTATTAGAAAGGTAGTTTTGTGGTAGTAGTGGCTGACACACTGTTTTTTGGAAGTTGCAGCCTAAGACAGTATCAAAATCTGAGTCCAAAGGAAAAATAACTGATTCACAAAATATGGCTAACTTTTGCTAGTAGTACCTTCACTTTCACATTTCGACCACAACATGGTATCGGTTTTAATCAAGCAGATAAACTTTGGTCAGGTAGCTATCTCTAAACTCCCTTTACTCTATCTCCCCTGTGTATACACTAGGTATTCTGTAACGCCCCAGTCCCAAAATATGTAGGACTAGGAACATAGACATGCCAGCTGTATTCATACGAAGTACACTCCAATATATGGAATCCTCGTATGAATACATAACTTGTAAAATACAGCAGAACCATAACTAATCTCATCCACACAGAATAAATGAATAAAAGATATCATATAATAAGAATGAATTTGTCTTGATACAATATGTTGGGCGGAAACAAATCCACTACCAACAAAATAAGGAAAAGTACATAGAAAATAAAATGAGTGGCGAGCAAAGCGAAGACGATCCAAGTTCAATCATCCTCGAGAAATAGCAATGAACACGGCTAGAGCTAAAGCACCTGCAAAAGACAATAGCACACACCTTGAGAGATAACCAGGTCCTCAGAGGGACGTAACAAGACACATAATATCATGCCATATAAACTGAATAAATATTGCTCAAATAAATAAGTAAATCGAATTATAACATGTTCCAATACGCACGTACTGAACGAGCGTACCATCCCCCCAACCAAACAAGGATATGAGATGGTAAACTAATTCACGGTAACGTATCTTCCCATGCTATGAATCCAATATGGTATCCGGACCCTAACAAGGTTCAATACCTTCTCATCGAAGTAGTAAGTCACACCTACAACCAAACAAGGACAAGATGTGACGAACTAATCCGCGACAAGTTATTGTTCCAAGCCACGGTCAGATACAAGTACCCAAACCAAAAGTACTCGTACCTAACGGATAAGGTAGCCTAACCGTTCTAAGTGAAATGTAGTTAAGAACAATCCTTCCTACGCATGGACCCTGGCTGAATAGGATCGGCATAGTCCCCCTTAGGCACCAGAGTTCCCATCAGTAAGAGCATGACGTTCCGCAGAATCGTCAGTGGCCGTCAGTATTCATGGGTCATCAATCCCGTATCTCCAGCGGAGAGTCCGGGTCACAAGGGAAGTGCATCGAAGTCCATACGCTAAGGAATTGTCCTTCCCGCCCAATGCCTACTGTGTTGTATCTACAACACAAACCACTATAACCGCTAAGTCAAACTAGCATACAATCTCTATTAGCGGTTATTCCTATCGCACGGCTTGTACGTACTGGTGTCCAGCCAATTACGTACTTTCGTGTCCTGTATGCGACACACAACTTCGTATTACAACATGTCAAGGCCAATGAATGCAACACACAAGGTGGTCCCTTAAATCTAGGTTTAATGTGTAAGAAAAATAATACATAGCAGGAATAATAATGAACAGTAAGTTCTAACAGGTTATGCCATGTATCACAGTTTATTTTGCATAAAGAAAATAAATAATGCATAAAATATGAGCTAAAATAAATAAACAGCGAATGACAAGGTGTCTTGCCTGGTAGGACGCCTGGTGTGCTGTAATGATCAATGTGGCGCAAACTACAACTTCAGTGTAATAACTATGCAAGGAGATCTCTGATGGTGGCACGGATGGTTCCATTGGGTCCAGAAGGGTCATTTTAGTTAGGATGGACATGAGGTAGTCTCGGACAGGCGAAGGAATATGAACAATGGGCTTAAATCATGAGATGGAGAGAAGTCGAAGGCAGTCAAATAATATATTCTAATTTAAAAAAAAACTATTTATAATATTCGAAACTAGTTGGATTCTAAATAATTATTGAAAATATTTAAAGTCAAGAAAATCATTTGTAGCTAAAAACTCTATGTTCATCGAAACTAGAATTAGTAGAAAACTAAAATTTTAATAGTAAAATACTTTTAGGTAAATACACGATATTATTATAACTTATCAAATATCATAGAAATCACATATTTTAACATAACCTACTTTCATCAAAATACTTTTTAGTATACAAAATAAGTATTAATATTGTAACCACACATCTAATCTTCGAATCCAGTTTTAAAAATAATATATGGCAAGTCTAGTACCATATATTCGACATACTATGAAAATACTAATAAATTTATTTATAAATAACAATAATACTTATAATAAAAATAACAACTAAAATATTGTCAATAATACTTATATTAATAAGGTATAATAACTAATATACAGTGGCTGTAAAGTACACATGCTTACATATAGATAGTTGTCCAAAAATACCTCTCAAATAAAATATATTTAAATATTTAAATTACATATGTTCACTATGAAAATACTAACTATAATAATAATAATAATAACTGTAATAATAATAATAATAATAATAATAATAAATGATAATATAATAATAATAATAATAAGAAAATAAGGACAATAATGTGTTGTCTCTTCTCTCTAGAGAGAGAGTCCCAAGTTCACAAGTAATAAATAAACAGGAAAATAAATGTTGTCCTCATCAAAAACACAATCAATCAACTGCTGAAGACCAAAACAATTGGGGAAGAAGAGAAAAAATTGAGAGGTGGAGAGAGGGAGAGAGGCGACGGCTGGGCTCTTCGGTGGACGGCGTCGGCGGTTTCTTGGCCACCGGCGGCGAGGGGAAAGGAAGGAGGAGAAAGGGGAGGCGCGGAGGAGAGATGGTTTCGTGGAGAAGGGGAACGGAGGGGCTCCGTCGGGCGGCGAGCGGGGCGGAGAGAAGGGCGGCGTGGGCACGACCTGAGGAAATTAGGGCTCGGCAGCCGGGAACGGCCTCCGGCGGGGCGCACTGGCCGACGGTGCGGCGGAAATACGCGCTCTGTGCTGGTGGCTCAGATCTGGAAGAGGGGCGCCGAGCTGCAACGCCGGCGGTGGTTCGCCGGGCTGGACGCGAAGGAGAGGAGACGGCATACTCCTGCGACTTGGCACGGAGGTCGGAAGAGGAGCAACGGTGAGGGGTTCGCGGCAGGCGGAGGAAGTCGGAAAGAGAGATCGGGGCTCGGACGGCACGACGTTCCGACGTGAGGGGTAGGCGGCGCGCGCGGACAGGTACGTTTATGGTTAGGGTTTGGTTTTCTATTTTCTGTTCTTGGTGGCGATGGTGGCGGTCCAGCCGTTGGCCGTGGTGGCGGTGGTGGTGCCCCGTTGGTCGGGGTTTCTTGTGGAGATATGGCGGTGGTCGACGAGTATGGTGGTGGGTTGTGGTGACGGCCACGGCAAGGGTGGCCGGGCATGGGTGCTGCAGGCTTGGGACGATGCTCGGGGTCGACGGCCAGAGAAAAGGGTACGGGGCTGGTCAAATTTGGAGGGCACGAGCGGTGGACGAGTAATGGCAGCATGGTGCTGGGGATGGTCGGACTAGGTCGGGTTGAACGGGACAGGAGTCGGGGGCTGTTGGGTTCGGATGGTGGTTTGTGGCGAGGGTGTGGACGTCGTGTAGGGTAGTGGATAGGGGCTGAGTTAGGTTTAAGGTTTAGGTCGGAAATGTCCGACACAACGGCTGGAAGAAGTGTCCTATGAGATACTGGATGGATTGGCGTCCGGGTTTGTCGGATGCGGGAAATTTGTATATGTAAAAGAAGATAAGTAGTGGATGGGACACGGACACTGTCATGGACGCGATGTACTCACTTTTGGTTGTGAAGAATTTGGAGAAATATTGTGGAGAAAATATTGGAGGAGTACCTGCCTATTTATAGGATATGGGAATTCCCAATAAGATAGAATTTGGAATAGATTTAAAACCCAAAATAGATAATTCAATCTATTTAATTCAAATCCAAATCCAAATCAAAATCCAATTTCAAATACAATTCAAATTTAATCAAATTAATTTTAGTTCAAAATCGAATAGGATAAATCAAATTCCAAATATCTACTATTTAAATCAATCCAAATATTCAAATCACGATTTAAATCGTCACAATAATTTTGAAATATATTTTCCAAAAATACTAATAATAATAATTTTAAAAATTATATTATTATTTAAAATAAACAAATAAATAATTACGAAAAATATATGTTTGTACAAATAATATTTATATAGATATACTTTTCTAATTTACCATTTTATAGGAAAAATTTATTTATTATTATTACTATATAAATGAAAGGCTTTTCATAATAGTCATAAACTTGAAAATAATAGCTAGAAATAATTTTTGTCTATATTAATTTGAAACTTTAAAAAAATAATAAAAATAATGTTTTTCAAAAATATGTACGCTCGTACATATTCGCACTCGACGAGCAAGAAAAATAATTTCGTGCGCGACATAAAATACGACTACGCGACGTACAATACAAAATTTTAAATCAGTACCAAATTTAATTAAAAAATAGTAGAAATTTAGGGGTTTTACATCATACCCAATTTAAAAGAATTTCGTCCTCAAAATTTAGAATTAGGAGGGGGGTAAGAAGGCACAATGGTGGATAGGAGGATTTAAAGAAGTTTATATGGTCGTAGTCTAGGTTAAGAATATGATTAGGAGATGATTGTAATCACTCATAAACTCAAGTGATTAGAAAGTCAAGATTGTAAATTTAGGGTCGAGGGAAAGGTCGAGTAGTTTAGGATGAGGATATAACAACTTTGAGTGATAACGGTCATAATTGGTAGGAAAGCTAGAGAGAGTTCTAGTACTACGCCTTCGTCTTCCTAAAATAGGTGAAGGCGAACGCAATAAGGATTTTCAAGACGATATTATCGAATACGAGTACGTGATTCAAAGACGATCGAATAATTTTAAGGGATTTTCAAGGCAGTCGTGGATGAAATTCTAAAGGCCAAGTTTAATTATGGTCCATCCACGCAGAATAATAAACAAAAGCGAACCAAAGTGCACTTGGTTGATCAGACCATTTTGCACCGGTTCTGATTAGACAACATGTTAGTGGGAGCTCTTCCAATAACATATGCCTTGAACAAGCTTGATAAAAGATAAGCTTACAAAAACTAGGCTACATTAGCATTATTTAGTCAAATGGTAAATACATAGGCACGAGAGATTAAGATTTAAGAAGGTAGAATGATTCTAGGTCATACAGTCGTCCTATAGTCTTCTTGTCCAAGTCCTTGGTTGGCTAGACGGGTTAGGTCCTCTAGATTCTAGTATCTAAATAAGCTTGCTAATATAGGTCACTAGGTCAAAGGGGTTTCTAGTTCATAAGGTATTATACCCAACTTAATTTAAACTAATGGTATTTTGGGACAATTAACTAGTAGGGTCAATCTCTAGCAAGCACGAAGGGAAGATAAGAATAGAGATGGAAGGAAGCAAGCAAGATGCAATTGATGAGTCGGTCGAATATGGAATTAAGAAAAAAAGGTCAAGTATGTAGATGAGATCCTAGACTTCTAATCCTATTCGCAGGCTTGCTTGGTACGGCAAAGTAACCAAACAATTTTATCGAGACCTGTATGGGCCACCACAAAAATATGTAATATCCAGTCCCAAAATACGTAGGACTAGGAACATAGACATGCCAGCTGTATTCATACAAAGTACACTCCAATATATAGAATCCTCGTATGAATACATAAGCTGTAAAATGCAGTAGAACCATAACTAATCTCATCCACACAGAATAAATGAATAAAAGATATCATATAATGAGAATGAATTTGTCTTGATACAATATGTTGGGCGGAGACAAATCCACTACCAACAAAATAAGGAAAAGTACATAGAAAATGAAATAAGTGGCGAGCGAAGCGAAGACGATCCAAGTGCAATCATACTCGAGAAATAGCAATGAACATGGCTAGAGCTAAAGCACCTGCAAAAGACAATAGCACACACCTGGAGAGATAACTAGGTCCTCAGAGGGACGTAACAAGACACATAATATCATGCCATATAAATTGAATAAATATTGCTCAAATAAATAAGTAAAACGAATTATAACATGTTCCAATACGCACCTACTGAACGAGCGTACCATCCTCCAACCAAACAAGGACATGAGATGGTAAACTAATTCACGATAACGTATCTTCCCATGCTATGAATCCAATATGGTATCCGGACCCTAACAAGGTTCAATACCTTCTCATCGAAGTAGTAAGTCACACCTACAACCAAACAAGGACAAGATGTGACGAACTAATCCGCGACAAGTTATTGTTCCAAGCCACGGTCAGATACAAGTACCCAAACCAAAAGTACTCGTACCTAACGGATAAGGTAGCCTAACCGTTCTAAGTAAAATGTAGTTAAGAACAATCCTTCCTACGCATGGACCCTGGCTGAATAGGATTGGCATAGTCCCCCTTGGACACCAGAGGCCCCATCAGTAAGAGCATGATGTTCCGCAGAATCGTCAGTGGCCGTCATAATCATGGGTCATCAACTCCGTATCTCCAGCGGAGAGTCCGGGTCACAAGGAAAGTGCATCGAAGTCCATACGCTAAGGAATTGTCCTCCCCGCCCAATGCCTACTGTGTTGTATCCACAACACAAACCACTATAGCAGCTAAGTCAAACTAGCATGCAATCTCTATTAGCAGTTATTCCTATCGCACGGCTTGTACGTACTAGTGGCCAGCCAATCACGCACTTCCGTGTCCTATATGCGACACACAACTTCGTGTTACCACGTATCAAGGCCAATGAATTCAACACACAAGGTGGTCCCTTAAATCTAGGTTTAATGTGTAAGAAAAATAATACATAGCAGGAATAATAATGAACAGTAAGTTCTAACAGGTTATGCCATGTATCACAGTTTATTTTGCATAAAGAAAATAAATAATGCATAAAATATGAGCTAAAATAAATAAACAGTGAATGACAAGGTGTCTTGCCTGGTAGGACGCCTGGTGTGCTGCAATGATCAATGTGGCACGAACTGCAACTTCGGTGTAATAACTATGCAAGGTGATCTCTGATGGTGGCACAGATGGTTCCATTGGGTCCAGAAGGGTCAATTTAGTTAGGATGGACATGAGATAGTCTCGGACAGGCGAAGGAATAGGAACAATGGGCTTAAGTGATTAGATGGAGAGAAGTCGAAGGCAGTCAAAAAATATATTCTAATTTAAAAAAACCTATTTATAATATTCGAAACTAGTTGGATTCTAAATAATTATTTAAAATATTTAAAGTCAAGAAAATCATTTGTGGCTAAAAACTATATTTTCGTCGAAAATAGAATTAGTAGAAAACTAATATTTTAAAAGTAAAATACTTTTAGGTAAATACACGATATTATTATAACTTATCAAATATCATAGAAATCACATATTTTAAGATAACCTACTTTTATCAAAATACTTTTTAGTATACAAAATAAGTAATAATATTGTAACCACACATCTAATCTTCGAATCCAGTTTTAAAAATAATATATGGCAAGTCTAGTACCATATATTCGACATACTATGAAAATACTAATAAATTTATTTATAAATAACAATAATACTTATAATAAAAATAACAACTAAAATATTGTCAATAATACTAAAATTAATAAGGTATAATTACTAATATACAGTGGCTGTAAAGTACACATGCTTACATATGGATAGTTGTCCAAAAATACCTCTCAAATAAAATATATTTAAATATTTAAATTACATATGTTCACTATAAAAATACTAACTATAATAATAATAATAATAATAATAATAATAATAATAATAATAATAATAATAATAATAATAATAATGATGACAATAATAATAATAATAATAATAATAATAATAATAATAATAATAATAATAACTGTAATAATAATAATAATAATAATAATAAATGATAATATAATGATAATAATAATAAGGAAATAAGGACAACAATGTGTTGTCTCTTCTCTCTAGAGGGAGAGTCCCAAGTTCACAAGTAATAAATAAAAAGGAAAATAAATGTTATCCTCATCAAAAACATAATCAATCAACTGTTGAAGACCAAAACAATTGAGGATGAAGAAAAAAACCGAGAGGTGGAGAGCGGGATAGAGAGGCGACGGCTGGGCTCTTCGGTGGACGGCGTCGACGGTTTCTCGGCCACCGGCGGCGAGGGGAAAGGAAGGAGGAGAAAGGAGAGGCACGGAGGAGAGATGGTTTCATGGAGAAGGGGAACGGAGGGGCTCCGTCGGGCGACGAGCGGGGCGAAGAGAAGGGCGGCGTGGGCACGACCTGAGGAAATTAGGGCTCGGCGGTCGGGATCGGCCTCCGGCGGGGCGCACTGGCCGACGGTGCGACGGAAATACGCGCTCTGTGCTGGTGGCTCAGATCTGGAAGAGGGGCGGCGAGCTGCAACGCCGGCGGTGGTTCGCCGGGCTGGACGCGGAGGAGAGGAGACAGCGTACTCCGGCGACTTGGCGTGGAGGTCGGAAGAGGAGCAACGGTGAGGGGTTCGCGGCACGCGGAGGAAGTCGGGAAGAGAGATCGAGGCTTGGGCGGCGCGGCGCTCTAGCGTGAGGGGTAGGCGGCGCGCATGGACAGGTGCGTTTAGGGTTAGGGTTTGGTTTTCTGTTTTCTGTTCTTGGTGGCGGTGGTGGCGGTCCGGCCATTGGCCGTGGTGGCGGTGGTGGTGCCCCGTTTGTCGGGGTTTCTTGTGGAGATGTGGCGGTGGTCGGCGAGTATGGTGGCGGGTTGTGGTGACGGCCACGGTAAGGGTGGCCGGGCATGGGTGCTGCAAGCTTGGGGCGGTGCTCGGGGTCGACGGCCAGAGAAAAGGGTACGGGGCTGGTCGAATTTGGAGGGCATGAGCGGTGGACGAGTAATGGCAGCGTGGTGCTGGGGATGGTCGGACTAGGTCGGGTTGAACAGGACAGGAGTCGGGGGCTGTTGGGTTCGGGTGGTGGTTTGTGGCGAGGGTGTGGACGTCGTGTAGGGTAGTTGACAGGGGCTGAATTAGGTTTAAGGTTTAGGTCGGGAGTGTCCGACACAATGGCTGGGAGAAGTGTCCTGCGAGACACGGGATGGATTGGCGTCCGGGTTTGTCGGACGCGGGAAATTTTTATATGTAAAAGAAGATAAGTAGTGGATGGGACACGGACACGGTCATGGACACGATGCACTCACTTTTGGTTGTGGAGAATTTGGAGAAATATTGTGGAGAAAATATTGGAGGAGTACCTGCCTATTTATAGGATGTGAAAATTCCCAATAAGATAGAATTTGGAATAGATTTAAAACCCAAAATAGATAATTCAATCTATTTAATTTAAATCCAGATCCAAATCAAAATCCAATTTCAAATACAATTCAAATTTAAATGAAATTAATTTTAGTTCAAAATCGAATAGGATAAATTAAATTCCAAATATCTACTATTTAAATCAATCCAAATATTCAAATCACGAATTAAATCGTCACAATAATTTTAAAATATATTTTCTAAAAATACTAATAAAAATAATTTCAAAAATTACATTATTATTTAAAATAAACAAATAAATAATTATGAAAAATATATGTTTGTACAAATAATATTTACATAGATATACTTTTCTAATTTACCATTTTATAGGAAAAATTTATTTATTATTATTACTATATAAATGAAAGGCTTTTCATAATAGTCATAAACTTGAAAATAATAGCTAGAAATAATTTTTGTCTATATTACTTTGAAACTATAAAAAAATAATAAAAATAATATTTTTCAAAAATATGTACGCTCACACATATTCACACTCGACGAGCAAGAAATATAATTTCATGCGCGACATAAAATACGACTACGCGACGTACAATACAAAATTTTAAATCAGTACCAAATTTAATTAAAAAAATAGTAGAAATTTAGGGATTTTACATATTCCATCGTATTTCATCCTTTATCCAGGTCCAGAAAATTATACAAATGTTGTAAAATAATATTTAATAATAAAATACCAATTTTAAAAATCACCATGCAAATAAAATAATTAATAAAAACAATATATCAAAAAATTTCGGGAAGGGGAGCTACAAATCTACCCACCTTAAAAATAATTTCGTCCTCGAAATTCTTACTCGTAACTATTCTTAAATTCAAAAAGGAAGTCTGCTATAACCTTTATCTCTTTAAATTTAATTTCTCAAAAATATTATGGCCTTCTCTAGTTATGTGGTATTTACGAAATCTTGAGGACTTCTACCCATCTTTGGTCATACTACTCCCTCAATGGTATGTCCCTAAAACTTTATAATCTACCAACTACTTGCTAAAATGGATATATATTGCTTTTGGCCTCTATGATCCTCTCCTATCCATCAAATAATCCAAAATCTAACAAGCAACAAATTTACACGAGTAGCTAAAAAATATTGGTGAATTCTAATAAGTATGACCTTCGTCTCTCTGTAATAGAAAGGACAGGAAAATAAGGAAGAACAATCAAGAGTAATTATGAAGTTTAAAGAGCGGTTGAGAATATACAATAATACAGATAGAAGGGTATATATGAACCTATAGTCTCATTCGCTAGATTGGGCCACTCTAGTCTAGTCACTTGCTACATCGAAGAACCCTTCGTTCTTAGAGGGGCTTGCAATCCATGCAATACAGTAATTCTGCTCCCGAAATTCTAAACAAGGTTTCACAATAGAACAAAATTTGGAAAATCAAGGTTGTGGTCTTACTGGGTTCTTTATTTGGGCATCAGTCGTTGGTTGGATGATTATTGGGTTTCAATCTATATTGACTAGACAAGATTCCAACGATAAAACTTTTCCTACTAGATTAGGGTAACCTAGAATAGGGTTCCTTCCAAGTGGTTGAGCTAGTTGCTAGTCGGGTTGGTTAGCTAGGTCCATAAGCCTGAAATGTGCCTTCAGTGACTCTTGTATTTAAGTAGCACATGAGGCCTCAATTGGGTGGACGCTAGTGGCATGAGCGTAGTGGGCTTCGAGTAAATCACAACCATATATTAGGTCAAATGAACTGAATCAAAGTTGCGGCTCTAATGGAAGTCGGGAAATGTACCGACATTATGGTAAGGGTTATAACTAATCCTTTTAACCTGAAAGTCGTAGCACAAAAATAGAGTACAAGGGGACGGTTTTGAGCGGAACATAATATACCTAGATGAAGGTGGACTCGTCTAGATCTTGCATATGAAATTTATTGGAAGGTAACAGCTGGCCTCGTGCTCCGAATATTAATGACACGGTCGGGGACACAAAATGATCTAAATGGAAAGTGGGAGTCCATGGGGCTCTAATTATCATCCTAGTGGAAAATTATTCTGATCAATCGGTAATCCTCGTATATACCAAAATTTTAGAAGGCTTACAGTCTACCCACCTTAGAAGCTAGGATATGGTGGCAAGGTTCCTGTCACTGGGCTGGCCGATGGTAGCTACACTTGTATATACAACTATCATAGCCATGGGAATACTCTGTATCTATCTATCAATTACGAGCTTTCGTCTTTCCAATCAGGGAAGACGAAAATAATAAAGAGTTCAAGAGAGATGTCACTGAACACAATTACATGATTCAAGGGCGAATGTTTAATTCAAGAGAAATTGTCAAAGCAGTCGCGATTGAGATCCTAGAGACATCTATATCTCAATCCACCACTACAACAAATATGGCATACAATAGCAGTTTATCTGTAGCATTCAAGCCTCCATGCTATAGAATGACATCATCAATAGCGTTACTTTTACAGTGCTATTAAAATAGAATACAATAGCAGTTTATCTATAGCGTTCGAGCCTCCCTACTATTATAATATAATCATCTATAGCGTTTATATTGAAGTGCTATTAAATGTTCATACAATAGCAGTTTATCTATAGCGTTGAAGCCTCCATGCTATTAGAACGTCATTATCAATAGCGTTCATTATGCAGTGCTGTTAACAGAACTTTATATAGCGTGTTATGAATGCTGTTAAATGTAGGGCTGTGCACAATTAAGTCAAACCGACCAAATCGAACAAAGTCAAACCGAATCGATTGGTTTTAAACCGAATCGATGGTTCAGTTGGTTTGGTTCGGCTTCATTTTTTTCCGATTCGGTTCGGTTCACGGTTTGGTTATGCCAAAAACCGACTAAACCGAACTAAATCCTTGTTAAATAATTAGGGTTGGCCAGTTGGGTATGGGTTCATTGGATTGTATTATACCGGTTTGGTTCATTTATTCACATCACAACCATTTATCAAGTTGAAAATGGAAGGGGTTTTTGGTTGAATGTATATGATTTTTTTATATGTATAATTGTCATTTTTCTCCACCTGCAAAGCGCAAGTTGAATTGAAGCTGCTAAATTGTATTTATTGTTGCAAAGTACAAGTTGACTGAGGTTTCACAAAAAAAAGCATACAGTCCATTTTTTATGTGATCAAAACCGACCAAGTCAAACCAATCCAAACCGAACCAAGTCGGTCGGTTTCAAAACTGAACCGACCATTTGGTTGGTTTGGCTCGGTTTTGTTTATTTTAAAACCGATTAACTTCGGTTCGACTTCGATTGGGACCAAATAGGTCGACCACCGACCGATGCACACCTCTAGTTAAATGTATAGTTATTTCTGAACGTTGCTATGCCCGTATGTCTAGGGGTGAGCATTATTCAATTTTTGGACCGAAATCCGAACCGAACCTAACCGAATAAGAGATTCGGTTCGGTTTGAAAAAAAATTTGGTTCGGTTTCGGTTTCGAAAATACTAAAAAAATTATTCGATTTCGGTTTCGATTTTGGGATTCTGTTTCGGTTTAATCCCACTAACCTTTCAGAAATTTTATCTAAAATTCCTCTCCATGGTAAACCGAATAATTTTTTTTAGTAATATATATACGAAATATATCTTTGTATATTTAGTTACTATATATATTGACAAAAAAAATTATAAATAAACTAAAATATTGGTTAAACCAAATAAATTAAAAATCGAACAGATTTATTCCGTTCGGTTTGGTTCGGTACGGGATATTTCGGTTGGTTTCAATTTTTGTTATTCGATTTTCGGTCGAATTCGGTATTTGGTAATTCGGTTCGGTTAACCGAGTTAATCAAGTGCTCACAATTGAACTATCTACTGTTCCAATCATGAAAGAAGCAATATAGTTTTCTATTTTATATTAAAAAAATAAGTTATAGGAGCGATTCAGTTTTGCTGTATAATTTATAGCGTTCTCGATAGTGGACGATCTCGTCCGTTGGATATTTAGAAATTAAATCTGTACCATCCATAGCAAAATGTTATGTCTTATGTTTGAAAAAACCTTAATGTATTCTCCCCCAACCCTTCAACTCCTCATAACCCGCACGCCAAACTGAAATATTGGTTAAACTAATTTTTTTCCAATTATTCAGCTAGACCTGTCAATGGATAGTCGAAAATTCGAATCCGATCCGATTCCGTATCCGAACATTCGGATATTTTTCGAAATTTCGGATATCGAATTCGGATATCCGAATATTTTTCGGATATTATCCATTTTCGGATACGAATTCGGATATTAAGGTATCCGAATCCGTTAATATCCGATCCGACTTTAAATTGCAAATTTCGGATATCGAATTCGGATATCGGATTCGAATATCCGAAATTTTATATATATTATGGTATAATGTATATGTAATATATATTAATTAATAGAGAATATTAAAGTATTTTATTCTCAACTGACTTTTACATAAATTAATTATAATATAATTTATATATAATAGTAATATATATTAATTACAATTTACAACAAAAGAAGAAAGGACTCAAGTATGTAGAGAAATTGAATTTGGTTTTCGGATATTCGGATAATAACTAAATTTTTAATATTTCAGATATTCGGATAATAACTAAGTTTTTAATATTTCGGATTTCGGATATTCGAATACTAGCATTCGAATTTTTTAGCTAATCGGATCAGATATTATCCGATATCCGTTAAACTAAACGGATATGAATTCGGAGGTCAAAAGAGATATCCGTTCGGATATTGGATCGAATTCGGATATTACAAAAAAAATTCGGATACGGATACGGATATTGTCCTGTCCGTACCGATAAGCATCCGTTGACAGCCCTATATTCAGCAGCCATTTTTATCTTTTCCTCTCCTTCTCTCAAAATTTTGCTACTTTCATCTCATCTTTCCCTCTTCTTCCTCTGAAATTTCTAGCTTCCTCTCATCTTTCCCTCTCCTTCCTCTGAATTTTGGGCTTCCTCTCCTTTCCCTAATGCCCCTAATTCAAATTGAATTTTTTTTAAATCTCTTTTGCCTCCACCAAATCCATAACCCTAACCCGAGATTTCCACCTCCCAAATCTTATCTTTATCTGCTCCACCTCTTCCTATTTATGGGAGAAAGAGGAACAGAGGTGGCTCAACGAAGTGCAGTGATGGATGTGCTCCTAGTGGCGTTCAGATGAGGAGTTATTGTTCATCCAGATTTCCACCCTCCGTCATCGAATAACCCTCTCAATCCCAGGCCTCTTCTTATCTCTCTCCCTCTCTCCACCATCTACCGCAGCTCCTAGATCCATTTCTCCGCCTCACCTTCGCCTCCCTCTCCAACCACGAGGCCCAGCTCGAGAAGCTCCTCCGCCGGGAGAGAGAGGACTCCCTCCTCTACCTAAAGTGCACCTAGCAGTTGAAGAAGAAGGCATTGGAGTTCGATCTACTCAAGGAGGTGGACGCGCTGAGGAGGGCCAAGAGCTTATGTGTGGAGGCCAAGGGGGAGGAGAAGGAGCGGAGGTGGTCGCCGAGGAACTTCGGGGCATTTTTTCTTAGTCTGTCTTCTTCAATTGATCACCTCTTCGAGATCGAGAGTTAGGATTTCTTCATCTTCTCTCTCCATTCCTATAAAACTTAATTCCTGGCTAGGGTTTCCTTTTTCACACCATCGTTTGTAGTGGTCGAATCTAGGGTTTCGATCCGTCCATTAATTTAGGGTTGGGGTTCCTGAGTTCATTCTCATATCCGTGATATATGTGGGAGAGCCATTGTTATTTAATAATCTGATTCGCTTAAATTTTTGATCGTTTATGCAGATTTTGCAGATGAATTCGAGGAGGAAGAGGAAGAACGAAGGCCCTACAAGGAAGCCGACAGTGGAGTCGAGAGGTATGACAATGAAGACGATGAGGAGGAAGAAGAAGGTATAACAATTTTTGGGTTTCGTAGTCTTTTTTGGAGGAAATTGATTAACGAAAATAATACGCCTATATGCACTTTTCCTGTTAAAAGTATATAAAATGACTCAGAATAGAGAAGAAAAAGTTTCAAACTATTTGAAGTTAAAATTCAGCCATGAATGGTTGATTAGGGCTTCAACCTGAAGTCAAATTGGTTCTCAAGGGTATATATAGTCATTGGATCAGGTGTCATCAATCTAGTCAAGTTTCTATAGCCTATAGGAGACGGTAAAAATTAGAATATTTTATTTTGGTCTATTTACACTACATTTTTATTTTTTATGCTATAATTATATATTATAGCATGCAGTGTTGATTCACATATGAATGTCCCATCATCTAAAATTTCATCAGTTGCCTTTTAGTGATGTGAATCATAATTTTTCTCATTGTAATATAAATAAATCACATTCTAGATGACTTAAGATATAAATGTTAGCTATGTTGCAGAAGACGTACACTGATATGGATACAGGATGTGCATATTTTCAGAGAGGTGATTTGGTAATATAAAAAAATAGACTGGATGAGAGGAAAGGAAAGATGAAGAGAGGAAAGAAGGCATGATTACTTAATAAAATACTAGAGTATTCTTTATTGAAAACTTGATTATGATACGTACCTTGTTGAAGTCCAAAGGTTGTATAATTATACTGCTCTGACAAGTTCAGAAACACCAACTCTGGCTCATATATCAATACTGAATAAATGAACGGGACTAAACAAAGGTGTTGATTGTGCTAAAAGACTTAGTGATGTTGGATTTGTAGTGTGTCGGTTTACTTCATCGGCTTTGCTTGTGGGGTTTGGTCGCAGGTTTACTTGTGGGGTTTTGTCATTAATCAAACAAAACATATGACCTTTTCATCAGGTTCAAAAAACTTATTAGTTTGATGTTATGATCACTAGAAACTATAACCTGGTAATTACATAATTTAATAAGAAACTTACATTTAGGTTCAAAAAGTTTTTTTCTAAGCATGAGGATGAAGAAAAAATAAATCAAGTATATATCTAGTACACTTTGGAAAACGTTAGAAAGTTCCAACCAATTCTAAGAAGTTCCAGCAACTTCAGTAAATCAGGAAAGGTACTGGTTTTCTCATTACAAAACGATATACTTGACTTCATTTTTTGTGTCCTGTTTCATTTCAGAGTAGAAAGTAGATCAAGGATCACACTATTTTGACTTCAATTTTCAATGTCTCCTCTATGTAAACTTTTCCAGATCATCTTCAGATTTTTATACCATAATTTTGATACTTTCTTTGTTGATAGACAAATGCTTGACTGATAAAGGTTATATATTTATTTGGCCAATATTGGTTTCATGAGTGAGAAGCATTTATGTGCATCTCCATGTCCATGTTAAGTTTGTTTCTTCATCTAATGTTTGTTGCATGCATTGTGCTGATCAGGATTACTGTCCTTATTATCTAATGCAAGCTTGGTTTTGAAATGGTCTTAGTGTCCAATGACACCAATTTGTTCCCCAGAATGGGTTAAAACTTTTTTGGTTGACTAACTTGTGTCCACATCATTGTCAACTAACCTCGACAGAGATATCCTATTATGCAAATTTTGGTTTTTTCTGATATAAGATCATGGCCTGAAATCCACAGTTGCATCCATTGTCCTAATGAATATTATAGCTTTGTGTTAGTGCAACACAAGCCATGCATTTTCTATACTATATTTACCATCGACTCTATTTGAATTCAGGCATTGGATTATGTTATATATGAAGCAAGGAGGAACCATATAAGATTAATACTTTGTCTCGTAAATAATCTTAATGCATTTAGTGGTTGGTCACATATGATGAATAGTGGTAACTAGAAAATGTTCCCTTGGTTATTTTGCCTGACTGAAGTGGAAGCCTTCCAGTCTGATCCTAAATGGTCCACATGTCTATTGCTACCCCATTAATCACACCGATGTTACCTTGCTATAATGATGTTACCCCTATGTCTATTGCTACCCCATTAATCACACCTCGCTATAATGATTCCATAATCCTTTCTACTTTTGGAATAGCTTAGTTTAAACTCATGATTCTGTCATCTTATTTCTCCAAGTTCCAAAAAAACTATAAAAAAAGGTTTTATGAAAGCGTAATTTGATTGATAGAGCAAGTAAATGTGATAAGGGATACTACAAATTCTCTGTGGTACACAACATGTGGATAGTACAGTCAACAGATGGGAGTTCAAACTACGCAGATAAAAATGAAACCGGCTAGAAAATTTTCTTGGGTGTCATACAATGATGACTCATTCACAACCTATGGATTAATAGAGCAAGTAAATGTGACATGGGATACTACAGATTCTCTGTGATACACAACATATTGAGTAGATATTTTATTGTCCAGGATTATTTAAATTAAATCTGTCACTCAAAGAAAAGTCACTTATGACTTCCACCACTTTCAAGTGTCGACGTAGGCCAAGAGGAACAATTTTTGAAGAATGGATAGTATCCTAGCCTTACCGTGTTATCAGTTGGCCATTCTTCACATGTTTTCATCAACGGACAATTAACAGGTATGTGTATTTTTCAAATAATATATGGCAGCACTTATTTCTTTTTATATATGGGTAATTATTTCCGGTGCATAACATATTTTATTAATGCATGTGGAAAATTGAAGTTTACTTATAACTCCATCGTCTAATGTAAAGAAACCATCTTGATAAAGACAAAGAATAAGAGGATGGCAATGACTAGGACAGAACAAGTTGTGGACTTGCTAAGTATGTATGGATATGAATGGATCACTAATAAATTCAACTGACAATAGATTCCAGTTGTTTGGTTGATTATAACTCATAGAATTTTAGGCAATTTTCTATTGATAGCTAACTCATAATTCAACTGCTTGTTTATTAACCAGGAACACTAATGTTTTTCTCCTATATTTGTGTAGGTTGAATGAAGTAAGAGGATTTTTGAGGAGCTTTGGTTGTGGATAGGCTCGAAGGGTTCGAGCTAAATTTTGGATATGCAACATTTTGGATATATGTATGAAAATAATTAAATGCTGACTACACTATTAATGTATAATTTTGGAGAAATTATGAAGGATTTTGAATGTTCTTGACAGTGAAATTAATGAATTTACTTATGTTCGGAGTTTATTCTGTGATTGATTCGTTGAGAAGCATTTAATTTTTTTAATACCTGCATTCTGTGTATATATGCAATAGATATCTGTGGCATTCTGTATATCTGCAATGCTATTTTGATGTGCTGTAATACTATATTGATGTGAATTGTGTCTTTACACTAATGCAATCTGTAATAGCATTCTGACATGCTCTTGGTGCACATATAATAGCGCGAAAGAAACACTATAAAATCCAATTTGTATCGAAAAGCTATTAACAAACAATAACATACATGAACGCAATTAAAAATCAATAGCGTTCACGAACGCCATAAATAACTTATAGCGTTAACAAACGTTATTAAGAAACTATAGCGTTCGTAAATGCTGTGTAAACTCTATAGCATTTGTCACTGCTATAACAAGTCTACAGCATTCATGGACGTTATAGTAACTCAATAGCGTTCATGAATGCTATTAATCTCCTATAGCATTCTTAAATGCTATAATCTGTCTATAGCTCCATGGAACGCTATAATCCATCAATAGCGTTCATGAACGCTATAACTTTATAGCATTCTTGTACATAGGGTAATTATAGCGGGAGCATTTATAGCGGACAGAATACGCTATAATAGGCATTCTACAGCGTTCTGAGCACGCTATCGTATCCCATATCTGTTGTAGTACACGTAGGGTAATTAGATGAAGAGCAAACCGAATGTATTATGGTTGATCAGACCGTAATACACTGATTCTGATTGGACAATATGTTAGCGGGCGTCCCCAATAAATATATGTCTCAAATCAAGCTCGACAAAAGAGTAAGCTTGCAAAACTAGGCTGTAATAGCAGTATTGGTCAAGAGAGTCAAATTACAAGTACGCAAGATTTTTGAAAGGAGGCACTAGTAGTTTGAGTTTTGAGAAAATCAAAACCTTACCTGATGTCATTGCTTATATGGGCATCCTACTATCTTCTATCCATAAGGTCTTGGTTGACTAATGGGTTATGGACTTCTAAATTCTACACTCCAGGTAAACCTATTAGTGTCAATCGATTACATCGTCCATAGATCACAAAGACCACGGAATACGAGGTTGGGAGAGACTACTCAACTTATAGAACTTCCACTAGTTTTAGCTTTGGATCCTATGGAACACACCGGGCATCTTTCTATTCTCTATAGTATCCTAAACTTGTAATTACATCTGAAGTCATTTCACCGGGAATTATGCCTCGCCTGTATACTCTGGCTGTGACAAACCCTTGGTTCCGTGATTCAGGTGTGATAAGCTATCAGGTACTCCACCTTATATTGATACAAGGGTATCTAAGATCTAAGAGGTCAACTAGGACATAGTTTTAGCATTGATCCATAACCTACAATTCTTCGAAAGGATTTCAATTCTATGGGTTGTGCTTCGCCAGTGCGCTGCTGGCTGCAGTAAACCCACCCTATCCATTCTCAAACAATTGGCGACAGTGCGCTGCTGTCTAGTCATCGTAGTCATTTAATTACTCTAACTATATTCCTAAGGACTTCAAGGAGCTGCTAGAGATTCAAACTAATTGTCTATGATAGAAAAGCATAACATCTGCCTATAGGTCTCAATCTTTAAGGTAAAAGATTGATTGGGAGGAAATAACTGAAGACAATGAAAACAAGAACATCCTAGCATTTATTTCACATATACATTTCAATTGGCTGAGGGAAAACTTTGAATCAAATCTGACTTGAGATTCGTATATGAATGACAGGATCAGGACTTACAAAATAATTCTTCACAGCAAAATATGATTTTTAAAACAGACAATTCTAACTTATGATATAAGATTTATATCTAATAAAGCAACAGGAAATTAAACAGTTTATCAAAATTAACGACTTAATTCTAGGCAAGTCTAACATACCAAGCGAATAGTATATCCACATTGGATCACATTGTCATATCAATTTTAATAGTGTACCTATAGGAATCTAGCAAGCTATCTAAATTGAATAATTCAAAATTGTATGGCCTATCCAACAACCTTAACTACCCAATCGGTCAATTTGAACAAGGGACTCCTAGTCATAGTCATTATCTTAAATTAGTTTAATCCTAGTTGTGAATGAGCATTTTCGAGTCGCAAGCTCGCAATGGTACGACTAACTTAAGTACCATCACGAGTTTGCAATCTTTCACGAAAACTGACCTGCATGGGCCACCACAAAAACTTGTCACGACCCGCACCCACTTTTCGGATACGAGACGTGTCCAGACCAGCCTACGTCGCAGAGTCGACGGTAGAACGCTGTCAAGCCCGGAAGAAATAAATGCTCACAAATACAACATTTGCTGCTCATTCACATTTCTAAATTTATTATAATATTTATAATTAAAGAAAATACAAGATTTTACAGTTAATGGAATTGATACAATTGCTTTCTATTTCTAGGTCGACCTCAGCATACCCATGTCCTCCCAGTGCTAAGAATGATCGTGGCTCAACCTGAAAAATATTGGTTTCTAGTCAGGAATGGAATAAGTACACAAACCGACGGTAATGCAAAAACACAATAGAATCGACAAGACATGAAAATGCCATATGAGATATGAAAACTGGAAGATAACTGATGACATAGCCCGATAGAGAAGTAAACAAGGAAAAACTAATAAAAGACATCTATCTAGGTGGTGTAAAATATCCGTTTCGACATGTGAACGGCTAGGGGGTAAATCCGGCACCCTGCACATGTCGTATGCAGCTGCTATTCTCCACGAAAGACACGGGGGATAGTTCTGGGTAGTCCACATGTCTACTAAGATATTTTCCCTCCCGACTACTCCGTGTGACGAGCGTGTCATAAAGCAGCAAGATATATGTATAGACGTGAAATGAAAAGACTACTATGAATCGAAAGCAATCAGAAAGTGCACTTGCCTGAGGTCCTTAGCTGGAGAAACCAATAATACTATACTACTCAATGAGCCACAATCAGTCAACACATGCAGAAGTCTCCAGATGCTGAAATAAATATTACCAAAGTTCTCAGAATAGTTAAATTAGCTAGGATTGCCTGTCCTTAAGTCCAATTCTGGACAAAGGGGTAAAACGGTAATTTTGGGCAAAAACGATGTTCACCGTTGGACCCGCTTTGTACCGAAAAGCGTGCCAGAGTCAACGATCTCTAAAGTCATCAAACTACATGTCTATGGATCCAGTTTTTCGATACGAACCCAACCGTATGTTCAGAGTTGGATTCCGGTGGGCCGTGCACAAAATCGCTCATTGAGTGGGATCGTGGGGCCCACAAAACGACATACGATTCAACTGTCTCAGAATTGGACCAAACTTGGCATACAGGACCAAAAAAATGATACGGTCCTGATGGCGCAAATTTTGTCTCGATCTGACGAGCGTGCACAAATTAATTGAGAAATTTGCAAAGTGCACGATACGATAAATTTCGACGGATACGCATCAAATTCGTCACGCACACGCGACCAATTTGAATTCCGTCAAATCCCACACGACCACGAAGCCATTATGAAGCTTTTGATGCCTTCGGTTCACAACCACGTGGACCGGAATGGCGGGACGCACGTCGTGTGGATGAATTTTCATGTTTTGAAAACAGATTTTCGTCAAACTTTAAAACGGTTTTAACATGGATTTAATACATGAAAAATAAAAATAAAAGAGAGGTTTCAAACTCGTATAGGTTGTCTAAAAATATCTTCAAATAGAATCTCAAAATCGTGCATGGATTGGGAGAAAACTGCCCGCGAACTAGAGTCCTTGGACTGGTTTTACTGTCCTGTTTCGACAGATTTTTGTCGAACTTTGGTTCGATTTCCTGGCCGATCTAGCGCATCTACAAAAAAAGTAACTGAAAAAAAAGTAAAGTCATATATATTGGCTTCGTACCAGAGTTGGAAGATCGGGAATCGGTCGAGAGATGAGATGGAAAACTCGTCTCGAACTCGAGCTTTCGACAACAACTTGCTGCTGCCAACACCGCACATCGTGCGTGCTGGCTGTGCGCACGTGTCCTCCGGCGACTCCATCGCCGGCCGACGGCCGCCCACGGAGGGCTGGCGCGTGCACGGGTGGTGCGAAGTCATGGTGGTTAGGGTTTTCGAGTTTCTTTCTCTCGATCCCTCTGTTCTCTGTTATGTACGAGTATTAACTCTCGGCCAAGTGTGAATCCGAGTGGGGTGGGTCCTGGGCCTGTGAGCTGGGGCTTGTGAGCAGGCCAGGCTTGGGCCTGGGCAGCCCGGCCAATGTGGCTGTATGGGTTTTTCTCCATTAGCTTGGGCTGAGTTTCTATGGGGGTTTGCTCGGGTGCTGCGAGCCTGGGCTCTGGCTCATGCCTTCTTATCCTTTTCTTTTTCTATTTCTTATTTAGTAATTTTCATATACATTAACTAATGTATATATATTTATACATTATACCTACATACACATATATATATTCATATATATATATTATACACATGTATGCATACAATCATACATGTATTTATATATATACACGTGCACACATATCTTTATATATTTATGCACACATACACAGGTACACCTACATATATAGCCAGACTGATATTTACAATAAGGAATTATTATAATGAGATTTAGGGTAGTAATAAGAAAACTGTATGATATTACCAAGTCGAAGGAGACAGACTGAAACCACTCAAAGTATTTAGAAAGTAGATAGCAAAATGAAAAGTTATGAAAATGAACTATTAGAAAGGTAGTTTTGTGGTAATAGTGGCTGACACACTGTTTTTTGGAAGTTGCAGCCCCAGACAGTATCAAAATCTGAGTCCAAAGGAAAAATAACTGATTCACAAAATATGGCTAACTTTTGCTTAAGTACCTTCACTTTCATATTTCGACCACAACATGGTATCGGTTTTAATCAAGCAGATAAACTTTGGTTAGGTAGCTATCTCTAAACTCCCTTTAGTCCATCTCCCATGTGTATACACTAGGTATTCCATCGTATTTCATCCTTTATCCAGGTCCAAAAAATTATACAAATGTTGTAAAACAATATTTAATAATAAAATACCAATTTTGAAAATCACCATTCAAATAAAATAATTAATAAAAAAAATATTTCAAAAATTTTTGAGAAGGGGAGCTACAAGTCGCATGAGCCCTGACTGTAAATAAGATCTAGTATAGTCCCTACTTGGGCACCAGTGACCTAAGCGCATAATGTTCAAAAACGTTAGTGGCCAACCTGAGTGGGTAAGCATACCCGTATCTCCAGCGGACCCTCCGGGTTACAAGGGAACGTGTAATTGAAGCCCATACAACAAGAAAATATTTTTCCCATCTGATGCAACTATCTAAGTCACATCCACGATCATGTACCTCTACTAACTGCTAAGTCACCTAGCATGGCTTTATTAGCAGTTAGACCTAACACATGCGCACGGGTGATCAGCCAACACACAAGTACCTCTATATGCTACTCATCTTATGCATATCTCGTGGTACAACTATGTTAAGGTTTATGCAAAATACTACAGATGGTAGTCCCTTAACTCTAGGTCCATATGCATAATTTAAAGACAAGAAGAAAGTAAGACTAGTACTGGCATCATGTATGACGAAAAGCAAGCTACTAAATCAATAGAAAGAATTAGAAATAAACAAACATGAATATGCAATAACTAAAGAAAAATACCACTAAATATAAGCAGTATAAATGGCAAGGTATCTTCCCTGAGGGTGGTACGAGATGTAGCAAAATCGGACCGTCATAATCGTCAGCACGAAATTCAAAATCCACAATCAGCTCTGAATGCTGAAGCAAACATCACGAACGACTTTTATATAAAAGATATGTCTAGGAAATGCCTGTCCGAAAGTCCAATTCTGGAATAGGGGCAAAATTATAATTTTGGGTCAAAATAATGTCTATCATTGGACCAGTTTTGTACCGAAATACATGCCAGTACCTACGGTCTCTAAAGTCATCATACTATATGTCTATAGGTCCGATTTGAGGAGACAAACCCAACCGTATGTCCAAATTTTGATTCCGACGGGCCATGCACAATTTTACCCATTGGATCGGGTTGTGGGCCCGCGACTAAGGCGTTCCGGTCGACCTTCTCAGAATCGGACCAAACTTGGCATAAAGGACCAGAAAATCGATATGGTCCTGAGGGCACAATTTCTGTCTCGAATCGACGACTGTACCCGAAGTTATGGCATAGTTTTTAAAGTGGCCGATACGGGATATCTTGACGGATACACATCGATTTCGTCACGTACGCACAACAAAATCGTGTTCTGTCAGTTCGCACACGTCGACAACATCCATACGCACCTTTCGATACTTATGGGTTGTGACCACGTCACCCGGTTTGTCAGGGCGCACGACGTATCGAGAAAAGTTTCTAAAATTCTACAGTTTTCAAAACTGATTTATCTTAGTTTCCAACAGTGAATAACTTTCTGTAAAATAGAAAAAAAAACTTATCAGAAGGGTTTCGATCTCCTGTATGTTAACTAAAGACTTGTTTGATTAGATTCTTAAATTGGTCGACGGTTTGGTAATGATCTGCCTTCCAAATCGGATGCCGGGGACCGTTTCAACTTTGTTTAAGAACAGATTGTTTTGTCGATCTTCCCACAAATTTCTTAGGGAATCTGAGGCATTAGAAAATTTTCTAATTAATGGGGTTTATAGCTGGGTATGTTGTCTATGCACAAGAACTGATCGATCAAAATTTGTTAGATTACTAGCGGAGAAAATGAACTCGAAAAGGGGTACCTGCTGTCGGCTAGGAACAGAGTATCCTCTATTTTGGTCGGTCGGTCGGCGGGTTTGGGGTGGTCCGGCGGTCGACTGCGGCGTGTAGGCGATTGTAGGCGTGCGCGAGGATGTCGGGGACGCTCAGGTCGGAGGAAATCGAGTTGGGATGCTCGATCGATGGAGTATTTTGTGGACAACCCTAACTTCCGAGTGAGTATATATATATATATATATATATATATATATATATATATATATATATATATATATATATATATATATATATATATATATATATGAGGTTTAAAACCTATTTTTGATCGAATTTCAATACAATCCTTGCAGAAATTTGCTAATGCCCTAGGAGATTTGAAAGGGGATTAGATTGGGACTATATTTAGAAAAGATTGGAGAAAGATCTGTGCTAGATTGGATTTGATTCAATCATTGCATGCTGTTATGTTTGTTGGGAGGGAAGGGATACCGGGTCTTTAGAGTTACTGTTCACAGAACAGTAACTCCAAAGTTACTGTGTTGTATTTCATTTTTTTTTCCTCTAATATATATTTATATGTATAATACATACATGTATACATGTCCACATAAATTCAAATAAAATCTTAAAAATCAAGAAAATATATTCTAAAATATCTAATAAATATCCTTATATGAATTACCTACTTTATACATATATATGTAACAATTTCTTACTACTCATAATATGTATAATGTCATAATTTAGTGAAAAAAATTCAAGTAATTAAATAACAAAATATTTAAAATAAAATATATATGTATACATAAAATGACAAAAAATTTAGGGGGTTTACAGTATTTCTTGCAAGTATTAATATAAGTGTCTGATATACTATATTGTAGATAATGTGGTATGTGGTATCACAGAGAAGATCATACTATCAGTTTCCTATGGAATATATAAATAGTTCACAACCTAGATGGACTTGGACAATCCATTAGAAAGGTTGTATTACAATTTGGTATTAGTCTATCTTGACTATAGGTTTACACTAGTACACTTTTTGTGTATTGAACATGACCACTTGAGGTTGTTCTCTTTGTACTGGCTGCATAAGAGAACAAACACCTCTGTTGTTATAGATACGTGTTCTCTTAATCCAGATATAATAAAAGACATGTATATGCAGTGTGCAATACTTTGACTCATAAAAGAGTGAGATTAATTATGGGTCAATAATCTCTCTAAATTGGGTAATAATATTGTATGTATGATGGGTTGTTGATTATAAAAGGAATCAATGTCCCCATACGTCGGGTTGATGATGTCCCCCTTAAGGAGCTCATAAGGATTATCATGTAAACCCTGCAGGTAGATTATATCTGACATGACAAATAAAGTTGAGTGATACAGCTTAAGGATAAAAGATATCGATCAATACAGTTGTCAGTAACTTAATTTGATCGACGGTCATTCGATATCTTAGCAAGGGGAGCCAAACGAGCATATAATTAAAGGAGCCCACAATCATAATTTGGGATTAGGAAGGTAGTGTAACAATAGCTCTCTAGTGGACTAAGCTATTGTTAATGTGCCTGGGTTGTATGTTCGGGCTGAACACGGGATACCCAGATCCGTTAGAAGACCTAACCCTAATTTCTCCTCATGGTCCCTGACATAGCCTTATATATATCCTCTGTTCTCTGGCCGTCATGATTTAACAGAAATAAGAAACTTTCTCTAAATTTGTGAATCACATAGGAAGAAAGAAAAGAAGGCTACCAAGGAGAAAAAAGGTTGGAAGATCGTTGCCCACACGACGTCCAACCCGAGGAATGAATACGTACATAAGATCTTGGGGTCGTGACTGCTCGAGGTTGCTGGAAAATGTCTTCTTCTTTCCGTCCTAGGTATAATTCATGAACCATAGTTCCGCTATGAAGGGTTAGAACACGTCTTAGATCAGTTAAACTTTCATCGATCAATACGCACACCAAACTTGGGGTTGTGGGAATCTCCAGTTCTAACATTTGTACACTTAAAGGGTTCTGTCACTAAGAAAGCAGCTAAAGAAGTGCTTATGATTAATATTCCTAAGCTACCTAAAAAGGACAAAGCTAATCATCCACCATCGCAGATCATACAAGAAGCAGTAAAGCTCTTGTGATTGATCTTCGCAAATCGGCAAGAAAAAAGAAAGTTCATCCTCCTTGATGATTGGCTTGACTCCAACAAGGAATTCTAAACCCTTGGTAATTGACCATCATCATTCCAAGCGTTCTATTACACATGAACTGTCTCTAGTTATTAATCTGACAAGTGCAGCTGTTGAAACATGAGCATATTGTGTAAATAGAAAACCCCACGTAACTTTACCTAAGGTTGTTTTCCTTCAGGAGGAGATCTTGTATCTACCTAATGAAAGAGGTTTATCTTTTGATTACTCTTGTGTTGCTCCAACATCTGTGAATACTTTATATTCACTATTAGATGGAACAAAGCTGTATGCGCCTGTATCTACCTCCTTCAAGAAAGATGTGCCTTTCTGCCATACAAGGACTCCTACTTCGATGTTCCAACAAGGAAGAGAGGCGACAAGCTAATCATTTTTGGCAGAGCTGAATCTCATAAAGAATCTATTATCGAAGACCTTGAACCTAATAATGTAAAATACAACTTTACCTTTATACTCTCAAGCCAAGAATATCATCCAGAAGATGGGGCATGACTTGAAAAGTCAGAAAGGGATTAATTTTGGCAAATGTAGAAGTCTGCCAGTAAGGGCACTTTTCTCTTAAGTTTGTCACTTCCGTTTCACGTTAAACGTACTTTCCTATACGTATACGAGATTTTTGACATTTGTCATGTGGACCGTAATTAGACTTGTTTTGCTTAGCCTAGTCTTAGTTTAATCTTGACTTGGTTTAGCTTAATTGGTTTATTTTGGTTTGGTTTGAGATGGTGAGGCTTACTATATAAGTCAACTCCACTGTCTCTCCTTCATTATTTTTTCGTAACTCCTTCTTTCTCCATTACTCTCCCACCAACCTACCAAGCCATAGGCAAGTACAACTTGCTTCATGATGAATCTTTCAATTTATTGTTCTATCTTCTTCTATACATGATTCTAAGCACCTTTAGGACTTGACATTTTTTATTTTGGCGGATGGATTTTTGTAGATCTAAGTTTGTAGTCTTTTCAATTTTCTTGGGTTTTGATCTACCAAACTTAATTATTTTCAAGTTTTGATTGTTCTATTTTGTAGAGAATTCGATTTTACCCAAAATGGACCTTTGAAAATGTAACGCCCCAGTCCCAAAATACTTGGGACTAGATACGTATCATGCCAGCTGTATACATACGAGTAAATATACGACTCGTATATATACATAAGCTAAAAATGTAGAAAGCCAAGACACTAAATCTCATCCACAAAGATAAATAAAGATATAAATTAACTTTGAGTTTGTCATGTACACAATAGTTGGGCGGAGACAAAGTCCACTACCAACCAAATTAAATATGGAAAAATATACAAGAAAAGAATTTAGCAAGCGAGAGCAAGTGACGAGTCCAAGCGCAATCATCACGGAGGAAGGAATGGCCTTAGCTAAAGCACCTGCAAGAAACCACGAATACACACACCTGGAGAGATCACCAGGTCCTCAGAGGGACGTAACAAGACACATAATATCATGCCGATAAACTGAATAAATAAGTTCAACAGAAAAGTATGCATGAGTAAAGGTTCCTACCCATTCTAAGTGATATGCACTTTGAGGACAACGTTCTACGCAGGGGCTGTAACGGATTCACGCAAGCATGTAATAGAGAGTGGCCAGCAAATAGCGCTCATCCGAGACGCTATCGGCCTGGGCAGAAGGTAGTGCTCACGAGGGTCACCCTCGGCCCAGAATGTGTGAAAATAAAATGTAGCCCCTACGCTAATAACTGTCCCCTCCCCCCAATGATACTATATATGTGTCGACTCCACGTCACTATTTTAATCCTTAATAACTGCCAAGTCTTCTAAATAAAATCTATTGGCAGTTATATCCTAACGCACGGCCTGTACGCACCAATGATCAGTCAGCACGCAAGTTCGTATCTATATGCGACTCACAACACACACAAAATCCGTGGTACATCGTGACAGTTAATGAGATGCACTAAACATACGGTGGTCCCTTAACTCTAAGCCAATTGCATAAAATATAATAATTTGCATATATATAATTTTGAAAGAACAATCTAAAGAAAAAGCACGCATGATATTGAACAAAAAATTTAAACAGTAAAGGCAAGGTGTCTTGCCTGAGATTATGTGCAAAAGAGAATAATCCAGTAGCTCGAATAGACCAATAGATGAAGCAAGAAAATCCAAATGCCGTAGATGACTTCGGATACTGCAACAAACATTACAAACGAGTTTGGAATATAAGATATGCCTAGGAAATGCCTGTCCAAAAGTTAAATTCTGGAACAGGGGCAAAATCGTAATTTTGGGTCAAAACGATGTTCGTCGTTGGACCCGCTTTGCATCGAAATGCGTGCCAATATCTACGGTCTCTAAAGTCATCAAACTACATGTCTACAGATTTGTTTTGATGAGACGAACCCAACGGTATGTCCAATTTTGGATTCCGGTGGGCTGTGCACAAAATCGCCCGTTGAGTGGGATTGTGGGCCCGCCAAAATAGCGTCCCGATCAACTGTCTCATAATTGGACCAAACTTGGCTCGACGGACCAGAAAAATATTTCGAGTCCAATGGCGCAAGTTTTGTCGCGATTTGATGAGTGTGCACAAAGTAATTGGGAAATTCTGAAAAGTTTGATACGAGAAAATTTGACGGATACGGGTCAGATTCGTCGCGCACACGCAACCAATTTGAATTCCGTCAAAGCCCGCACGTCCGCAAAGTCGATACGGACCTTTCGGTACTCTCGGTTTGCGACGGGGTCGCCCAGTTTGTCGGGGCTTACCTCGTACGGGGTGTTTTTCCACTTTTTGAAAACAGAATTTACAGTTTTTCGTAAAACTTTAACAACGTGTAACTTTCTACATACTAGATGAAATGTGAATCCAAAAGGTGCGTTACAATCTCGGTTATGTTGTCTTTGATTTCCTTCAATTAGTTTTTACGAAAGTTTAATGGACAGCGAGAAAAGTGGCCGACAAGTTGATGTTTCAAAACAGTTTTTAATATTCCAGAAAAGTGATTTTTCTCCAACTTTGTCTCGATTTTTCGAGCAAGTTGGATGTCCATGTCGAAATCCACCTAGGGGATCTCAAAGAAGGTCATGTGGACTTTCTACGCGAATTTACGGATCTAAAAATGGAATAGAATCGAGAGAGAAATCAAACGGGGAAGTCGAGTACATTAAAGTGGGAATCTGTTTTTGTTGTTGTCGTGACGACCGGGAGGCGGAACTGATGTCGCTCCGGCGAAGTTGGGCACGCACGCCGAGAAGAGGGAGGAGGATGGAGGAGAGAGGAGGAAGAAGATGGTGAAAAAAAACTAGGGTTTTCTTTAGAATCAAATATGTATATATATATATATAAAGGGTTGTGGGGGTGTTTCGGCTTAATTAATGGGTTACTGCTAATAAGGGGGGTCGACCCTTTGTAGCAGCCATTGCTGCTTAGTCTTATACGTGGGGGCACACAAGAGCACAATTGTTGTGCTTATTCTGTTGTTGTGAGTTTGGTGGTCGGGTGGGGCCGACCACCATTTTATTTTTTATTTTTTTTCCTCTTTCTTTTCTTAATGGCTTTCACGCGGGGCTGAACTGTGCATGGAACAGTGCTGACGTCATGCTGACGTCAGCGTATTTTCCCCCCCTCATATTCTAATTTATTTATATATATATAAATATATACACACTTATAATATCTATCTAAATTATAAAATAAATCTCTAAATCTCTAAAAAATATTTTAAAATATTTAAATACTTATTTGGTAAAATCTTACCTTGTGTGTATACAACAAGGTTATGAACCCAATTATTAATCCAAACACCAACCCTTAAATACTGCAAATTATTATATAGCTAAATAAATAATAATATAACAAAATCCTACAACATTCTTAATATAGTTTAGTAAAGGTTTTGTACCACAACAAAATAATACATATGTACTACCATATAGAATAACAGTCTCTTGCTATATCTTGATATTCACCATTCATATAAATAAATTCAAAAGGCTCTTTAATAGTTTAGAGCAAAATACTATAAATCCAAAATAATTTAATAAAATTAAAAAAAAATCTTAGGGGGTTTACATCCTACCCAACTTACAAGAATTTCGTCCTCGAGATTTAGGAATAATAGGGTAGATGGGGTTGATGGGTAGAATGAGTAGTTTAAGACGAGGATGTAGCCACATGAGTCGGTCGGTGGTTATCTATATTTTGTGTATAATTAACCGATTGGGCAACCAAAGATGATACCTTGAGTCTATCTAGCAAGTACTGTGCCTTGCCTTTCCAAAATAAGTAAAAAGACAAGAACAACAAAGGTTTCAAAGACGGTGTTATATATTGAGTACGAATTGCGGGGTTCATAGGCGGCAAAAATAATTTAAAAGAGAATTGCCAAGGCTGTCGCGGAAGAGAACCTAAGGCAGGTTTAACTATGTCTCCATCCGCATAGAATAAGATATGATAAGCGAACCAAAGTGCAATAGGTTGATCAGACCATCATGCACCGGTTCTGATTAGGCAATAAGTTAGTGGGTGCACCCAATAAAATATGTCATGATCAAGCTTGGAAAATAAATAAGCTTGCAAAACTGAAGCTACATTAGCAGCATGAAATAGTCAAAATATGAGTAAGGGAGGTAATGATGAAGGAAATTTAAATAGTCCAAGATCTTTTAAAATCGAGGCTCGTCCGAAGTGTGGACCTATACAGTTGTCCTAGTGTTTCTTCATTTATGGCTTGGTAGACCAGATAAGTTTGGGTCCTCTGAATTTATAGACTAAGTGAACTTACCAATGTGGTTCACAAGGATAAAGGTTTATTAGGTGGTGAGGTAGTCTACCCAACTTACAAGAGTTAAACTAGTAGTGCGATGGGGGCAATGGGTCAAGCAATCAAGATAAAGTACAATTTTAAGCATTTAAGGAATTAAGTAGAACAAAATCATATATCGGTCAAAAGAATTTGAGTCGAGATGGAATCCCTATTCGTGGTCAAAAAATATATCGGTAACATGGTAAAGGTTATAGTTTGGCCATTTTGACCAGAAGGTCATATCATGAAAATAGTATACAAGGAGACGTGTTCTAGTGGGACATGATATATCTACATGAAGGTGGGCTCGTCTAGGTCTTACATATGAAATTTGTTGGAAGGAAAAGTCTAGTGTTGTGCTCCAAATGTCCAAGTCACGGTAAGGGACGACAAAAGATCTAAAATAGGAAGTGGGAGTTCACGAGGTGATAATTAATGCACAAAAATAAAGAAGATCAAGTTAAAGCATGAAATAAAATTAATTAGAGAATCCAGTAAAAATAATTTAGGAACACAATTCCGGAGAGAAGATAGTCTCCTAGATGAATACAGTTAAGGAACCATTAACTCATTATTCAAATTGCAAATGGGTTAGAAGGTCGCAATTAAATGATCTATAATTGAAGGATGGTCGACTAAGTCAATGTGGAAATACAGTCACCTAGCTGGGTAGATGACTAACAACACTTGTGTATATACTACTATCATGGTCATGGGTGACATGGCAATTAGTGTGGAATACTCAGTAGGGTTCTCTTGGGGCCTACCATTAAAATTTAACTCAAGTTTCCTCCAAAAGTTTCAAAATTTAAACTTTCAAAAATAAATCAGCAAAATTTGTATTCACTCCAAGCCGTTCAAATTCATCATAAAATTTTTAGATCACTTCATAAATCTCAAAGCAAAATTTTATCATTTTACTACTAACCTTTTCCAAAAAATTTAAATTTCACTATTTAACTCAAGAGTTCATAATTTACGAATCCATAAAAATTTTACAATCAACCAAAAATTTAACACTCTAAAATTTTTCAATAACTCCTAATAAAAATCTTAGCATATTAAAAGCAACCTCAAAAAAAATTTAAGCTCAATGCTCTCATCAATTTTCAACTTCTATTCACGCTAAGTTATTCCAACAAAATTCATAACTTTTAAATGGTAACTTTATTTGATCAATCAAAACAACCTTATCACATCATTAATATATTTTTCTAAAAATATTTTTAACATTAGCAATCCCACATTAAACTAAATTTTCAAATAATCTTATCAGTCAAAAATTATTATTTTTACCAAAATCTAAATAGATTTGTAAATCCTCAATCAAAGGACACAATTTAAAATAAGAAAAAAAATTTCAAAAATCATTTTCATAACTTTCAAAAATTTTAAACCAAAATTCAGAAACCATTACTTCCACTTAAAATTTAAAATTTACTAAACACGAAAATCGCAAGTTGTACAACTCAAATTTAAATCATTTCTACGGCCATTTTTTTTTTAAGTTAAGATCATTTCCAAACCAAATTTATAACCGTTCAAGGGTGTATAATCATAATCCAATGATTCATAAGCATCAAAACTCGAAAATCAATAAATTGTACATTTGTTCAAAGATGTATATCTATTACCCAAAATTTTAAATATCACAACTCGAAATGCAAATCAATTTTATATTTGTTCAAAGATGTATAGCTATAATCCCATAATTCATAAATATCAAGACTCAAAAATCAAATCAATTTTATACTTGTTCAAGGATGTATAACTATAAGAGAAATATTGATTCGCATCCGACTTAATTTACCAAAATTTAAGGTACACCCCACTGCTTTACCATAATGCAAGGCACCCCCCACTTTTGACTGCATAATGCAAGGCACCCCCCACTTTTGACGGTTTCCGTCAGTAACTGACGGCCAAAGGGTTTGACTATTTTTTTGGACCAAAATACCCCCGTCTTTCCAAGCCCTCCCCCTTCCCAAGCCGATCCCCCACCCTCCGCCACCACCGGCCCCTCCCCGACCGCCGCCCCCTCCCCCAACCGCCGCCGCCCCCCTCTCTGCTCCCCCTCCTCTCCCCTCTCCATCACCACCACCACCACCACCATCACCAATACCCCCCTACCCGACCTCGCCGCCCTTCCCTCCTCGACCCCCGCCGACCCCCTACCCCCCACCACCGCGCCGCCGCCGCCGCCGCCCCCTCCCCGACCTCGCCCCCTCCCCGACTATTGCTGCTGTTGTTGTTGCTGCTGTGGGTGGGGGGATGGAGGGTCGCGGAGGGGGGGCGAAGTCGGGGAGGGGGGAGAGGGCGGCGACGGCGGTGGTGGGGGTATAGGGGGTTCGGCGGCGGTCGAGGAGGGGGGCGGCGAGGTCGAGGTCGGGGGGGTGTTGGTGATGGTGGTGATGGTGTTGGTGATAGTGGTGGTGGTGGGGGTGATGGGGATGGGAGAGGAGGGGGAGCGGAGAGGGGCGGCGGCGGTCGGGGGAGGGAGTGGCGGTCGGGAAGGGGCCGGTTGTGGCGGAGGGTGGGGGATCGGCTTGGGAAGGGGGAGGGCTTGGGAAGGCGGGGGTATTTTGGTCCAAAAAATAGTCAAATCCTTTGACCGTCAGTTACTGACGGAAACCGTCAAAAGTGGGGGGTACCTTGCATTATGCAGTCAAAAGTGGGGAGTGCCTTGCATTATGGTAAAGCAGTGGGGTGTACCTTAAATTTTTGTAAATTAAGTAGGGTGCGACTCAAAATTTCTCTAACTATAATCCAATAAATCATAAATATCAAATCTTTGAAAATCAATCAATTTCTTAAACCAAGTATGAAATTCTATAAATCCTCTGGTGTTTACTATTTAGAAATCTCAAGGTTAAAACTTTCTGTGGTAATATCCTATTTTACAAATTACTAATCATTAAATCACACTAAAAAAATCCTTTAACTCAATTAGAGTCTTAAATGTATTCCAATTGCCAATATGACCATTTTAGCCATATGTGTGACCTATGAGCATATACTAGTGTAGTCATCTTCCTAGTTGATACTAAGCACGAAAATAAGAACCAACGATAGAAGGGATCAAGCAAGATGCAATTCAAGAAAGTCGATCGAGAGTTCAAAATTTGAAGCCAAGGGAAGAGGTCAAGCTGTATGGATGAGATTCCTAGATTCTAATTCTATGTTGCAGGCTCACATCGATACAATTACGTAACCAAAGTGACAAACTCGACCTGCATGGGCCACCACAAAAATATGTAACGCCCCAGTCCCAAAATACTTGGGACTAGATACGTATCATGCCAGCTGTATACATACGAGTAAATATACGACTCGTATATATACATAAGCTGTAAATGTAGAAAGCCAAGACACTAAATTTCATCCACAAAGATAAATAAACATATAAAGCAACTTTGAGTTTGTCATGTACACAATAGTTGGGCGGAGATAAAGTCCACTACCAACCAAATTAAATATGGAAAAATATACAAGGAAAGAATTTAGCAAGCGAGAGCAAGTGACGAGTCCAAGCGCATTCATCACGGAGGAAGGAATGGCCTTAGCTAAAGCACCTGCAAGAAACCACGAATACACACACCCGGAGAGATCACCAGGTCCTCAGAGGGACGTAACAAGACACATAATATCATGCCGATAAACTGAATAAATAAGCTCAACAGAAAAGTATGCATGAGTAAAGGTTCCTACCCATTCTAGGTGATATGTACTTTGAGGACAACGTTCTATGCAGGGGCTGTAACGGATTCACGCAAGCAAGTAATAGAAAGTGGCCAGCAAGTAGCGCTCATCCGAGACGCTATCGGCCTGGGCAGAAGGTAGTGCTCATGAAAGTCATCCTCGGCCCAGAATGTGTAAAAATAAAATGTATCCCCTACGCTAATAACTGTCCCCTCCCCCCAATGATACTATACATGTGTCGACTCCACGGTACTGTTTTAATCCTTAATAATTGCCAAGTCTTCTAAAAAATCTATTGGCAGTTATATCCTAACGCACGGCCTGTACACACCAATGATCAGTCAGCACATAAGTCCGCATCTATATGTGACTCACAACTCACACAAAATCTGTGGTACATCGTGACAGTTTATGAGATGCACTAAACATACGGTGGTCCCTTAACTCTAAGCCAATTGCATAAAATATAATAATTTGTATATATATATAATTTTGAAAGAACAACCTAAAGAAAAAGTATGCATGATATTGAGCAAAAAATTTAAACAGTAAAGGCAAGGTGTCTTGCCTGAGGTTATGTGCAAAAGAGAATAATCCAGTAGCTCGAACAGACCAATAGATGAAGCAAAAAAAGCCAAATGCCGCAAATGACTCCGGATGTTACAATAAACATCACGAACGAGTTTGTAATATAAGATAAGCCTAGGAAAAGCCTGTCCAAAAGTTAAATTCTGGAACAGGGGCAAAATCGTAATTTTGGGTCAAAACGATGTCCGCTGTTGGACCCGCCTTGCACCGAAATACGTGCCAATATCTACGGTCTCTAAAGTCGTCAAACTACATGTCTATAGATTTGTTTTGATGAGATGAACCCAACGGTATGTCCAATTTTGGATTCCGGTGGGCTGTGCACAAAATCGCCCGTTGAGTGGGATTGTGGGCCCGCTAAAATAGCGTCCCAATCAACGGTCTCATAATTGTACCAAACTTGGCTCACAGGACCAGAAAAATATTTCGAGTCCAATGGCGCAAGTTTCGTCGCGATTTGATGAGTATGCACAAAGTAATTGGGAAATTCTGAAAAGCCCGATACGGGAAAATTTGACGGATACGAGTCAAATTCGTCGCGCACACGCAACAAATTTGAATTCCGTCAAAGCCCGCACGTCCGCAAAGTCGATACGGACCTTTTGGTACTCTCGGTTTGCGACCGGGTCGCCCGGTTTGTCGGGGCGTACCTCGTACGGGGTGTTTTTCCACTTTTTGAAAACAGAATTTACAGTTTTTCGTAAAACTTTAACAACGTGTAACTTTCTACATAGTAAATAAAATGTGAATCTAAAAGGTGCGTTACAATCTCGGTTATGTTGTCTTTGATTGCCTTCAATTAGTTTTTACGAAAGTTTAATGGACAGCGAGAAAAGTGGCTGACAAGTTGATGTTTCAAAACAATTTTTAATATTCCAGAAAAGTAGTTTTTCTCCAACTTCGTCTCGATTTTTCGAGCAAGTTGGATGGCCATGTCAAAATCCACCAGGGGGATCTCAAAGAGGGTCATGTAGACTTTCTACACGAATTTACGGATCTAAAAACGGAATAGAATCGAGAGAGAAATCAAACGGGAAAGTTGGGTACCTTAAAGTGGGAATCTGTTTTTGTTGTTGTCGTGACGACCGGGAGGCGGAGCTGATGTCGCTCCGGCGAAGTTGTGCACGCATGCCGAGAAGAGGGAGTAGGATGGAGGAGAGAGGAGGAAGAAGATGGTGAAAAAAAACTAGGGTTTTCTTTAGAATCAAATATGTATATATATATAAAGGGTTATGGGGGTGTTTCGGCTTAATTAATGGGTTATTGCTAATAAGGGGGGTCGACACTTTGTAACAGCCATTGCTGCTTAGTCTTATACGTGGGGGCGCACAAGAGCACAACTGCTGTGCTTATTCTGTTGTTGTGAGTTTGGTGGTCAGGTGGGGCCGACCACCATTTTATATTTTTTTTTCTTTTTTTCCTCTTTCTTTTCTTAATGGCTTTCACGCGGGGCTGAACTGAGCATGGAACGGTGCTGACGTCATGCTGACGTCAGCATATTTTTTCCCTCCTATTTTAATTTATTTATATATATATATAAATATATACACACTTATAATATCTATCTAAATTATAAAATAAATCTCTAAATCCCTAAAAAATATTTTAAAATATTTAAATACTTATTTGGTAAAATCTTACCTTGTATGTATACAACAAGGTTATGAACCCAATTATTAATCCAAACACCAACCCTTAAATACTGCAAATTATTAAATAGCTAAATAAATAATAATATAAAAAATCCTACAACATTCCTAATACAGTTTAGTAAAGGTTTTGTACCACAACAAAATAATACATATTTACTACCATATAGAATAGCAGTCTCTTGCTATATCTTGATATTCACCATTCATATAAATAAATTCAAAAGGCTATTTAATAGTTTAGAGCAAAATACTATAAATCCAAAATTATTTAATAAAATTTAAAAAAAAATCTTAGGGGGTTTACAAAAAAGTTAGATTTTGACTTATTTTGAGGAAGTTATGGCCAAAATAAGATTTGGACATTTTCTAGTTCATTTGTCCTGAATCTGGCATAGATGATAAATAGTGCCACATGGCTTGCATAGTGCCGCAGGCTTGTATAGTGTCACATAAATGAATAGTGCCGCAAGAATGAATAGTACTGCATGGATGCATAGTGCCGTATGACTTGCATAGTGCCACAGGCTTGCATAGTACCGCAAGAATGAATAGTGCCGCATGGATGCATAGTGCCGCATGGCTTGCATAGTATCGCAGGCTTGAATAGTGCAACAGGAATGAATAGTACCGTATGGTTTGCATAGTACTACATGGATGCATAGTGCCGTAGGAATGAATAGTACCACATGGATGTATTGTGCCGCAGAAATAAATAGTGTCGTAGGAATGAATAGTGCCGCATGGTTTGTATAGTATCGCATGGATGTATTGTGTCGCAGGGATGATAGTACCGTATGGATGCATAGTACCGAAGGAATGAATAGTGTCGCAGGAATGAATAGTACCGTATGGATGCATAGTACCGCAGGAATGAATAGTATCGCGTGGCTTGCATAGTGCCTATTTTGGCTATTTTTGTCTGTTTTATGTCCTATTTGGCTGATTTGTGGCCAAAATTTCTCCCAACTCCTAACATGAAAGTTGTAGATCTTTGTCTTGGCTTTAAGAATCTTCTTGTTTCAGTTTAGCTGGAGTTCATATGCGATTGATAACTTCAATCATAGTTTTGATCTTTTGGCATATTTTTTATACTTGACGTTTTGAGGTTTCTTCGACTGCAATAAATTTCTTAACATGATTTAATGATCTTGTACAGTTAGAGAATGATTGTACACCCTTTGTACACCTAACACTAGCACAGATTCAATTATTATTTTATGCCAATTAGTTACTTTTACTTATCCCTTCTCACATGTCAGGATATGTCTTTCCTTTCGAATATTTCTTATGTGATATGATATGTGTTTCCATGCTTTTTTGGATTTATTGTACTTTACAATCTATGCCATATTTAGAATTTTTAAATAGTGACCCGTTGTGGTGCACTCATGATTTATGTCTTTTCTTTGCTTTATATGATAGTGACCCGTTGTGGTGTACTCTTGAATATGTCTTTCTTTGCTTTATATGATAGTGACCCATTGTGGTGCACTCTTGAACATATCTTTCTTTGCGTTACATGATAGTGACCCATTGTGGTGCAATCTTGAACATGTCTTTACATGATAACTCTTGATAGTGACCCATCGCGGTGCACTCTTGACAAGTAACTTGACATGATAATTCTTGATGGTGGTCCATCGTGATGCACTCTTTACATGATAAGTAACCTAACATCTAATCTTGAATGGTGTTGCGACGGTTATCTTGATATGCTGATTAATAACTCGTCTTGACACCGTGGGTGATTGTTCTTGAATATGCTTGTATAAGCTACCAGTCTTATCTTGCATCATATCTAGGACTTACATCCCTGGTTACCACGGTCAGGGATTCATACTGAATCTGACTAGGTTAATGACTAGATTGATCAAGTAGTTCATAAAGAGATTTTCTAGTCACAGGTAATTTCGTTATCTAGACGCTTTAATTGGACTTGTAGCCTGCCGTCAAGAAGGGCGCATTTCCAGGATATTGTCAATTGTTGCACCCCCTAGTCACCATGGGATACATTTGTCTCCTGGGCGATGTATCCATCTAATACAACTCTCAACCTCTGGAAGGATAACTAGATAGCTGCAGGGCTTGTGACTGTTGGCACATCTCATTGCATCTTATTAGTAAGTAGGCTTGTGATAATCCTAGTTAGTTAAAGTATCAAGTCGTACTCATTGCTTGGCCATGATTGATGGATGGAGTCTAGTCTTGTCTAGACCATGACAGTACATGGTTACTTCATGACATTTTTACAGTTTATATGCTAACTCGTCGATAATTGGTTAGAGACTAAGTTCTGTTCAGGTGAAGGGTTACAACCCCGGTCCTTGTTTGGTTTACGGGTTGTAACTTGGTTACCGGAATTGTCCTTTAGTTATCTTATCGTTTATCACCCTGTTTTCTCTAACTCATGTCTCTTGTTATTTCATTTATGTCCTTATGTGTTAATATGCTGGTTTTAGTTCCTTAGTGAAGCCTTCCTTGTGGCACTTGCTCTTTCTGGGGTCTGATCCAACTAGTTTTGTATGACCAGATTTTGGAGTAGCTCCCAAGGATCTCCCTGCCTTCCAGCAGATGGTGAACACTAGAAGAAACCCTAGCAACGAGTGGGTTTAATTTTGCTCTCCCGCTCTATTGTAAAATTATTTTTTTGAGGCATTTAGTCGCCGAATAAGTGTTAGCTCGTGTTGAATACTTATATTTCTTGTCTTCCTATGGACTGTAACATGATTAACAAATCTTAGGGTTGATCATGTATGACTGAAACTCTTGCTAGTCCTCGTATTTTGTACGACAAGCTTCATGATCATCTGTATATGAAATGTATGGGACGCCTTACTATTGAATATCTGATGGTCTAACATCTTGTGACTATTATTACTTGCTTGAGATTGAGACACTAGGCTTGTTCTTGACCATAAGAGACTGATGACTTATAGATAAACCCTCATGCATCTAGACAGCCGTGACCGTATATCGAACTGGATTACACTTCTATATACGTAGCTGGCTTTGTCTGCCCCCGCTCTCTAGTATTCTGGATCTGGGGCATGACACGGTTTAAGTGGTGGCCCATACAGGTCTTGTAAATTAAGGTGTGTGAGGGTTTTACCGAATAGATGTCTCAATCTGTACTCGCCCTTGATCTCTACTCGTGTCTCCTAATCTTTCTGAAATCTTGACCTGATCACATGCTTATATCCTCGATCTATATTAGTCCTTTCTTATTGTTTTCCATGTCGTTTCTTCAGCGGCATTGTTTCTAGTCCTACCGATCAGCAAGGCGGAGCACCTTCAGTGGACCACCAACAACCTGGGGACCAGCCCCAGCAGCAGTACAACAACAGTACCAGTCTCCGAGGCTATTGTCGCCTCAGGCACAAGCCTTCCAGCAGCAGAGACCCCAGCAGTATGTCCCGACCCAAGCTCAGATGCAGAATCGGCAGAGAGGTTTCCAGCAGAGTGTGTTCCTTATTCCTTATGCCTTTTAATTCCTTGTTTGTATGAATGATTGCTTGATTGACTACTAGTCGTAGCTTGCTTATGATAATATAGCCTGTCCCGACATCTCTAGCCTCTTGATTAAATTTTGAGGACGAAATTCTTTTAAGGTGGGTAGAGTTGCCACTTCCGTTTCTCATTATACGTATTTTCTTATGCGTATACGAGATTTCTGACATGTGTCATATGGACCGTAATTAGACTTATTTTGCTTAGCCTAGTCTTGGTTTAATCTTGACTTGGTTTAGCTTGCTTGGTTTATTTTGGTTTGGTTTGAGATGGTGAGGCTTACTATATAAGTCAACTCCACTATCTCTCCTTCATTATTTTCTCATAACTCCTTCTTCCTCCATTACTCTCCCACCAACCTACCAAGCCCTATGCAAGTACAACTTGCTTCATGATGGATCTTCCATTTTATTGTTCTATCTTCTTCTCTACATGATTCTAAGTACATTTAGGACTTGACATTTTTCATTTTGGCGGATGGATTTTTGTAGATCAAAATTTGTAGCCTTTTCAGTTTTCTTGGGTTTTGATCTACCAAACTTTATTATTTTTAAGTTTTGATTGTTCTATGTTGTAGAGGATTCGATTTTACCCAAAATGGACCTTTAAAAAGTTAGATTTTGACTTGTTTTGAGGAAGTTATGACCAAAATAAGATTTGGACATTTTCTAGTTCATCTGTCCTAAATCTGGCAGGGACGATGAGTAGTGCCTCATGAATTGTGCCGCATGGCTTGCATAGTACCGCAGGCTTGCATAGTGTCACAGGAATGAATAGTGTCACATGGATGCATAGTACCGTATGGCTTGCATAGTGCCACAGGCTTGCATAGTGCCACATGAATGAATAGTGCCACATGGATGTATAGTGCCGCATGGCTTGCATAGTATCATAGGCTTGAATAGTGCCACAGGAATAAATAGTGCCACAGGAATGAATAGTGCTACATGGTTTGCATAGTACCGCATGAATGCATAATGCTGCAGGAATGAATAGTGTCGTATGGATGCATAGTACCGCAAGAATAAATAGTACCGTATGAATGAATAGTATCGTATGGTTTGCATAGTGCCGCATGGATACATAGTGCCACAGGGATGAATAGTGCCGCATGGATGCATAGTGCTGCAGGAATGAATAGTGCCGCATGGATGAATAGTATCGCATGGATGCATAGTGCCGCAGGAATGAATAGGGCCGCATGGCTTGCATAGTGCCGCATAGTGCCTATTTTGGCTGTTTTATGTCCTATTTGGCTGATTTGTGGCCAGAATTTCTTCCAACTCCCAACATAGAATTTGTAGATCTTTGTCTTGGCTTTAAGAATCTTCTTGTTTTACTTTAGCTGGAGTTCATATGCGATTGATAACTTCAATCATAGTTTTGATCGTTTGGCATATTTTTTGTACTTGATGTTTTGAGGTTTCTTCGACTACAATAAATTTCTTAACATGATTTAATGATCTTGTACAGTTAGAGAATGATTGTTCACCCTTTGTACACCTAACACTAGCACAGATTCAATTATTGTTTTATGCTAATTAGTTACTTTTACTTATCCCTTCTTACATGTCAGTATATGTCTTTCCTTACGAATATTTCTTATGTGATATGATACGTGTTTCCATGCTTTTCCGAATTTACTGTAATTTACAATCTATGCCATATTTAGAATTTCTAAATAGTGACCCGTTGTGGTGCACTCATGATTTATGTCTTTTCTTTGCTTTATATGATAGTGACACATTATGGCTCTTAAACATGTCTTTCTTTGCTTTATATGATATTGACCCATTGTGGTGCACTCTTGAACATGTCTTTCTTTGCTTTACATGATAGTGACCCGTTGTGGTGTAATCTTGAACATGTTTTTACATGATAACTTTTGATAGTGACCCGTTGCGGTGCACTCTTGACAAGTAACTTAACATGATAATTCTGGATGGTGGTCCGTCGTGACGCACTCTTGACATAATAAGTAATCTTAATAAGTAACCTAACATGTAATCTTGAATGCTGTTGCGACGGCCATCTTGACATGCTGATTAATAACTCGTCTTGACACCGTGGGTGATTGTTCTTGAATGTGCTTGTGTAAGCTACCAGTCTCGTCTTGCATCATGTCTAGGACTTGCATCCCGGGTTACCATTGTCAGGAATTCATACTGAATCTGACTAGGTTAATGACTAGATTGATCAAGTAGTTCATAAAGAGATTTTTCAGTCACAGGCAATCCCGTTATCTGAGTGCTTTAATTGGACTTGTAGCCTACCGTCGAGTAGGGCGCATTTTCAGCACACTGTCATGTGTTGCACCCCCAAGTCACCATGGGATACATTTGTCTCCTGGGCGATGTATCCACCTAATACAACTCTCATTGTATCTTGTTAGTAACTAGGCTTGTGATAACCCTAGTTAGTTAAAGTATCAAGCCGTACTCATTGCTTGGCCGTGATTGATGGATGGAGTCTAGTCTTGTCTAGACCATGCCATTACATGGTTACTTAGGGATATTTTATAGTTTATGCTTACTTGTCGATAATTGGTTAGAAACTAAATTCTGTTCAGGCGAAGGGTTACAACCCCGGTCCTTGTTTGGTTCACGGGTTGTAACTTGGTTACCGGAATAGTCATTTAGTTATCTTATCGTTTATCACCCTATTTTTTCTAACTCATGTCTCTTGTTATTTCATTTATGTCCTTATGTGTTAATATGCTGGTTTTAGTTCCTTAGTGAAGCCTTCCTTGTGGCACTTGCTCTTTCTGGGGTCTTACCCAGCTGGTTTGTATAGCCAGATTTTAGAGTAGCTTCCGAGGATCTCCCTGCCTTCCAGCCAGATGGTGAACACTAGAAGAAACCCTGGCAACGAGTGGGTTTAATTTTGCTCTGCCGCTCTATTTTAAAATTATTCTTTTAAGGCGTTTAGCCGCCGAGCAAGTGTTAGCTCATGTTGAATACTTATATTTCTTGTCTTCCTACGGGCTGTAACATGATTAACAAATCCTAAGGTTGATCATGTATGACAGAAACTCTTGCTAGTCCTCGCATTTTGTACGACTAGCTTTATAATCATCTGTATATGAAATGTATGGGACGCCTTACTTTTGAATATCTGATGGTCTAACATCTTGTGACTATTATTACTTGTTTGAGATTGAGACACTAGGCTTGTTCTTGACCATAAGAGACTGATGTCTTATAAATAAACCCTCATGCATCTAGACAACCGTGACCGTATATCGAGGTGGATTACACTTCTATATACGTAGCTGGCTGTGTCTGCCCCCGCTCTCCAGTATTCTGGATCTGGGGCGTGACAAAGTTCAAGCTTAAAACCTACTACCACCATACCTGCAGGCTCAGGTTATATCACTCACACAACTCTGGAATGCTCAGAAGAAGAAAGTGAGATGCATTCTTATTCTTCTTATTCTTCTACTTGGGATTTATATGTAAGTATTGGAGCTATTTTCAAACATGCATTGTCAATCAACATGGTGCCAGTGGCAGGTTGAAGATAATGATCAATAGAGCCTTTCAGAGTTGATCCTTGGGCTCAAAAGTTATCAGTGGGAATTACAATTTGAACAACATGAACCACCTACTAAAGATGAAGTTGTTCAAGTCGACTTGGGAGATGGGTCATCTTCCAAACCTATTTTCATCAATAAAAGTCTGTCTAAAGAAGATAAGAATTCTTTTATATAGCTTATAAAAGAATATATTGATGTATTTGCTTGGAGTTACGAAAATATGTCTGGTCTTAATACTTAAATCGTAATGCATTGACTCAATATCCTTTCATATGCTAAGCGAGTGAAGCAACATCAACCCGGTTTTGCCCAGATGTCATGGATGATATTGAAGTCGAAGTTAAAAGATAATAACAAGTGGTTTTGTCCGTGAAGAACAACACCTTGACTAGTTTGCTAACATTGTCCAGCCATGAAGAAGAACGAGAAGATTCGAGTCTAATTGACTACCATAATCTAAATGTAGCTTTTCCAAAAGATGAGTTCCCTCTTCCAATTACGGATGTCATGATTAACAACGCATGTAGTTTTAAGCGCCTGTCTTTCATAGACGGGTTCTCGGGTTATAACTAAATCAAGATGTTTACGGATAATGAGTAGCGCATATCATTCCAAACACCGTTGGGGTATACAGCTATGGTGATACCCTTTGGTTTGAAAAATGCTAGGGTGACATACCAGCGACTCTTAAGCATAATTTTTTTCAAATATTTGCGCAAAATGGTAGAATGTTATGCGGACGACATTAATGTTAAAAGTCGTTCAAAGGGCGATCACCTTCAAGACTTGAGAACGGTGTCCGAATTTATGCGGACAACATTAATGTTAAAAATCTTTCTGGAAGTCGCTAGTAGAAAATTTTGTGAGTTTGTTGCAACCTCAAAAGGGATACATCTTGATACTGATAAATTTAAGGCTATCCTTGAAACGCGTCCTCTAATGAATCTCAAGGAGCTATACGGTCTACAAGGTAAACTAGCATATATCAGAAGGTTTATCTCTAATCTATATGGACGTTGTCTATTGTGCACTCAACTCATGAAGAAAGGAGTCTCTTTCATCTGAAGTGAAAAGTACCAACAGGCGTTTGACGATATCTAGAGGTACCTCACAAATTCTCTAGTATTGGTGGCTCTAGTTGTGGAAAAGCCCTTCTTGTTATATGTTCGTGCGTTAGATCACTCTCTCGGTGTGCTACTAGCCCAGAAGAATAATGAAGATCATGAACATGCTATTTACTATGTAAGTCGTATGATGATCGGTACAGAATACAGGTATAATCCTGTAGAGAAAGAATGTGTTGCCCTGGTCTTTTCTATCCAAAGACACGTCACAATGTGACTGGACAGACTATCCACATCGTATCTCATGTGAATCCTCTCATGGTTCTCATGACTAAGCCAAGTGTGCATAATTCTTCCACATAGGCGGTGGGGTATGTTCTGTAGAATGCAATCAAAGGTCAAGTATCGTCTGATTTTATGGCGGCTCATCCTGTATTGGAGACTTCTAAACTTTATGATGACATTCCAGATGAAGTGTTAGAGCCTAAGACAACAACGAAAGAATCTATATGGCAGATGTTCATTCTGAAGGACCATTAGGCAACACTAGAGGGGGTGAATAGAGTGCAGCAAAAATATCTATCAAATAAAAATATTCTAAGTGAAGGCAGGGTGCAACTAACAGAATAATATTTTGTGAGTATAAGACAAGTATTAAAAACAACAAAGTTAAGAGAGCAAATGCAAAAACTGAGATTTTATCCTGGTTTTCATTTGAGAGGTATAGTTCATGCCCGAGAACTCTAGCTCAAAGTTGAATCTACTATAGTCACAATAGTTAAAGACAAGCTTCGAATCCGAAGTGCTTGCAGCTCGTTATACCTTGTGCATTTATTCAAAGCGCACAACGACTTCATAAATACGAGCTTTGATCTGAAGAACTTACGACTTCAGTAGCAGAGAGAAGCTTTTATAAACCAAGTTTGTACAACTCTTTTCAGACTTCTAAGTGAGATCGTACTTGAAACTAGAAGGCTGAGGAAGTTGATCTTGGAGATGGAAAGGATAAAGCTCGGAGATCACTCAATAGAAAGAGACGAGTGAGTGCTAATGTGGGAATCCATGTCTATTTATATGCTTTTTTTAGGCAGAGGTCGGCCCGAATTATGATGGATATTTGAATTTTTTCTAACATTGGGAACCATAATATCTAGGTTTTACAAATGTCTGGATTTTCCAGGATTGCCAAGACCAAGTTTGGTACGAGATCGATCTGAGTTCAGAGTACAAATTAGGTATGGATTTTGGCTGATTTGGAATAGTTTATTGTATTTTGGATTAGACTTTTGTAAATGGGTTTCAGGCCTTTGGTTGTGTGGACTTTGTTTTGTGGATCGAGTGGATATTTGAAGTATCAATATGACTCGATGTACATAATATCCTAAACTTAATAAAATATAAGATTATATCACAATAATTAACAACGTGTTGATCCAGCAAGTTGAAGCAGATGTCTTGTCATACAAGTGCAGTATTTTCTTCTTTCTAATTGATCTCTTGTATTTAAGCTAGGTTATGTCAATTATCATAATCAGGTTGACCATTGACACTTATCCCAACTATCTCTCCCATAATAATAATTGACAAGCCATGCCAATATAACTTAATTAGCAGGTAGCCTTTGACATAAAAGCTCCCCCGTAATCGATAGGTAGCTTTTGAGTAAAGTGCACTCTTCCGTAAATGATATATCTGAGTAGTGCATGGGCTGCATAGACTATCTGTAGAACCTGAAAAACTTTGCCAACTATATTGTATATTATAAATCAACATAATCATGTTAAGAGCAATATGTTCTAATTCCAAATTTAAACTATTTTACATTTAATACTAAGAATTGAGATCTATACGATAAAAAAAATCACTATGCGTATTAAGTAATTGTATACTACTTGTATTATTCTCCCCCTTTGTCAATAATCATAAAATTAAAACCATAGATAGAGAAAAAAATATACCACAAGGTTTTGAAGATTATGTCGTGGGAGCATAGTATAATATGAACCAATTAGGCAGTATATCGACATATATTGAAAATGTTCAGACTATATGAATGTAGTATTATAATCAGAGACTATATGAGTGTAACTTGTCGTGAATCAGAAAAGTATAATTTTTGATACCAAGGCTGTGAATAACATAAATCGACCATAAATAACTGCAAATGTCTGAGTACATCAAAGTAGTCCCAAAATATAGACATCATACCAAGATAGAAACCAACATAGCTAATGTTTTGGTACATCAAAATGTCTACGAAAAACATAAGAAAGTATATGAAAAATCAAAACATTAACTCCTCAGAATAGAAAGCTCCTTAGAAACAGCTAGCAGAGGTCAGCTACAGGCCTGCACCACCAGTGGGATCATTGGTGGGTGGATGTCCAGAGAAGAAGATGTCGGATGGATTGAAGTAAGGCTAAACATACGGATCCTTGATCTTGTATCCCTGGCGCAAGGTATCACACATTACTGGATAAGGTGATGAGAATAGATGGTGTGCCTGGGTGTACTGAATGTCAACAACAGAGTTTGCCAAAGAATGGATCCGTAGAGTAGTACGATAGTCCTGTGTTGGCCCATTGGCTAAATGGTCACACCTGATTTTGATAATCAACGATAACTTCTAATGGTTATCCCCAAGGTTCAACGAATGAATGAAGCGTTGATCGTACCCGGATAGAGATGATGGTCTTCCTCTGATATCTCCAAGCCGGCCATACATAATAGAATAGATAGGCGAAGCCGCCAATAGCAGTCTGTTCTCACCTATCGATAGATAGCTGGTTGCTTCCAAGCTCAAACCATTTGCGAATTTCTCTTTTTTTTCTTGTTCTTGATAGATTGGTATTATCCGCCCCTGTCAAATAAAGAGATAACTGGAGGAGAGAAGGCGAGCGAAGTAAGAACAAAGGCAAGTCGATACACGAAATATATGAACTGCTACTGATGTTATAGGTTACTGTCATCAATACCGAAGAACGTATTTTGCCTATATCCTACATCTACAAGGAAAGTCACATCATCATCCAGACTAGATTGTATCAGAATCCAGATCGAGTCATTATATATTTTCTTCTATATTTTTACTTTTATTGAGTCTAGGAAATATAGAATGTGTGATCGTTCAGGATATTACTAGCTTAAGTTTTTCTCAGTCCACAAAACTAAAAATCCTGCCTATCTATCCTAAAAGAACCCCGTGTATCTAAAGAGCCCAAACCTATGCAATTTGGCCCATGTAATTCCTATTCTGACCCAACAGAATTCAGTCTGAACTCTGACCGAGTTCGGCCAGTGGATATTTAAAATTTTGTTCCCCCCAAATTTGCATGCAATGTTCGAATGCGAGATTCTAGTATCCAAACTCTATCCGAACTATGCCCGAGTTCCGTCCTCAAAAATACTATAAATAGAGAAGAATTTTTATATTTCTAATCAACTCATTCACTCTTCTTTCTATTTCTTCCTAAGTGTTTTTCAACGCTCTAAAGCTTTCAAATCTTGCTTATACCACTCTTACCCAAAGCCAGTAACATTCTGTTCTATTTAGAGTCTTTGGTTCAAAAGTTGTAAAGAGGTCGCAATTCAGAAAATGTTTCAGTTTTCGTATTCAAGTTTGTTGGAGTCGGTCGTGCGCTCGTCACCAAGGCACAATATTGTAAATAGACGACAAGCTCTCATTTATCTTGTAAATAGTGGATTAACAGTAGGCAAGAGTACTCGCGACTGGATTAGTCCTTTCAGAGGAAAACCAGTATATATCGCGGTGTTCACTGAGTTTGATCTTCTATCTCTTGATTACTGCATTTAATTTAGTGTCTCTTATATCTGCCATAGTTTATAATCTGTTAATTTTTAAAGTGGTAATTATTTCTGCTGCACACACACACACACTCTATCACCCCCTTCTAAAGGTGCTCAACAGTCATATATTTGGTATCAGAGCAGGTTATATTCTAATATGACACTCCAGAAAGCATTTATGGCAGCCGTGAAATCAATATTCAACGGTGAAGGGCAATCCACAAATAGACCCCCACTATTTGATGGTACAAACTATACTTATTGGAAAACACGAATGAGTTTTTTTCTAAAGTCTCTTGACTTTGAACTTTGGTCTATAGAAGTAGACGATTATAAGAAACCGGCTAGAATATTGGTTGATGATGAAATGGTAGACAAGTCATATGATAAATATACAGAATAAGAAAAGACAAAGGCTAGTCTAGATACACGTGCCATCAATGCATTATTCTATACAATTAACAAAGTTTAATCGTATTTTGACCTGTACTACGTCTCATGAGATTTGGAAACTTCTCAAGGTGACTCATGAAGGTACCTCCCAAGTGAAGGAATCCAAAATTAACAGACTAACACTGGAGTATGAATCATTTAATATGAAACCCGACGAGTCAATTACATAGATATTTACTTGTTTTCTAGATATTATTAATCCTTTGCATTCCCTTGGTAAGGATTATAGTAACCATGAGAAGATCAGGAAGGTGCTACGGGCTCTAATCAAGAATTGGAACACAAAGGCAACTACGGTCATTGAAGGAAACGATCTTACCATAATGACTCTGGAGATACTTATGGGCAAGCACATGACCCATGAGTTGGACCTACAAGAATTTGAAGAAGCTACTCCCAAAGAAAAATCTATCGCCTTCAAAGCACAAGCCAAAAGATTTGTATATAATGATTCTGACGAAGAATCATCCAGTGGTGATGAGCATGCCCTGCTAGTAAAGAACTTCAAAAAATTCATGAATTTTGAGAGATCAAACCGAAAGAAGAGAGACGAATACGAGAACAATGAAGAAGAAACGATATTCTTCTGATACAAGAAATCAGGGCATATCAAGAAGGACCGTCTACTGTCAAAGAAAAGAATGTAATCCATATGATAGATCAAGATCAAACAGGAAAGCTACAACAGGTCAAAAGTATGCAAACACAAGCATCTGGCACGAGAGTGAGGCCAGTGAGTCAGAGGAAAAGGACAGACCCTGTAACACTGCCAATGTATGTCTTGTGGCAATTGATAAGGTATCTTTGTAATGCCCAAGTCCCAAAATACTTAGGACTAAGTACGTCGTCATGCCAGCTGCATACATACGAAGTGGATCCAATACATGGAACCATCATATGTATACATAAGCTGTAAAATGCAGTAAACCACAATACTAATCTCATCCACGAATAAGAAGAAAAAATTTATAATAAACTCATGAATTGTCATTTACAAATCGTTGGGCAGAGACAAATCCATTACCATCTAAAAAGAGAGAAATATATGACAAATGAATTTGTCGAGCGGAGCAAAGATGATCCAAGTGTAATCATCCTCGAAGAAATGGCCTTGGCTAGAGCACCTGCGAAACCACAAAAGCACACACCTGGAGAATTCACCAGGTCCTTAGAGGGACGTAACAAGATACAATAAACAACATGTCATATAAATACTGAATATAAACTATGCCACAAATAAAGGTAGGTGACAACACACCAACAAGGTAATGTAACCGTAGTAAAGTGAATATGCAGTTAAGAACAAACCTTTCGTTGCACGAGCCCTGGCTGTAAATAGGATCTGGTATAGTCCCCACTTGGGCACCAGTGACCTAAGCGCATGACATTCAAAAATGACAGTGGCCAACCTGCAGGGGTAAGCATACCGTATATCCAGCGGAGCTTCCGGGTTACAAGGAAATATGTAATAGAAGCCCATACGACAAGAAAATGTTCTCCCCACCCGATGCACCTATCTAGGTCGCATCTGCGATCATGTACCTTTACTAACTACTAAGTCTCCTAACATGCCTCTAATAGCAGTTAGACCTAACGCATGCACATGGGTGATTAGCCAACATGCAAGGACCTCTACATGCTACTCATCTCACACGTACTCATGGTACAACTGTGTCGAGGTATATGCGATACACTACAAACGGTAGTCCCTTAACTCTAAGTCCATATGCAATCAAAGGATAATAATTAAAGTAAAGCTAATATCACTGAGCATGCAGTAAATCATGAACTGTAAAAATGGTACAACTAAAAGAACTGGAAATAAATGAACAGTGATATAAAATAAATAAAATACAGACTAATTATAAACAACATAAATTATGGCAAGGTATCTTGCCTGGTATTACGCCTGGTGTGGTGCGATGGCCCAACAAGTCCTATTTTGTCCAATAGCTGAGGTCGAGGTGGAAGGGTCCAAATTAAAAAGAAAATAGGAGTGTATAATTAGTCAAGATCAACGATTGTATTTGAGGAGAATTTGCAGAGATAAATATATATATACTATTTTGAAAATATTTATAATACTCGAAACTAGTTTTTATGAGTCTAAATAATTTATAGAAAAAAACTTAAAAGTCAAGAATAATTGTTTTCAGGCAAAAACTCTAAGTTGTAAAATATGATCTTAGGTATAATACTATATTTCACCAATTAAAATATATTTTAGAAATATTTGAAAAAATATCACTAAATCATTAGGTCAAAAAAAACTATAACTTTGTAAAGATATATTGGAAGTCAAAAATAATCTTGTTAGGACAAAAATATAATTTTTGGTCCAATATTTAAACACATGAAAAATGTAGAAATTTTTTTTTTTAGTGCTAAAGCTAAATTTGTCAAGTTATTATTATTATATTTAGGTTAAAATAATCTATAATCTAAACAGTTATAACTAATACAACTTCCAAAACCATTAGTAATATAATTAGCAAACTAATAATAATAATAATAATAATAATGTTGTTTAGTAATGATAATTTCTAATAAACATTCATATATGTTAATAAAACACACACAAAAGAGAAAACAAAGAAAAACAAAAAAAGACAACCAAACAAAATAACACGTGTCGTACAAATTTAAATGTGTTGTTCTCTCCTTGAGAACACAGAGAGAACAAAAAGATGAGAAGTGAGAGAAACTGAGAGGAGAGATCAAAGAACAGTGGGGGAAGGAGGAGAACGGGTGAAGGGAGTAGAAGAGGGGTTACCAGAGGGAGGCTCCGGCGTCTCGGCCTGGTCCGGGGACTCGTCGACGGTGGCGGTTGGGCGCGGCAGCGAAGTCCGGGCACTCATTGGCTCACGCATAGAGGAACGATCTTGCGGTGGAAGTGAACTGCTCCGGCGGTGGAGCTGAAGAAGCTTGACGGAGGGGCGCCGAGGAACGTGCTGCTCTGGAGGCCGTGGTGGACTGCTGCGATCGGCGCTGCCGAAGGAACGTGGCGTCAGTGGGGAGCATGAGGTTAGGGTAGCGCCGAGATTCGGCAGGGGAGGCGCGGTGCTTGCTGAGGCACTCGCCGGAGTAGGGTGGCGCTCTGGGAAATCGACGACAGAGGAGAGGTAAGGGAACCTATATCCTATTTCTGTGGTGGTGGTGGTGTTGTACGGTGAGGTAGGGGATACCGAGGTTTTGGATGGATCACCGATGATGGTGTCGACGGTTTTTTTGGGTGACAGTGGTGGTGGTGGTGTGCTGTGGAGGTCTGTGGCTCTTGCGATATTGATATCGGGTTTGGATTGGCCGGACGGCGATGGTGGTGGCGGTCCGTGGTGGTGGCAGAAATGAGGCAGCGGTGGACAGGGAACGGTCGGGTTTAGGTTAGGTGATGTCGTGGATGGTTGTTGTGTCCTGCATGATACAAAGAATGAAGGGGGATTGTGTCCGGTGTGTCGGACACGAAGAAATAACTTATAATTGTAATGGAAAATATAATGGATGTGAAGGGGGTCACGGATACTGACACAATGCACAAAATTTGCTTGTGGTGGAGAATTCTGTGAAAAAGAAACAATGGGCTCTCCTTATATAGGAGGTGAGGACCCCTGGTTGGATATGTACTAGGATTGTTTAAATCCTCGTGGATAATTCACCTCCTTAATTTAGTTCACTTTTTAAAACCACAAAAATATAACTTTCCAATATATGTATATACGATAATCATTAATTCAAAAATTAATTTAAAATTATTCGAAAAATAAAATTTTGATTTAATTCATGATAAACAAATTTAGGAAGAGTTTTTATAACTTGTATAAATTAATAAAATAATAATTTTGAAAATCAGGAATTTAAAATATTTTCATGAATTAAATTCATGAATCACGTATGCAAAGATAATCTTTTTATTACCATTTTTAATATATATATAAACTCGATGAAATACTTTTGATAACTTACGCAAAGGTATATTTATCATATAATTTATCTTAAAACTATACTTTCCATAAAAATGAAATCTATAATTAAAATATTTTCTGAAAATTTGTACCTCGCACATATTCGCACTCGACGAGCAAATACGAACATAAACTTGCATATGAAGTACAATACGACAATTACAACTTCGCACGCAACGTATGAATACGAAGTACAAAAATCAATATACAAATAAAAAAAATTTGTAGTAGAAAATTAGGGGTTTTACATCCTACCCAACTAAAAATAATTTTATCCTGAAAATTTAGGAATAATTAGGATAGGTAAGGTTGCATAGATAGAAGAGTTTGCCATAAGAATCATGATTTAGATCTTCGGACGAGAGAAGAAACGATATTCGATGAAATTTACATGGTGGGAAGATGGTCAACGCATGACAACCTATCAATCTTAAAAGTCAAACATTGCTACCTTTTTCTTATCGACATGCAACCTTATAAATAGACAATAACTCCTTCAATCTTAGTGTTGTATCGTAACTCAATAAAATATTCCTCATAACCAAGGATTCTTTATCAAAGTTAGCATTTTTTCTTAATAAATTTAAATTTCTTTAAAGCAGTTCTTCCTTTCCTTTATTCGAATTGATAGCCATCCTTAAAGTAGTCTCGATTATCACTTTAAAATTCTTGAATTATAGTCATGTATATATCGACCTTCAATCTGCTGTTTCTCTAACTCACTAGAACAATCGATTCCTTAATATATGTCCTTATATGCGATCTTACATAATAAGAAATTTAATAAGTCATGAAACTTTAACTCAATAAATCTGCAATCTTCAGCTTCCAACATATCTATCCATTTCCTCAAGCTCTAATCTTCTTGAAAATTTAAGTTGCAGTAAATCAATTAGTCGAAGGTATAATCAAGGTTACTTTAATATAAAATTATATCCATAATCGTAAAATCTTAGATAAGTCTAAACTTTCCATTCAATAATTCTCTAATACACTTCCTCCGACATATTTTCTCTCAAGCTAATTTTTTTTTCATGAAAAATTTTCTTTTAAGAAATTACATTAAAATTTCTTCACTCAATTTAGTCGAGAGTAAAATTTATCTCACCTTGTTACGGCCTTTAAATTCACCATCATTATATAGTTAAATTCTTAAATCATCTAGAGTAAAAATTTTACACCCTTCTTGAAATCTAATAACTTCAAACACCCCCTCTATCATCTCAAAAATTTCTTAATAATAGATTCCCACGAAGAACCACTTTGTCGATCAAGAATCTACTCTCATTAAATCATAAAATGTACTCCACCCAATAGGGTTTACCGCAAAATTTTACTTATGCATATTCAATCATATTATTCAACTGTAACACTACTCCCCTCTGTGGGTTTTCTAATCTAACCTCTAATAACCATAGGATGTCATGATCAAATTTCATCTTTGCATAAGGGAATCATACAAGAAACATGGCTGCATAAACTACTGAGAAATCATAGAGAAATATGAGTGAAGCAATTTAATTTGAAGGAAGAAAAGTAAGGGTTGCTAATATTACATGAAGAGTAAAAGGTGTTGTGCGTCTAAGTAAATCAAGATAAGGCATGAAAATAAAAGGACAAGGGTTAAGAAATCAAGATAAAACACAAAGTTTAAGCATTTAAGGAATCACATCGTATATTGGGTCGAAAGTTTTGAGGTTGAGTCCCTATCTGTAGTCAGAAGATATATCGATATCATGGTAAAGGCTATAGTTTAGCCTTTTTTGACCGAAAAGCCGTATCATAAAAATAGAGTACAAGGGGACGTGTTTTAGTGGGAATTGATACGTATACATGAAGATGGAGTCGTCTATGTCTTGCATATAAAATTTGTTGGAAGGAAAAGTTTAGTGTTATGCTCCAAATATCAAAGTCACGAAAGGGGACCCCAAATGATCAAAATTGAAAGTGGATTTTTATGAGGTGCTAATTTAACGTTGAAAAAATAAAAATTAAAGCACAAAATAAAGTTAATTTAGGAAAATCTCGTAGATCCAGCTAAGATAAATTAGAGACACAGTTTCTAGAGAGAAGGTAGTCTCATAGATAAGGGTATGGTCAAGAGGATGATTCTAATTATTTCTAAGTTTCAAACAATTAGATGGTCACGATAATAGATCTCGTTCAATGGATTGAGATATAGTCACGTGGTTTGGTAGATGACTAATTACACTTGAGTATATACAACTATAATGGTCATGAGTGATATGGCAACAAAGGGGGACTACTTCTATCTTATTAGGGCTATCTTGGTTGCCTACCATTAAAAATTTTAAACTCGAGCTTCCACAAAAGTTTAATAAAATACTCAAAAATAATCTACCATCATTTATTTTTCATTCTAAGCCATCCAACTTAATAATGACTTGACATTTTAAATTCCTTTAATCAATCTCAAGAGATGAATCTTAGTATGTCCCCAAATCATATATATATATATATATATATATATATATATATATATATATATATATATATATACCATTAAAAATTTTAAACTCGAGCTTCCACAAAAGTTTAATAAAATACTCAAAAATAATCTACCATAATTTATTTTTCATTCTAAGCCATCCAACTTAATCATGACTTGACATTTTAAATTCCTTTAATCAATCTCAAGAGATGAATCTTAGTATGTCCCCAAATCATATATATATATATATATATATATTTTTTTTTTTTTCTTTTTTTTTTTCTTTTTTTTTTCTTTTTTTTTTCTTTTTTTTTTCTTTTCCTATCAGAGTAACTATGAATATATATATATATATAACCAAGATTTTTAATATCCATAATCGAAACTTTTAAACTCGAAATCTAAATAAATTTATAAATCATCGGGCATAACTTTAAATTTGAATTTTTTTTCCTTCAAAGTCGATTTCGTATCTCCCAAAATATTTTAAACCAAAATTTTACTATCATCCCTTCAAACTCAAAATTTAATAAACTTATAAATCATAAATCGTACGACTCAATTTAAAACATTAAGCTCTCTCTTTTTCTTTTTCTTTCAACTAAACTTCCACATTCTCTAGTCGTCTACAAAATCATAACTTATAATTTAAAACTTTTTAATAAATCTCTAGATAAATTTTAGCATATTACAATCTAAACTTAAACTTAACCGTAAATCATGCGTCACAATTTAAAACTTTAAGATATTCCCAAATCGATTTCATATCCCAATAAATCATATCTATTTCACCATCAAAAATCAAAATTTTTTTTTCTCAATCCTTTATAGAATCTATCAATCCTCTCGTTGTATCAAAATAAAATTTATCTCCATCTCTATTACCCAACTTAGAATTAACTAATCCTTAAGATCATACTTTTAGGAAAATATCTTTATCACTCAATTAGACCTTAATGCATATTAATTGTCAACGTATTCCTTCTAGCCATGTATTTGACCTACGAGCATATACTAGTGTAGCCCTCTTCCTAACTGCCACTAAGCACAAGAAATAAGAATTCACGGAAGAAGGAATCAAGCAAGATGCAATCAAGGAGGATAAACGAGTTTTTGAAACTTGAAGGTCAAGGAAGGAGATCAAGTATGTGGATGAGATCCTAAACTCTATTCCTATATGCAGGCTCACATCGGTACAATTATGTAACCGAAGTGATAAACTCGACCTGCATGGGCCAACACAAAAACATGTAATACTCAGTCACAAAATACTTAGGACAAAGTACGTTGTCATGCTAGCTGCATACATACGAACTACTCCAATATATGGAACCATCGTATGTATACATAAGCCAAAAATAAAGTAAACCACAATACTAATCTCATCCACAAATAAAGAAGAAAGAATTTATAATAAACTCATGAATTATCATTTTCAAATCGTTGGACGGAGACAAATCCACTACCAACTAAAAAGAGAGAAATATATGACAAATGAATTTGTCGAGCGGAGTGAAGACGATCCAAGTATAATCATCCTCGAAGAAATGGCCTTGCCTAGAGCACCTGCGAAACCACAAAAGAACACACCTGGAGAATTCACCAGGTCCTCAAAGGGACGTAACAAGATACAATAAATAACATGCCATATAAATACTGAATCTAAACTATGCCACAAAAAAAGGTAAGTGATAAGACACCAACAAGGTAACCTAACCGTACTAAAGTAAATATGCAGTTAAGAGCAAACCTTTTGTTGCACGAGCCCTGACCGTAAATAGAATCTGGTATAGTCCCCACTTGGGCATTAGTGACCTAAGGGCATGACGTTCAAAAATAACAGTGGCCAACCTGAGGGGGTAAGCATACCCGTATCTCCAGCGGAGCTTCCGGGTTACAAGGGAATGTGTAATATAAGCCCATACAAAATGGAAATGTTCTCCCCACCCGATGCACCTATCTAGGTTGCATCTACGATCATGTACCTCTACTAACTGCTAAGTCTTCTAACATGCCTCTAGTAGTAGTTAGACCTAACGCATGCACATGGATGATCAGCCAATACGCAAGGACCTCTATATGCTACTCATCTTACACATACTCGTGGTACAATTGTGTCGAGGTATATGTGATACGCTATAAACGATAGTTCCTTAACTCTAAGTCCATATGCAATCAAAGGATAATAATTAAAGTAAAGCTAATATCACTGAGGAGGCAGTAAATCATGAACTGTAATAATGGTATAGCTAAAAGAACTGGAAATAAAGGAACAGTGATATGCAATAAATAAAATACAAACTAATTATAAACCGTATAAATTATGGCAAGGTATCTTGCCTGGTGTTACACCTGGTGTAGTGCGATGGCCCAACAAGTCCTGTTTTGTCTAATAGCCGAGGTCGAGGTGGAAGGGTCCAAATTTAAAAGAAAATAGGAGTGTATAATTAGTCACGATCAACGATGGTATTTGAGAAGAATTTACAGAGATAGATATATACTATTTTGAAAATATTTATAATACTCGAAAACTAGTTTTTATGAGTCTAAATAATTTATAAGAAAATACTTAAAAGTCAAGAAAAATTATTTTCGGACAAAAACTCTAAGTTGTAAAATATGAACTTAGGTAAAATACTATATTTCACTAATTAAAATATATTTTAGAAATATTTGAAAAAATATCACTAAATCATTAGGCTAAAAAAACTATAACTTTGTAAAGATATATTGGAAGTCAAAAATAATTTTGTTAGGACAAAAATATAATTTTTGGTCAAATATTTAAACACGTGAAATGTAGAAAAAAAACTTTTTAGTGCTAAAGCTAAATTTGTCAAGTTATTATTATTTTTTTAGGTCAAAATAATCTATAATCTAAACACTTATAACTAATATAACTTCCAAAACCATTAGTAATATAATTAGCAAACTAATAATAATAATAATAATAATAATAATAATAATAATAGTACTAATAATAATAATGTTGTTTAGTAATGATATTTTCTAATAAACATTCATATCTGTTAATAAAACACACACAAAAGAGAAAACAAAGCAAAACAAGAAAAGACAACCAAACAAAATAACACATGTCATACAATTTAAACGTGTTGTTCTCTTCTTGAGAACACATAGAGAACGAAAAGAGGGGAGGTGAGAGAAACTGAGAGGAGAGATCAAAGAACAGTAGGGAAGGAGGAGAACGGATGAGGGTAGTAGAAGAGGGGTTACCAGGGAGGCTCCGACATCTTGGCCTGGTGTGGGGACTCGTCGACGGTGACGGTTGGGCGTGGTAGCAAAGTCCGGACACTCATCGACTCATGCGTGGAGGAACGATCTCACGGCGGAAGTGAGCTACTTCGCGGTGGTGCTGAGGAAGCAGGACAGAGGGGCACCGGGGGATGCGCTGCTCTGGAGGCCGCGGTGGACCGCTATAGTCGGCGCTGCCAAAGGAACGCTGCATCGGCGGGGAGCGTGAGGTTGGGGTAGCACCGAGATCCGGCAGGGGAGGCGCGGTGCTTGCGGAGGTACTGACCGGCGTAGGGGCGGCCCTTTGGGAAGTCGGCGGCGGAGGACAGGTAAGGGAACCTCTATCATATTTCTGTGGTGGTGGTGGTGTTGTACGGTAAGGTAGGGGATGCCGAGGTTTTCGATGGATCACCGGTGATGGTGTCGACAGTTTTTTGGGTGACGGTGGTGTTGGTGTACTGTGGAGGTCTGTGGGTCTTGCGATGTTGATATCGCGTTTCGGTTTGCCGGACGACGATGGTGGCGGCAGTCTGTGGTGGTGGCAGAAACGAGACGACATTGGACAGGGAACGGCGGGGTTTAGGTTGTTAGCCCAATGATTATATCATGTTTTTGAATATGGCTAATCAATTAAGTTTAACATAATGACATCACTAATATTCATATAATTACTATCATGTTGCTACTTAAACTTAGCATTGTCCTAAATGTTCTATATCATATTGCTATGTTTGTATCATAATGCATGATACTGCTTTGTTCTTCTAACATGTATTTGTAGACATGCTGTAAGCATGATCAAACATGATCAAACCAGGACATATGCAATAGAGAATTATTAATCGGCCAAAGACGGCGTTATACAAGGAGATTTCTCAGAACTGCCCAACGACCTATCCGGGGCCTCGCATCGGGGGTTCCGCTGCCCGGTCAGCGGACAGGGGTCGAGGGGGCAGCGCCCCCCGTCAGGGGTTCGGGGGCGAAGCCCCCGAAAGGTATTCAGATTTTCAGATCTGTTTATCTTTGGACGATTGCCGTCAAGGAAAAATGCGTCTTCTATGTCAGGAAAAAGACGTCATCAAAAGGGCTATTAGTTTTCATATTTATTCTGTATTTTTCCTTTTATTTGAGTCTAGGAAAAATGTGAGATTGATCGGATCAGTACTGGCTTAGGTTTTTCTCAGTCCATAAACAAAAATAAGCCTACCTAAGTATCCCAAAAATCCACAATTCCAAAAAGCCCAAAACCTATGCAAATTTGGTTTATTCCTTACTGTTCTGAACTAGCAGAACTCTGACAGAACTCTGACCGAGTTCGGTCCGAGTTCGGCCCGAGTTCGGTCTGGGTTATTTGAAATACAGTTCCCACCAAATCTGCATCCAACGTTCGTATGCGAAATCCTAGCATCTGAACTCTGTCCGAACTCTGCCCGAGTTCGGTCTCCCAAAAACACTATAAATAGAGTTGAGATTACCATTCATTTCAACAATCCAATTTCATCTCTTATCTTCTCTATCTAAAGTGTTCTGAGCTTTTACTTTCATATCTAAGCCTTTACGACTCTTAGCCAAGCCAGTACAGTTTCTGTTTAATCTAGAGTTTGGTATTGAAGAGTTGTATCGAAGGTTGTATTCAGAAAACGTTCCAGTTTTCCAATTGCCTTCTGGAGTCGGTCGTGCGCTCGTCACCAAGCACGGTGTTGTGGAGCTGGTCGTGCGCTCGTCATCAAGCACGGTGTTGTGAAGTCGGTCGTGCACTTGTCGCCAAGCACGGTGTTGTAAGAGTTGCAAGCACTCAGTTAAAGCTTGTGCCATAGTGGATTAACATCGAGCAAGAGTACTCGAAACTGGATTAGTCCTCTCAGAGGGATACCAGTATACATCGCTGTGTCACTGAGTTTGAATTCTTGACTCTTACTTTACTATATTTATTTACTGGATTTATTTACTGCCATAGTTATTGCTTAAAGTTTTTTATTGGTGATTATTTTCCGCTGCACACGCACACACTCTATTCACCCCCCCCCCCCCCCCCCTCTAGAGGTGCTCAACGGTCCTACATAGGTTATGTGGTGTCATGGATGATTGTTGTGTCCTACGTGATACGAAGAATGAAGGGGAATGGTGTCCGGTGTATCGGGCACGGAGAAATAACTTGTAATTGTAATGGAAAATATAGTGGATGGAAAGGGGGTCACGGACACGGACACAATGCACAAAATTTGCTTGTAGTAGAGAATTCTGTGGAAAAGAAACAATGGGCTCTCCTTATATAGGAGGTAAGGACCCCTGGTAGGATATGTACTATGATTGTTTAAATCCCCGTAGATAATTCACCTCCTTAATTTAATTCACTTTTTAAAACCACAAAAATATAACTTTCCAATATATGTATATACTAGATAAACTTTAATTCAAAAATTAATTTAAAATTATCCAAAAAATAAAATTTTGATTTAATTCATAATAAACAAATTTAGGAGGACTTTTTATAACTTTTATGAATTAATAAAATAATAATTTCAAAAATTAGGAATTTAAAATATTTTCAAGAATTAAATTCATGAATCACATATGCAAATAATTAGAATAATCTTTTTATTACTATTTTTTAATATATATAAAAATTCGATGCAATACTTTTGATAATTTAGGCAAAAGTATATTTATCATATAATTTATTTGGAAACTATACTTTCCATAAAAATGAAATCTATAATTAAAATATTTTTTAAAAATATTTACCTCGCACATATTCGCACTCGACGAGCAAATACAAACGTAAACTTGTATACGACGTACAATACGACAATTACAACTTCGCACGCGACGTACGAACACAGAAATGTGTTAGACAAGTACAAGCAATCTCCCAAAGAGGTTAAGGCTTGCACAACCGAAGTAGAAAGATTGTCTAATCTTCTTGAAGACATTAAAGAGATATCTGCTATCGGTAACATGGATGAGATAGCCAAGCTCAAAGTAGACTATCATGAGGCTATCCTCACCATCGAAAAAAAAAAGAGACTATGTCAAAATGCAAGAAATTTATGGCATAGAGAAGAAGAGACACTTGGTCACAGAATAAAGACTCATTGATATGACTGCCAAATATGAAAAGTCATGTGTGATTTCTAAAAAGTTAGAAATCAAGTTAGGCAAACAGGCCATCTGTTACACAGCCTAAGGTTAGTCCTAATGCTACATATACAACCAAGAGGACTAAACCACAGAAAACACGCAAGTAACACGCCAATCACAATTATGCTCTTATATATAGGTTTCCAAAGAAGACACAAAAGCATGTCAACGCTGTTCGACATAACAAAAGGGTGAACAAATTTTTTGCTTTATTGAACATATAAGGTATCTGTGTACAAAGAAGGAAGTCCTAAATAGGATATTCTAAGTACAGGGAGAAGAGGTTTCTGGGAAAGTGTGACGGTAGATATCAAGCACTGCAGCAGCTCCTTTACTCTGTTGACGATCTAATGATGAATCAACCTTGCTTTAGCTCTCTAGCACCTTTGATAGAACTCTGGGGTCACCAATCAAGAGGCTGTCTAGAGAAGAAGATCCCTTGGAGGTGGTTGTCCTTCTGTTGTTTGGTTGGTGGATTGTTCCTTCATAGATGAAGATTCTCTCTTTTTAGTTGAAGGAGAACTCCTTCTATTTATCGAGAACCGAGCACATATATGATATACATTAGGATTCCTGAGATATAAAAGAATCTATGGTCATTACAAGAAGCGGGCTTCTATGGCGCTGACACGTGGCGGACATCGAGATTCCCCTCAATCGAAATCTCTGGTGGTTATCAACATAACAGATGGAGGTGACACGTGGTGCGTGCCGATTTGCTTGCTCGGATACAGTCGAATAAATCTTGTGATTTTATCCTAGATTTGGAGTCTAATTGATCCTCGTCTAAGATTTAAATCAATATGATATGATATCAATCATGATTTAATCCCAATCTTTTTTGCAAGAGGCGGTTTAAACAAATCAATTGGGGGTGGACCCATGCTTCCTGTACCTCTGGTGAGGACTAAGTACTGCTGTGCTTCTGGAGCGACGAGTAGACCGTGCTTCTGGAGACGACAGAGCCTCTGTTCTTTCAGGCGACGAGTGGACTTAGCTTTGAATGACGATGAGACTTCTGTGCATTTAGAGCAACGATAAAGCTGTATTTCGGAGCAACAGAGTTACTGTGTTGTAGGTCACGAGTAGGCTTGTGCTTCAGGTTGGCGAGATTACTGTCGTTTTGGAGCGACAAGCTGACTTGTATTGGTTGTAGTAGGAGTTTCCAAGTCTCTTGTAGAGAAGCGACTTAAGCTTCTGGATCGGAGCAGATGACTGTGCCGTGGGAATGGAGATAGTGTAAGCATTCACCATCCTATACCTCATGTTAACTCATATAAGTAGCTGCGCCTGTGAACTTTGAAGGCATTGGCTTTGGAGGAAAGGGTATAACACCCTTGTGTGTCTGGGGTTGGCCCAAGCAGGTAGCTGCATCTTTAGACTGAAGACACTGGTTTCTAAAGCAAAAGAAAGAGTGGGACCTACACTATCTTGCTTCTGAGGTTGGCGCAGGCAAATAGCTGCGCCTCTGGCTTGAAGGCTTTGGCTTCTGAAGTAAAGAGCAATAAATAGCCGCTCTTTAAGAATTTCCCTCTTAATTTCCACCATAATATAGGGAATTCCAAGGGTCTAAGACTAATACTCGTCGTGTTGAACCTTAAGTTCATCCTATTAATGCGAGAATTCTGGCCGTCGGCCATATGGGGTGCACTCTAGGCCATTCTCGGTCCTATAAAGGGGAAGTTCTCCTCTGAAGAGCCGCTGTCTTATTTTTGGCATCCTTTACTACCATGCGAGATCCAAACTTAACTTCGAGCGGTGATCGACCTTGTATAAGTTGGCTGCTGGTTGAGGCTATTCTCGTTCATAGGAGCCATGTTCTTATAGAAGAACTCTGTGTAGAAAGAGCCATCGCTGCCCTTAAAGAGTATATAAATGTCCTCCTTTGGGAGTTCAACTCTGGGCGACGTCTGAGGGATCTTTGAGGTCTGATGACCTAGGTTATGGGTGGATATCCAACCCGAAGAGCCACCGGTTTGTGCTATGTCCTTCGCATTCAGGGCTTCGCGACCTGCTGTGCACTTTGAAGGCTCGGACCAATGCCTGCTTCAGAAAGCTTCTTGCTTTGGCCAAGTGGCTGATATGCTTCTGGAAGGATGTGCCTATAAAAGGTCAGAATACGCCTCGATGGAGGTCAATTTTCTGGCAAGAAGAAGATGGGCTGTGCTTTGATGAAGACCGAATCCCTTGTAGACCCCTCTAGGCTCTGTCGAATATGTACCAGATCCTTTGTAGGTGAACATAATTAGTCTTTTTTGTGTAGTCTCGATGCATCTGTACTAAACTTTTGTAGACGTGACACATAAGGGACTTCTTTCTATATTCTTTATTTTGTCTTTTTAGCACTTGGGCTGAGCCTTGTATCATCTTCTCTGTGGCGAAGGGATGTCATCAGCTGAGATTTTTTTATGCTTCTATAAGACCCCCTTCAAAGAATCCCAAACTTGAGTCAAGCTTGGGATACTTTGAACAGAAGCATGAACACGTGGTAGGATTGTACGAGCTGGGTGATGGCTGGTGTCACGCCTAACTCTTTAGCATTAGCATTAACTGTCCTGAGTCATCATTTCAAAGCAAGACCTCCTGATGACTTCTTGATATTGGAGCCTCTTGCATCTTTACAGGGATTGCGAATCTCTTTGGCAGAGGAGGTCTAGAGTAACGTTCCTTCGGTCACTCATATTACTGTCATCTGACATGGAGTGGAGCATTGGCTTAGCTTATAAGCTTCCTTCTGACCGACATCTGACTCGTGCTTGGACTATGCAAATAGCATATATAAAGGACTACCCCTACCAAGAGAAGACTCAGCTACTTCTACAATGGACTTGCTTGCCCGACACTCGGTTGCTGACGACCCTGGAGTTTGCTTGAGGCGGTCGTTGGTGGCAAACCTTTTCATCCGAAGAAGCTGTAGTAGAACTACCACTGGATCTCGAGAGGTCCCACTCTCTGGATGTCATGGGCATCAATGGCATCTTAGACCTTTGCTTCCTGGATTTGGATTGCTTGCCATTCCGAGGAATAGTAAGGCCTGCAGTCGTGGTTGATCCTATGGCCAACTGGAGAGATATGGGAGTCTTGTGCTGGTCTTCATCCCCAGATCGGGCTAGTAGCTGCTTTGGGTGGTGACTTCCCTTTAACCAGGAAGTGATAGGCTATGTAAGAGGTCTTTGTAGCCACATGTTTTTATATATAGAAGCTTTCCTGTCCCCTTTGCTTTATCTTCAAAATAAAGAGGGAATATTCACCAGGGATTTGCCTGACAAGAGGTAATATGGACGTGGTAGGCTTAATCTTTGCAGGAATATAGAACAACAATCCAGAGGTAATATGGATGTGAACTATTTTCTAGACTGCCAAAATAACCATAGAACTGATGCGAGAAGAACGACTACTCAGAGGTAATATGGACATAGTAGCCGCATCTTCAGGTGTAGAGGAGCAATCTAGAGGTAATGTGGACGTGAAGTGCTTCATCTACTTGAGAGAATATATAGGAGAGAGAGGGAGATCCCCTTACCAAAACTCATAGGCACCCTTTTCCGGGGATGTAGGCGCCTATGCTGGTTCCGCCTTTAGACGTAATATTTCTTTAGAAACTTGCCATTGATGGGCATCATTAGCAAGTCACCATTAGGCTTAGCTATCCGATAAGCACCGTTGGAGTATACCATTTCTGTGACGAACGGTCCTTCCCACTTGGGCTCAAACTTTCCAGCCGTCTTGTGAGTCGTTACCATCGGTCTTCATACTGCCGAGACAAGGTCGCCCACTTGGGATGATCTTTCGCAAACCTTTTTGTTGAAGGCCGCAGAGATGCGGGCTTGGTAAAGCTCGATCATTTGCTGCACAAGCAAGCACTTTTCATCCAGCGCTTCTAACTCTTGTAATCGCCTGCGCTGATTATCTTCGACGGTTAAGCTTGCAGAGGCCACGTTAGCAGACAATATCTTCTTAACGACTTGATCGATACTGATGTCAGAGTCCCAAATGGAGGAGCCAGAAGAGTATGAGTGCCTCATGACTTCTTCTTCTGAGTCTTCTGAGGTGGAAGTAGGTGTAATGCCCCAACCCTTGACGACTATGTTGGTAATAGTTTTGAGCTTTTCCCTTTGGAGTATGAATCCGTAAGGAAAGACGTCGGCCCTTGCCTAATTGAGCGCCTTATTACTATTCTGGTCGTAACCCAACTTCTGGATGAGGTTTTTGGCCTGCATAGTGTAGCAGTATAACTGCATCTTGCCATTCTCGAGGTCTGGGTCTTCGAAAGTTATTCGCTGTGGATGCTCCAATCGACCGAATATGATGGGTTTCTCTCTTTTTTTCCCTGCTGGAACTACGAAGTAGACACCCCGGGCAGGGACAACTTGGCTCACATTATTGACGGTCGTCACCTGTATTTGTACCTTACAAAGAGAGTTGTCTATGAAATATTTGTTGTTCCAGCATGCACCAGAGTAGTTCGAGGACAACTTCCTGTTAATAAAGTGAGATATCTTATCCCGGCGGATTACATCGTCAAAAGAGTGTGCCTCTGTATTGGCACAGACGTTGTCTTCTAGCTCTTCGTCAGTGAGGAATAGAGATGTTGCGGAAGGAGGGAGAGGACGCTTCCTTTTTAGTTTGACCACTAAAGGGGCTGTGGTCGCATGCTCCTACGCCTTCGTGGTTAGCCTAGGAGACCTCCGGGGTAGCCTTATTCGTAGCAGCACCTGACCATCTTCTATCATCACTGGAGGCAAAGGTGGAGCTCTGTCCCGAAGCTTAACAACGAGGGGCGCTAATACTTTGGGAGGCCTTCCTTTTAGTCGAACCCTTAAAGCTTCTTCGGTTGCTGCTGCACTTTCTGAGGCTGTCTCTGCCTCGTCATCAGCATCATTGCTATCGTCATCCCAGGGGACTGACTTGTACAGATCACCATCCGTACTGTAGGCTTCAAGTCCTCGAAATGGGTCGATATCAGCAAACTCTGTTTTGATGGTCCCATTGCTGGCCACATATTTTATATACTGATGGAGGGTGGAAGGGACAATCATGTACTCATGGATCCATGGTCATCCTAGTAGTATGTTATAGTTTATGTCTGCATCGATGACATAGCATGTTACTTCAGTATGGAGGTCACCAATCTGACACTTCAGGCAAATTTTGCCCAGAGGTTCGCTCTTTCCTGCATTAAAGCCGCTGATTGTTGCATTCGAGGCTGTCAACTGATGCATCGGAATCCCTAGAGTTTAAAGGAGGTTTCTTGGAATAATGCTCAGAGAGAAACCCGGGTTGATGTGGATACGATCGACCTTAATGGCGCCGACATACCCTGTATAATACAGGGGGTAATTGTGTCAGTTATTCTTTAGCAGCATGTCTTACTGGGTGAAAGTGATACTAGGAATCACTTCGACCATGCTATGGCAATGTGGGCAAGATGCAAGCTCGTCTTTTTGGGGGCCAAACCTGAGTAAGGAAGGACTCGGTGTTCTGTAAGGCTTCACTGAGCGCGTCTCGGGTCACTTTAGAGAGGTGGAGGAGCTCGAAAAGTGACAATTTTGACAGAGTATTGGCCAACTGTGCAAGAATATCAAAGTTGTAGGGCTTGATGTGCCCTATTGCTAGATCATTTATGAGAGGTTTGTCGAAGCGAACATCCTTCTGTTTCGGCTTATCCGTGGTAGGATCCTGAGGTGGACCTGTCTCTGGTGCATCAGGAGCTTAAGATGGACCTGCTCCTGATATACCTGGGACAGGGGAAGTAGTCGGCGGAGACTCCTCCTGCTCTGGAGCCTAGCTCTTCTCTTGTCGCTGCGCTGAGTGGGTGGTCACCAAAGCATCATCAGTCGAAGCCGAGACCGTGCGATATGTTTTGCTTTTCTTTCTTTTGGTAGAAAAGGGTCGTAGGTGCCATCATGTCGGGGACTAATTCAGGATGAATCCACAAGACTTTGCCTTGAGGTGTGGAGAACGGGATGAGCCCTTGAGCATTGTCCTGTGCTAGTGGAAGGTTGACTACTTCCATTGTCGCCTTTGAAATGGGGACGATGCCGTCTTGTACCTTTGTGGATGGGAAACTCCAAGACTAGAGAGTAACCATGTTGACTGTGATGGTCTTCTCCTCATAATCTAAAGATATGACATTGGCTTTGATGAGGCACTGGATTTGCCTTTTCAACACATAGCAATCTCGTGTTGAGTGGTGGACGTACTGGTGGTAATGGTAGTACTTGGGATGGTCCAACTTTTCCACTTTATTAGGACGCCTGGGTGTCGAGATGGACAGTTTGCTACTTTTTGTAAGCATCTCGAAGAGCTCCAGCATATCCTCGTCATTGAGGGAGTAAGTCTCCTTCGGCCTCTGCATTTCCGCAGACTTGGGGATCACGGATGCTGAACCTTTGGAGATGTTGACTATCATGACCTGCTTGCCTTTTTCGTCTTTGGGGTTGCTGCTGGACGAGCGTCTACCCTTGTCTTCAGGCACATGAAAGTGTAGCCCCAAGAGCTGTGCGTCCGGGGCTTTCCTTTGTGCGGCGTCCGCCTCTGTAATGAAAGGCATCCACTCCGTGCAAGGGGCACCGTGCCATAATTTGATTGTGGGTAGCATATTCTTGCGGCACGAGTCCATAAGCATGGGCTCAGCCACGCCGGGTGGTAATCTGAGGGATGCCTGGCGAAAGTGCTCGATGTATGCACGGACTGGCTCCTTCTTCCTCTTGACAATTTTCATGAGGGTCAACATCGTCATGTCCATCCCTTCTTCATAGAATAGGTCCATGAACAGAGTCTTCAGCTCTTCAAATGATGACATACAATCGTCCGGAAGACTATAGAACCATTCATAGGCTACCCCGGCAGGGCTCCTATGAATATGTTGGATAGGTAGGCATCTTCCTTTGGCAGGTGGCCAGTTAACGAGGCAAAGTACCTCAAGTATTGTCGAGGAGACCCTTTCCCTTTGTAGGGTGTAATCGTCTGCAGATTATATTTGGGAGGGTAGATGACGTTGTGCCACTCGGCAGGGTATGGCTATCGGATACCCATTTTTCGGAGTGCTGCTTGCTTCTCTTTGGCATCATGACGAGCATGCAGCTCCTTGATGGCCTGCTGTATCTCGGCCGGTATTACAGAACCTGCAGCCGATGGAGTAGACAAGGAGGGTCCTGCCTGGTGGGCGACAGGCAGCCTGCTGGATCCGTCATTGGCTGGCAGATCAAGTGCAGGTGTAGAGGCAGTGGGGGCCATATTGCTCTTGAGGTCGATTATAACCGATTATTGAGTGTTCATGGTGTCCGTCAAGGTATCTAACTTTGTTTCGAGGGCTTCGATACGTCTGAGAGCTTCGTTGTTGTCTTTCTCGTTGCCATCTGCCATGAACACAGACCAAGTATGAGGATGAGTCGAGGGAGCCGTGGATCCTTCGCTCTCTGGCTCAGACGCTTGAGCCTCACCGTCTTGAGGATACAACAAAAGATTGTGATCTTCCTCGGACTCAGCACGGTTGCTAACCCCATTCTGGTGACTGGCTGTGCGATGGAGGCATTCATGTCGTTTTGCTCCTCCTTAGATCGGAATACAGGATTGTCGTCCATGGTAGGAGGCTGGATACCCCCAGTATTTGGCATGGCACCCAATGCAGATCTGGAACGGATGACTTGGAACACACCTGCATCGGATACCTTAGCTTAGCTGCTCTCCGGCCTCCTCTTCGGTTTAGCGACCGACACGGAATGATTCTGGAAGGGCTTCTTAAAAATTTTGGAACCCTGCACCGCGTAGCATATAACGAAGCAGGGTTTGTCTTCTCTATGGCTCACCGACCACTTGTTGAGCCTCTGGCATGGGGTCGACGTGGAGTGAAGTCTCTGGAAAATGAACGCCCGCTCGATGATGGCGCGGTCGTCTGCTGGCAGCAACAGTTGATGGTAATCTGGGTGTAAGAGTGCCTTGATTTAGGCACGCCCTGTGCCATAGATTCTTCTTTCACTTAGGAGAGGGTCGGATCTTCCGCCATGGCACCCCCATTGTACGTGTAGGGAAGCCGCACACAAGTATGGTCAGAGTGGGTCTGGCAGGGAAGCCTCCTGTCGCTTCTGCGGAAATGCTGCTCGCGTGGCTCCCTCTCCGTAGGACGTACCCCCTGGCTTGGCTCTCACACCGGAGTACTCAAGCGGAAGGAGGGTTCGACTAGTCAAGGCGTCGGAGCACGAGAGCCAGTTTCGTATAGCCTACCGTCGGCCGTACGTGTAACTGTCAACACGGGCCTCTTGTCTGCCATAGGTGTCGTGTACTTATTGCACGAAGCACGAACCACCTGGGATCTCTTTCTACTACCCCCAGTGTGAGAGTAGTATTCATAGTCCGCCGAAGGCTCGCCTGAAGGAAAAGCGATTCTGTCGAAGATAGACTTCTTACCGACAATGCTCCCGTCGTGAGGGGTTGGACCGGTGTGTGCTTCCTTTGGCATCGTGCTTTCATCAGATCAACCATAGAACCACCGTCTTCCTCGTCATGCTTTCCCAGGATGGAAATCGGGCGAAGGGATAAGGCTGTAGCAGTCGGAATCTTCTCCGTGGCTTCGGCGTTGAGGTGGTCATGAGACGCAGTTCCTGCCTTCGTGCTGCTAGATGCAGCCGCCTTAGGCCTCTAGACACGTTGAGTCTTCTTCGGTTGTACGAACCGCTTCAAAGTCTTTAACTTTTCATCAGAGAGGAGATCTTCAAAAGCCTGCTTGTCAAAGTGTACGACCAACATATCTTGGAAAGATCCCAGCAAGTTGTCATCAGATTATGTCACCGCCTTCTCGTTAGAGAAGAAGGTAGTCCCCAGCAGAGTCACCATTTTGTTCGACATAACAAAAGGTTGGACGAACTTTTTGCTTTGTTAAACCTATAAGGTATCTGTGTACAAAGAAGGAAGTCCTAAACAAGATATTCTAAGTACAAGAAGAAGAGGTTTCTGGGAAAGTGTGACGGTGGAGATCGAGCATTATAGCGGCTCCTTTACTTCGTTGACGATCTTACGAATCAAACTTGCTCTGGCTCTCTGGAGCCTTTGATGGAACTCTGGGGTTACCAATCAATAGGTTGTGTGGAGGAGAAGATCCCTTGGAGGTGGTTGTTCTTCTGTTGGTTGGTTGGTGGATTGTTACTTCTTAGATGAAGGTTCTCTCTTTTTAGTTGAAGGAGAACTCCTTCTATTTATAGAGAATCGAGCACAGATACAATATGCATTAGGGTTCCTGAGATATTAAAGAATCTGCCATTATTGTATGGTACAGGCTTCTGTGGCGCTGACTCGTGGAGAATACCGAGATTCTCCTCAATCGAGATCTCTGGTGGTTATCAACATAACTGAAGGGGGTGATACATGACACATGTCGATTTGTTTGCTCGAATACAGTCGAGTAAATCTTAGGATTTCATTCTAGATTTGGAGTCTAATTGATCCTCGTCTAAGATTTAAATCAATCTGATATGATATCAATAATGATTTAATCCCAATCTTTTCTGTAAGAGACAGTTTAAACAAACCAATTGGGGTGGACCCATGCTTCTTGCACCTCTGGTGAGGACTAATACTACTGTGCTTCTGGTGCGACGAGTAGACCATGCTTCGGAAGATGACAGAGCCTCTGTGCTTTCAGGCGACGAGTGGACTTGGCTTCGAATGACGATGAGACTTCTGTGCATTTAGAGCAATGATGAAGCTGTGTTTTGGAGCAACAGAGTCACTGTGTTGCAGGCGATGAGTAGGCTTGTACTTCGGGTTGGCGAGGTTACTGTGCTTTTGGAGCGACAAACTGACTTACATTGGTTGTAGTGGAAGTTCCCAAGTCCCTTGTAGAGAAGTGACTTAAGCTTCTCGATCGGAGAAGATGACTACGCCATGGGAATGGAGATGGTGTGAGCATATCACCATCCTGTGCCTCTTGTAGACGCATGTAAGTAGCTACGCCTTTGAACTTTGAAGGCGTTGGCTTTGGAGAAAAGGGTATAACACCCTTGTGTGTCTAGGGTTGGCGTAGGCTGGTAGCTGCGCCTCTGGAGTGAAGACACTAGTTTCTGAAGCAAAGAAAAGAGTGGGGCCTACCACCATATTGCTTCTGAGGTTGGCGTAGGCGAGTAGCTGCGCCTCTGGCTTCTGAAGTAAAGAGCGATAAATACCCGCTCTTTAAGAACTTTCCTCTTAATTGCCACCGTAATATAGGGAATTCCAAGGGTCTATGATTGACACTCGTCATGCTGAGCCTTAGATTCATCCCCGCATTAGATTCATCCCATTAATGCGGGAATTCTGACCATCGGCCTTATGGGGCGGCCATTCTGGTCCTATAAAAGGGGAAGTTCTCCTCTGAAGAGTTGCTATCTTCTTATTGGAATCCTTCACTACCATGCGAGATTCAAACTTAACTACGAGCGACGATCAGCCTTGTATAAGTTGGCTGCTGGTTGAGGCTTTTCTCACTCATGGGAGCCATGTTCTTATAGAAGAACTCTGTGTAGAATGAGCCATCGCTGCCCATTCAGGGCTACATCTGGGGGATCTTTGAGGTCCTAACAACCTAGGTCATGGGTGGATAGCCAGCCCAAAGACCCACAGGTTTGTGCTATGTCCTTTCCATTCAGGGCTTCGTGACCTGCTACGCTCTTTGAAGGCTCGGGCTAATCACTGCTTCAGAAAGCTGCTTGCTTTGGCCGAGTGGCTGATATGCTTCTGGGAGGATGTGCCCGTAAAAAGGTCAGAAAATGCCTTGATGGAGGTCAATCTTCTGGCATGAAGAAGAAGGGCTGCGCTTTAACGAAGACCGAATCCCTTGTAGACCCATCTAGGCTCGGTCGAATCTATACTATATCCTTTGTAGACGAACAGAATTAGTACTTTTCGTGTAGTCTCGATGCATTTGTAATAAACTTTTGTAGACGTGACATATAAGGGACCTCTTTCCATATCCTCTGTTTTGTCTTTTTTGCACTTGGGCTTTGTATCATCTGCTCTATGGCGAAGGGATGTCATCAGTTGAGATTTTTTTATGCTTCTACAAACACAGAAACGAAGCGCACATTTTCAAAACTTACTTGCACGTATTGTGGTACTCACAGGCACATATCACAGTATTATCTAGCAAGGAAACTTCTTAACAATTAAACACTAGTTTGGATTCCTAAGACTAATCAGAAAGGACCCTCGAAGAAATAGGTACCAAAGGATTCTTCTACTCATTTTGTAGGAAGACCCTCAACCCTCTCATACTAGAAGCAAGTGGATCCTCGATAGCGGATATTCACGGCACATGACTGGTGATGCATCCTTGTTCGCTACGCTATCGATGAAGAAAGAAGGATACATTTTCTTCGATAATAACTTGAGAGGTGATATTATTGGTAATGACATTGTTGGTATGACTCCCTACCCAGTAATAAAAGACGTATGTCTAGTTACGGAGTTGAAACATAATCTACTGAGTATAAGTCACTTGGCAGATAATGGTTATGGTATCAACTTTGTAAAAGACAAATGTTTTATATATGATTTGTCATATGGTAATCCCGTATATGAAAGGATTAAGAAAGACAACATTTATGTTTTCTTTTTAGAAAGCACTAACAATGCAAGAAAGTATCTGATAGCCAATCAAGATAAAAGTTGGCTATGGCACATGAGGCTAGGACATGCCTATATGGACACTATCTCACGACTATGTACCAAAAAGTTGGTAAAAGGACTCCCAGAAATAACATATAAGAGAGATATGGTATGTGCCAATTGTAAAAAGAACAAAGCAACTAGGTCAACTTTTAAATCCATCAACGTTGTATGTACTTTTAGACCCTTGCAGTTAATTCACATGGATTTATTTGGTCCTAGTAGAATCACTTGTCTTGGCGGGAGGTTCTATGCTTTTGTAATTATTGATGATTTCTCTCAATATACATGGATTTTCTTTTTATCAAATAAAAGTGATGCTATTTTTGAATTTCAAATATTTTATAAAAAGTACAAAATGAAAAAGGCTTCATAATTACTCGAATCCAAAGTGATCATGGTGGAGAATTCATAAATGTTGATTTCAAAAAAATTTGTGATGATAGTGGATACTACCACAAATTTTCTTGTCCTTGAACTCCCCAAAAAAATGGTGTTGTAGAGCAAAAGAATCATACTCTAAGCGATATGACTAGAGTCATGCTGAATCAGCATAATCTTCCTAAATATTTTTTGGGCATAAGTTGTTAGCACAGCCTGTCATGCTTTAAATAAGGTGTTGATTCGACCTATCTCAAAAAAACACCATATGAGTTATGGTTTGGAAGCATTCCAAATATTTTATACTTTAAAGTTTTTGGATGTCGCTATTTTATCCTGAACACCTAGGACAACTTGGGTAAGTTCGACTCTAAATCAGATGAAGGGATATTTCTTGGATATGCTGCTAATAGTAAGACATATATAGTTTTCAATAAAAGATCAATGATTGTTGAAGAATCTATTAATGTTACCTTTGATGAGCTGAATAGTCACAGATCTAGCGACAGTGATGATGAAGATGTACAGAATAAATTAAGACATCTGAAGGTACTGATACCAACGAGAGCTATCTGGAAAATCTACCGAAGAGAATAAAATTCATGCCAGACCATCCAGAGACACTCGTCATAGGTAGTGTATCAAAAGGTGTAAGTGCACGTTCTTCTAATAAGGACATGATGTAGCAGCTAATGTAGCTTTTATATCTCAAGTAGAACCTAAGACTATAGCAGATGCATTTAATGATGAAATTTGGATTGATGCCATACAAAAGGAACTAAATAAATTTGAGAGAAACCAAGTTTGGAAACTTGTTCCAAAACTATTGGTCAATCGATAATTAGTACCAAATGGGTGTTCCGAAATAAACTTAGTGAGGATGGGCAAGTTCTACGCAACAAAGCACGTATAGTGTCACAAGGTTATAATCAAGAATAAGGTATTGATTATGACGATACATATGCTCATGTTGCTAGACTATAAGCTACCCGCATATTTTACGTATTTATATTTTTTTTCCAATTTTAAACTTTTTAAATGTACGTGAAAAGTGTATTTTAAAATGGCTTTTTAAAAGGAAAAGTTTTTGTGAAACAACCCACTGTTTTTGAGGATTTTCAAAAATCCGATCACGTCTTCAAACTTAGGAAAGTACTCTATGGACTTAAACAAGCACCTTGTGCTTGGTATGAAAGCCTAAATGCCTTCTTACTTGAAAATAGTTTTTCAAAAGGAAGAGTTGATACTTCTTTATTTATCAAGTCTTCAGATGATTGTATTCTTCTTGTGCAAATTTATGTAGATGATATAATATTCGGTTCTACTAATGAAAACTCTATCAACAATTTGCTAAGTGTATGCAGAGTGAGTTTGAAATGAGTATGATGGGAGAGATAAACTACTTCCTAGGACTCCAGATCAAATAGCACTCACAGGGAACATTCACCAACCAAGCTAAGTACACGAAGGATTTACTGAAGAAGTATGACTTCGACAATATAAACAATCAACTCGGCTTGACATTGATAAAAGTGGCAAACCAGTCGACCAGCATAAGTATCGAGCTAATCATAAGGAATCACACTTATGCCCCGTTAAGCGTATCTTCTGATACCTTAAGAGAACTTCTATAGTCGGCTTGTTGTATCCCAAAACCATATCTTTTGACCTAATCTGCTATTCAAATGCGGATTTTGTAGGATGCAAAGTAGACCGTAAAAGTACCAACGGTACGTGTCATTTTCTAGGAAAAGCTTTAGTCTCCTCGTTTAGCAAGAAGCAAAATTTTGTAGTGCTATCAACAACTGAGTCTGAGTATATCGCCGTAGGACGTTGTTGTGCTAAAATTTTGTGGATAAAGCAAATCCTAGAAGACTACAATCTGCACTACATAAAGATTCACATATATTGTGATAACACTAACACGATTAATTTGACTAAGAACCATGTTTGTCACTCACGCACAAAACTCAAAGAGATACGTCATCATTTTTTATACGATCACCAACAACACGGGGATATTTGCTTAGAATTCATTGACACATGTCATCAATTAGAAAATATTTTCACAAAACTGCTAGCTGAAGACCGTTTCAATTATTTGCGTCACGAATTTGGCATACTTGAATTTTCAGATTCATAATGTATTATGTTTAATAAAAGTACTTAAAACTTGAGAGTTTGAGATTTATTAATTGAAGTTATTTTGGGTACAAGACGAAAGGGCCCTTTTGTCAAAAAGACGTAAAAGTCTAAGCGACACGGTGCCAAGTGTTTTCGGACTACTGCTAGCTGAGATTTGACCACTACAGCTGACCCAAAGTGTTGGATGCTATTAAATTAAAAAATTAAAAGATATTACGTTTATTTATTATTCATTATACATCAAATGAATTGGAAAAACAAGTAGCCGAACTCGGACAGAACTCGGACTGAGTTCGGGCCAAGTTCGGTTAACGTCGGTTCCGTTTTCCAGAACAGCACAGCCGGCCCTAGCGTCCTTTATAAACTCGTCTTCTTCTTCTTCTTCTTCTTCTTCTTCTTCTTCTTCTTCTTCTTCTTCTTCCGATCACGCAAACCTCTAACCTAAATTCTTTTACCACCTTTTCAACGCTTCTTTCTCTTTTCTTCTTAGATCTAAAAGGCTTAAGAAGGTGACCTCTATTCCTTTTTGCTATTCTTTTGAGGTACATTTTCATCCTTTTCCTTTTCAAATTTTATGGCTGCAAAACCTTTGAAGAAAAGAAAAGGAGAGTCCATGGCTTCGTCTTCTACCTCTGAATACGAACCCACCAACGTGTTTAGTCCTGCTCGCCCTACCGGCGAAGAGGAATATTACGCGACCCTATTTTCGTCTGAATTAGTGGACTCTTGGTTTGATGTCTTTCGTTTTCAGGAAATATGCCCCAGAAAATCAGTCAACTTTACTATCTTCTCGGAGTACACCTCTACTTTTGAAAACTTAGGTCTCAGGGATTTCTTTGAAACATCTAGTAATATTTATGGTAATGTCGTTCGTATGTTTTATTATAATATGAAAATAAAAGACGATGGTAGTATCTATTTTTGTGTCGGCAGAAAAGAGATTGAATTCAACTCAACCGACCTTAGTGAATACTTCCATATGCCGGACATCTGCAAAGCATTAGTTGAGATAAACAGAGTTCAATTTCTCGCAGATATTACCCTTGATTCCCGTAAGGCTACAATGTGTCATCCTAACCCAGTCCCTAGAGGCGGTAGGCTATATGCAAAGCACCTTAATCAATACTTCTATGAGTTGCATCGTTTTATTTACTCTGCTTTGCTTCCTAAAAGGGATCTACTGATGAGATTACCTTTTTCAAAATGTCTGCCATATACCACCTTCACTTCGGAGTCACATTCTATGTCCCCAAGAACTTCATGGCTTGGACGATCAGCTGTCGGAGGGTAGGTCGCAACCTCTTATACCCCATGCATCTAGTAGTCATTTTTAGGAAGTTTGAGATCAAGCTTGATTCTTGTCCTATCTCTGGGTCATCTTCTGAGCTGACTAGGGCTAGAAAATATCCTCTACCTCCACATCTACCCGGTGTTGCTCATACTGATGTTCATGTTGATCCAGACGCTCCAGCTCCCGTTCCTGCCCCTGCTGCTCCAGGATTTGATCCTTTGTTCTATCAACAATTCCATGACTTTTTCACCCTCTTGGGATAACGTCATCAGAGCTATATTGATGCTGAGTTCTTCCATATCTTTCAGGCTCAGATCTTAAGGAATGGCATTGCTGATCTGCACTAGAGTTTGGCGCATCATCCTTCAGCTCCTGTTTCGATTATTCGTCATCCTGGCTTCGACGGACCAAGGTTTGATGATCCGACCACCTTCGGATACTTTGATCTGACTACTGCTTATTTCGATCCTCAACCGCCTGCTCCTCCAGCCGATAATGACGCTCAGATGTGATTTGGGCTTTTGGTTTAGAGTTTTATGATTTTAGTTTACTGATGACGATGTAGCTCCCCTTCTCCAAAATTTAGAAATATTTTTATTATTATTTATTTTATTTAAATGTTGATTTTTTAGATTTTATAAATAATTATTTAGTTAATTATTACGGTAGATGATTTTAGTCATGGTTAGAATTAGATTATAAGGTGACTAGAAATCGTGGCACGGATAGTGCATTGGCGTGCTTTGACTAGTGTATTAGCCTTGGTAGGGAAGGCCGAGCCATAGTGATGTCCTAACTAGGAAAACTAGGCCAAGTTGTGACATGACCATTATAAATAGTTTAATTATTCATTATTAATATTATTTGACGTTTAAGTGACATGGTTGTACCAAACTGGTCCGGGCTTGACCCGAACCAAGCCCAAGCCCAAGCCCATGTATTCGGGTAGTGTGTCTAAGGACATCCATGTAGATGTAAGGTTGGTATTTACTTTATTTAATTTTGTGGCCTAGTAGGCCATATTACAAATTATGGTTATATTCAAAGTTTTATTATAATATATGTAAATATATAATATTTTAGTTGATAATGTGGTGAATGATTTTCTTAACATATATTTGTAGAATTGGAGTTTAGATTGTATAAACCTTCAGATATATACAGGTGCATAAATATGATTATATTCCTGATACAGAATTAGGCTTCATATAAATATATATATATATATATATATATATATATATATATATATATATATATATATATATATATATATATAGCTATCTAATTGTAATTATTAGTATATAAATTAATAATTCTACATTATAAATATTGTTTATATTTAAATATTTTATCGTCTATATTGAATTTGTGGTATATATTATATATATATATATATATATATATATATATATATATATATATATATATATATATATATATATATATATATATATATTTTATTATATATATTTATATATATATATTTATAATTTATTAATATATATACATATATACATGTTATGTATATATATATACATATATACATGTTATGTATATATATATATATATATATATATATATATATATATATATATATATATATATATATATATATATATATATATATTTATGTATATATAAAAAAAATTTAAAAAAAATTATTTATATATATATATATTTATATAAATATATTTATATAAATATATATATATATATTTATATATATATAAAAAAATTTATATATATATATATATATATATATATATATATATATATATATATATATATATATATATATATGCGTGTATGTGTATGTATATATAAATATATGTATATATATGTATGTGTATGTGTATGTATATATAAATATATATAGATATATGGGTGTATGTGTATATATATAAAAATATATTGGTATGTATACATATAAGTGTATGTATATAAATATATATATAATTGTTGCTAATAATAATAAAAGAAAAACACAAATACCAACCCCCCATATGTCCCAGGCCCAGCCCAGCCCAGGCCCGGCCCAACCAATCCCCCCAAGCCGAGTAGTAACCGACCCCCCCCCCGTTCTGTTTGGTAACATAACACATATATAAAAGCTCGAGAGAAACGAACAACCTTAAACCCCAATCCCAGCCAACCCCGTGCCACACTAGGCGACCCCGACGCCAGCACCGCCGCACGCGCCTGGGCACCTCCGGCGGCCGGCCAAGCAGCCACGACCGCGCGCGCAACCAGAACAGAGCATGGCAGCAGCAGCCTTCTTCGAACCCGACTTCGACAGGATATTGCTCAACGTTCGCTTGATGAATTTTTGATCCAGCTCTTCAGGTATAAACCTAACATATAGCCCTTCAACCCAGTAGGATAGATTTGATTTAAATCAAGTAGAAATCGAGTTAAAACACGAAGTCAAAGTAGGAAAGAAAACCTGTCCAAAAACAGGACAGGAACCCGTCCCAAAGACCCAACTTGGAAGGCGTTTTATGATCTGTATGTTAGGAATTTTGGAGAAATAATTAAAGACAGTTATAGAAAACATATAAGACTTCACAACCCTTTTTGTGGATTTGGAAATCACCGACTATGTGTCGAGAAATCGAATCCCAAAGTTTACCAAAAACCTGTTTTAAAAACAACAAAATCCTTCGATACGACGTGCGTCCTGCCAATCCGGGCGACATGGTCGCGAACTGAAAGCATCGAAAGGTGCGTATCGGCTTCGTGGACGTGTGGGCTTTGACGAAATTCAAATTGGTCGCGTGTGCGCGACGAATTTGATACGTATCCGTCAAAATTTACCGTATCGGCCTCTGTACAAATTTTTCAATTACTTTGTGCACGTTCGTCAGATCGAGACGAAACATGCGCCAACAGGATCGTATCATTTTTCTAGTCTTATATGCCAAGTTTGGTCCAATTTTGAGACAGTTGATTGGATCGCCGTTTCGCGGGCCCCACGATCCGATTCAACGGGTAATTTTGTGCACGGCCCGCCGAAATCCAACTTTGGACAAACGGTTGGGTTCGTATCGAAAAATCGAACTTGTAGACATATATTTTGACGACTTTAGAGACCTTTGAATCTAGCACACTTTTCGGTGCAAAGCGGGTCCAACGACGGACACCGTTTTGACCGAAAATTATTGTTTTGCCCCTATGTCTAGAATTGGACTTAAGGGCATGCAATTCTAGCTAGTTTGACTATTCTAAAAATATTGGTAATGCTTATTTCAGCATCCGGAGACTTCTGCATGTGTTGACTGATTGTGGCTCTTTTAGTGGTATAGTACTATCGGTTTCACCAGCACAGGACCTCAGGCGAGTACATCTCTGATAGTTTTTATATTTGATTATCTCTATACTTCTTGTTTTTAATATTGTTTTACATTGATATCATGTTGATTCTTGGCACGCTTGTCACACGAGATAGTAGTTATGGATTCTTGCATGTTGTTCGTGACCAACATATTTTCGTGTTCGTGACCTGTTTGAATCCATGGGTACTAGCTGGGCGGGGAAGTGCATTAGTAGACATGTAAACATATCCAAAAATATCCCAAAAATGTCTATTCTTGCCTGATAGCAGTCGCACAATTCACGTGCGGGGTGCCAGATTTACCCCCTAGTCGTTTACTTGTCGAAAGTGTATTTCAAATCACTTGTTAGATATAGTCTTATTGCATTATAGTTTCTTGCCATTGTTTGCCTTGTGTACCATGTCTTCCTGCTTTTACTAACATGATTCCTACATGATTCCATGTTTATCCACTTATCATGTATCTCAGTATTATTACAGATTTATGGATTTGTCATTTATTGATTCTGTTGTGAGATTGTACTCGTTCCATTCCTGACTGGAAACCAACATTTTTTAGATTAGCCGCGATCACTCTTAGCACTGGAAAGGCATGGGTATGCTGAGGTCAACCTAGATAGTGGAACTAGCTGACTTTACTATTTTGTGAGACATTGTATTTTCTTTCAAATATAAATGTTGTAAATATTATAATAAATTTAGAAATGTGAATGAGAAATAAAGTTTATTTTGAGCAATTATTTCTTGCGAGCTTGACAGCGTTCTACCGTCGACTCTACGATGTAGGCTGGCTTGGACACGTCTCGTATCTGAAAAAGCGGGTGCAGATCGTGACAAGTTTTTGTGGTGGCCTATGCAGGTCAGATTTCGCAAAATATGTGAACTCGTGATGGTACTTAAGTTAGTCGTACCATTACGAGCCTGCGACTAGGTAATGCTCATTCACAAACTAGGATTTAAATGATTTAGGAGGATAACTAGGATAAGTATCCTTATTAATTTGACTAATTGGGTAGTTAAGATTGTCTGATAGGCCATGCAGTTTAGATAAAGAATTTTAAATTTAGATAGCTTGCCAGATCTCTGTAGATACACTATTACTTTTGATATGACGATATAATCCGATGTGGATATACTACTCACCTGGTAAGTTAGTCTTTCCTATTATTAAGGCTCTAATCTTGATACACTGTTCAATTTTCTTTTGATCTGTTAGATATAAACCCTATATCAAAAGTTAGAATTGCCTATTTAAAATCATATTTTGCTGTAAGAAATTAGTATATAATTTCTGATTCTGTTATTCGTATACAAATCTCTAGGTAGATTTGATTAAATGTTTCCCCTCAGCCATTTGAAATACATATGAAATAAAGATTAAGATGTTCTTACTTCCCTTGTCTTCAGTTATTTCCTTCCCGATCAATCTTTTACTTTAAGGATTGACATTTATAGGCATATGTTTACGCTTTCTATCGTAGTCAACTAGTTTGAATCTCTAGCATCTCCTTAAAGTTCTTAGGAATATAGTTAGAGTAATTTTAACGACTACGATGGCCAGCCAGCAGCGCACTGGCGAGGCACGATCCATAGAATTGAAATTATTTTTAGGAATCGTAGGTTATGGAGCATTGCTAAAACTATATCTTCGTTGACCTTTTAGACCTTGTGTCAATGTAGGGTAGAGTATCTGATAGCATATCATATCTGAATAATGGAACCAAGGGTTTGCCACCCGCCAAAGTATACGGACGAGGCATAATTCTTTGTGAAATGACTTTAGATGTGATTACAAGTTTAGATACTATAGATGATAGGAAAATACCTGTATGTCCAATAAGATCGGAAGCCAAAATTAGTGAAAGCTCTGTAAGTTGAATAGCATGTCTCCCAACCTAGCTAGCATCCCGTGGTCCTTGTGATATATTAACGAGGTAATTGACTGACACTAATAGGTTTACCCAGAATATAGAATTTAGATGTCCATAACCCATTAGTTGACCAAGGCCTTATGGATAAGAAGATAGTAGGATGTTTATATAAGCAATGACACCAGATAAGGTTTTGATTCTCTCAAAACTCGAACTACTTGTGTCGCTTTTCAAACATCTCGTATATTTGTATTTTGACTATCTTGACCAACGCTGCAATTACAGCCTAGTTTTGCAAGCTTACTCTTTTATCGAGCTTGATTCAAGACATATGTTTATTGGGGGCACCTACTGATATATTGTCTAATTAGAATCGATGAATTACGATATGATCAACCGTAGTGCTCTCGGTTCGCTCTCCCTCTGATTAACCTACGTGGATTGAGATATAGATGTCTCTAGGATCTCATTCGCGACTGTATTGACTATTCCTCTTGAATTATACATTCGTCTTGAATTACGTAATTGTATTCAGTAACATCATTCTTGAACTCATTATTGTTTTTGTCTTTCACTGATTTGAAAAGACAAAAGCTCGTAAATGGTAGATAGATACATAGTATCCCCATGGCTATGATAGTTGTATACGCAAGTGTAGCTACCATCGGCCAGCCATGTGACTGGAACCTTGCCTTGAGTTACTCGTCCTCCCTTCGACCCTAAACCTACTATCATGATCTTCTAGTCATTGGAGTACGAGAATGATTAGGATCTTTCCCTTGATCTAATACTAACCTAGGAGACTATCTATTCTCAAGAAACCAATTGTTGCAAGTCTCTAATTATTTGCTTGAAGCTTGCTTTAACTAGCAACCCTTAAGACTTAATCCAACCTACCCTCGACCATAGCCCGTAGTTTAGACATAGGATGAATAGACAAAGGTAAGGACAATCATTTACCATGACTATGGTAGACGCCCATCCCGAGATTGGTTTCCAACAAATATTACCCTAGTTATAAAAATTTTATTATTAAGATCTAACTAGTATTGGAACACCACAGTCACTAGCTTAGCCAATACCATAGCTTAAATGCCCTGTCGTATTATGATCTACCATTCATCAACAATAATATATGATCACAACAGCCCATACCACTAGAACCCTTGTGACATAGTCTGGCAGGCTTGACCCAAATAGAAATTCACGACACAGTTGTTAGAAATCTTTCCATATGATGTGCCTTAGAGTTGGTTACCCCGTCGATAACTCTTGTATACTATGGACGAATAGATCATTATGTTTCATCGACCGTGTGTCATTGTACACACTCATTTCTATTTATTGAGAAACGATCCTTGCCTTGACTTATATCTACCGTATCCTGTTACGCCATGCCTTATTCTTTATTAACAAGAGTCTAGGTACAATATCAGGACTTTAGAAATCTTCTAACCTCATTATTCCTAAAACCATGTCCTAGCTTCTAAGGTGAGTAGACTGTAAGCCTTCTAAAATTCTAGGATATGCAAGGATTACCGATTGATTAGAATAATTCCCATTAGGATGATAATTAGTGCCCCATGGACTCCCATTTTCTATTTAGATTATTTTATGTCCCCGACCGTGTTATTAATATTCGGAGCACGAGACTGGCTATTGCCTCCCAACAAAATTTATATGCAAGATCTAGACAAGTCCACCCTCATCTAGGTATATCACGTCCCACTCAAACTCTTCCCCTTGTACTCTATTTTTGTGGTACGACTTTTTGGTCAAAAGGACTAGCTATAACTCTTACCATAATACCAGTATACTTCCCGACCTCAATTAGAGCCTCAACTTCGACTCAATTCCTTCGACCCAATATATGGTTGTTAATTACTCGAAGCTCACTAGTGTGCCACCCAATTGAGGCCCCAAGTGCTACCTAAACACAAAAGTCACTGAAGGCGCATTTTTGGCTTTATGAACCTAGCTAACCAACATGACTGGCAACTAGCTCAACCACTTGGGTTGAAAACTATTTTAGGTTACCCTAACCTAGTAGGAATAGTTTTACCTTGGGATCTTATCCAGTCAATATAGATTGAAATACAAGGTTCATCCAACCAACGAATGATGTCCAAATAGGGAACCCATTATGACCCAATAAACCCATCCATGCATACCACCATAGTCGGACTATAAAACCGAACTATTTAAAAAAGGTCCATGTACCTATTATGTAGTCTCCACCTCTTAGAATGTGAAGTCATTCGTAACCCTTATTCCATCTACCTGGGAGTTGCGATACGGTCTTGTATTGCATCATATTCCTTGCTCTTGTGTAATAAACAACCACAGAAAAAGATCATAATCTTGATTTCTTAAATTCCGTTCTATTATGGAACCTTGTTTAGATTAATTTCGAGAACGAAACTTCTGTATTGCACGGAGTGGAAGCCACTCTAAGAAATGAAGGGTCCTTCGATTTAGCAAGTGACTAGACTAGAGTAGCCCAATCTAGCAAATAAGTCAATGGTTCATAACTTTCTTTCTATCGGTATCATTGAATACCCTCTACCCCTCTTGAGAACTTCATGGTTGCTCTTGATCATTCTTTCGTATCTTCCTGTCCTTCCTATTTTCAGAGTGACGAATGGTCATGCTTATTAGAATTTATTAATATTTTTTAGCTACTTGTGTAAATTTGTTGCTTGTTAAATTTTGGGTTGCTTCATAGATAAGAGAGGATTATAGATGCCATATGCCTTAGATATCTGTTGGTAGGATTGTTAACAACTAGTTAGATGGTTATAAGGTTTTAATGACCGGTGTTTCGAGGTAGTAATGTGACCAAAGGTGGGTATAAGTCCTCAAGGTTATGTAGTTATAACATGGCTAGAGAAGGTTATAAAATATTTGAGGAATTAAATTGAGGAGATTAAGGTAATAGTAGACTTTAAATTTTAAGAAATAGTTATGAATTATAATTTCGAGGACGAAATTATTTTTAAGGTGGGTAGATTTGTAGCTCCCCTTCTCAAAAATTTAGAAATATTTTTATTATTATTTATTTTATTTAAATGGTAATTTTTTAGATTTTATAAATAATTATTTAACTAATTATTACGGTAGATGATTTTAGTCATGGTTAGGAATTAGAGTATAAGATGACTAGAAATCGTGGCACGGATAGTGCAGTGGCGTGCTTTGACTAGTGTATTAGCCCTGGTAGGTAAGGCCGAGCCATAGTGATGTCCTAACTAGGAAAACCAGACCAATTTGTCACATGACCATTATAAATATTTTAATTATTCATTATTAATATTGTTTGACTTTTAAGTAACCTGGTTGTACCAAAATGGTCCGAGCTTGACCCGAACCAAGCCCAAGCTGTACTCGGGTAGTGTGTCTAAGGACATCTATGTAGATGTATGGTTGGTATCTAGTTTATTTATTTTGTGGCCTAGTAGGCCATATTACAAATTATGGTTATATTCGAAGTTTTGCTATAATATATGTAAATATATAATATTTAGTTGATAATGTGGTGAATGATTTTCTTAACATATATACAGGTGCATAAATATGATTATATTCCTGATACAGAATTAGGCTTTATATATATATATATATATATATATATATATATATATATATATATATATATATATATTATATGTGTGTGTGTGTGTGTGTGTGTGTGTGTGTGTTTAGCTATCTAATTGTAATTATTTGTATATAAATTAATAATTCTACATTATAAATATTGTTTATATTTAAATATTTTATTGTCTATATTGAATTTGTGGTATATATATATATATATATATATATATATATATATATATATATATATATATATATATATATCTTTTTTTTCTTTTTATATATTTATATATATATATATATATATATATATAATATATATATATATATATATGTATAAATACCAGGATATATATATTGATTATATATGAATGTAAATATATTTATAATTTATTAATATATATATATACATATATACATGTTATGTACATATATACATACATACATACATACATATATATATATATATATATATTCCTCACTCCGTCTCGATTGGCCTCCCCGCCTCCCCCGCCGGTTAGCCCTGTCTCCGGCCTCTCTCGCTCGCCGGAGTCCCCTCCTCTTCTCCTCCTCCCTTTCCCCTCTTCCCTGCCCGAGTGCCGCCCTGTCTGGCCTCCGGCGGTCGCAAGCCCCCCTGGCCATCTCCAGCTTCCGTGGCTCCCTCTAGACTCTCGATGGATGAGCTCCCCCCTCTCCTCGGCGCCGGAGACCCCTCCCCCGTCCCCTCCCCAGCCTGATCTCTCCCCGACGTCTCTCCTCCGGCGGCTGTCTTTCCCCAGCGGCGCTCTCCTGGCCGGCGCTCGGGAGACCCGAGGCACTCCATCGGGACCCTCCCCCTCCCCTTCGAGTTCCGCGCTATCCCCCTTCGGGCCACGCGCTCTGTCACGCCCCAGAACCAGAACACTGAAGAGCGGGGGCAGACATAGCCAGCTACGTATAATAAAATGGAATCCACTCCATTACATGGTCACGGCTGTCTAGATATATTAGGGTTTATCTACAAGCAACAGTCTCTTAAGGTCATGAACAAGCCTAGTGTCTCAATCGTAAGCAAACAAATGAATGTTACAAGATGTAAGATCACCAAATGTACAATAGTAAGGCGTCCCCAACATTACATATTCAGCTGATCATGAAGCTAGTCGTTACAAAATGTCAAAACTAGCAAAAGTTTCAGCCATACATGATCAACCCTCTGTTGCCAATCATGTTACAGCCCGTGGACAGACAATAAGTAAAATGTACACGAGCAAACACTTGCTTGTCGGCTAAATGCCTCAAAATAATAATTTTACAATAGAGTGGGAGAGCCAAAAATAACCCACTCGTTGCCAGGGTTTCGTCTAGCGGTCACCATCTGGCTGGAAAGTCGGTAGATCCTCTGGTGCTGCTCCGAGATCTGGCCATACAAAACCAGCTGGGTCAGATCCCAGAAAGAGCAGTGCCATAAAGGAGGCTTCACTTAGGAACTAAAACCAACAATTAGCACAAGAATATAATTACATTATAAAAGACAGTAATTAATGAAAAGCATGACAGGTGATATACGATGAGATAACCATGGGACTATTCAGATAACCAGGTTACAACCCGTAAACCAAACAAGGACCAGGGTTGTAACCCTTCGTCTGAACAGAACTTTGTTTCTTCCACCATTTATCGGCAAAATAAAATAAGAAATCAGGATATGTAACAATCTTGTACAGGATCAAGACAAGACTAGACCGATTGAACTCCATCCAATATTTTACGGCCAAACAAGGAGTACGGCTTGATACTTTAACTAACTAGGGTTATCACAAGTCTTAGTTACTAGCAATATGCAATATGATGTTTCTCCAGCCACAAGCCCTGCAGCTATGTCAGGTTATCCAGGCGACTTGGATTCATTAAGCAGTTATCAAGAATTGTTAGGTGTGCCCCACATGACAGTGGGCTGGAAATGTGCCCTACTCGGCGGCAGGCTACAAGTCCAACAATGGTGGCCGGGATAACCGGATCGCCTGTAACTGGGGAAATCTCTTATGACTACTGTATTATTCTAGTCATTAGCCTTAACCATTTTCAGTAGGTACCCCTGACCGTAGTACTCAGGGGTCCCTGTCCTAGACATGATGCAAGACAATACTGGTTCATTTGTACAAGTACAATCGTCCACGGTGTCCAGATCATTCATTCTTGTTATGTCGAGTTAGCCGTCGCAACAGCATTTTGAGAAATATCATGTCAGGTTTACTTGTCAAGAGTGCGCCACGGCGGGCCACTATCGAGAATTATCATGTCAAGTTTATTTGTCAGGAGTGCGCCACGTCGGGCCACTACCAAGTCATGTCAATTGTCAAAAGTGCACCACAACGGGTCACCATCGTGTTAGGAAACAATTAATGTGGCACAAGCATACAAGTGGTAATTAAATATTAGCAGGGCAAGAATGTGGACTCATGCGGCTCAGGAAAATTATAAATATTTAAGCATGCAAGCACATGCAAAGTGCATGCAGCTAACATTGAGTGCATATGCGGCCAGCATATATTTCCATATGCGGCCCGGTGTTATTTTCTTATGGAGACAAAGCTAAATAATAAATAGTGCATGAGAGGTCATGTGGCCAACATGTGTTGGCAATACAAATAATATATAGTGCATGAGGCCATGCGGCCAACATGTGCATTACCATGCGGCCAGCTACTGGTTTCCAAGCAAGAACGTTAATGCATGCTGATGCATTAATTGCTAACTTAAGAATTCCCATGCTTAAGAATTTCCATGCATTAATAATTATAATGCATAAATTCCCATGCATTAATAATCTTAATGCATTATTAAATGCATGCATGGATTATTAAATGTCCTTCAGTAACGAGGCCATGCGGCCAGGAGCTATTTTCTTTATGCGGCCAACTTGAGTTTCATGCGGCTCACTACTATGGTTTTCCATGCAAGCTTAAATGCTAATGCATGTTTCCATGCAAGCTTAAAGCCTAATGCTGATACATGCTTCCATGCAAGCTTAATGCAATCATTAAATACTAGTAGCTAAAGTAATTATTAAATACTAATAGCTAAAGTATGTAATTAATGCATGTAAGCTAAAGTATGTATTTAAATATACAAGCTTATGCGGCTGTGAATTTTTTCCCATGCAGCCAACATTACTATTTAAGCATGCAAGCTGGCCATTATTATATTAAATATTCATAGGCCTATGCGGCTAGTATACTTTATTTAGGCATGCGGCTACTAAGCTGCTTGCTAAAGCTTGCGCTTAAATATTAAAGCATATGCGGCTACAATGTATTATGGCCATGCGGCCAAATTATTAGCCATGCATGAAATTTGCATGCAAAGGCATGCAAAGGAAAAAGGGCATGCATCTATACTACAAATACATGCAGCCACAAATGGGGGGCATTCATGCGGCTCAAATGAGCTGCTGCATGCAAAATGCAAGCAGGGACATAATGTTTAATGCTAATGGCAAGATTAAAGGCTAATGCTAATTATTTAAAGGCTAAAGCTAATACATGGCAATTATTTAAAGGCTAATTAATGCATGCAAATGCTAATGCATTTAATTGCATGCAATTGCAAGTGCCATATGCGGCCAGCTAGGCTTGCCATATGCGGCCAGCAATACAATTAAATAAATAATAATAAAAAAAGGGCCATGCAAATATTAATGCTCATGTGGCCAGAAGTGAAATTAATGGCTCCCACAGAGAACATGTCCATGAAAAATACCATGGCTTTCATGCTCCTCCAAACAACATGAAAACCCAAATCCAGACTCCCGTAAGTCAAATTTGAGTAAAATGATATTCTCTACGACATGGAACCATCAACTAGCAGAAATATGTAAGTTGATTGATCAAAATTCATGGAAACCAAAAATACCACAAAACTAGATCTACAAGAAATTAACCACAGAAATGAAAAGTGCTAAGTACTAAAGTGGGTTAGAAACACATGAGGAAGAAAATGGAACAATAAAAAATGGAGTTCCCCCATGAAGCAAGATGCACTTGTCTAAGCTCTCCACTCTCAGGTTGGTGGAGAAGAAGAAAGTTAATTGTGGAGAGAGAAATGTTTGGTGGGATATTTAATGAAGAGGGTGGTGGTAGGTAGGAGTGGTTTGGTTCACATAAAATCAAGCAAAACCGAACCAAGCCAACAAACCGAACCGAACCAAGATAAACCCATCAATAAAATGCTAAAATAAATCAAGCAGGGAGACATTCAATACGGGTCAAAATATGTACACTTATTCCAAATACGTAATACGAGATATGGGCATTACACGCTCGGAGCAGGCTCTCTCGGGCCCCGCATTTTTGGTTTTGGGCCACGTGCCCCTCTTTCGAAATTCTAATTTCGAATTTCCAGTTTGCTGTTTGACCGGCGGGAGTCCGCTTGTGGGCCCTGCTTCAAGTCACGTTTTGGGTTGTATCGGGCTGACGCCCACTCATGCTTTGTTCAATAAAATTCCATTCTGAAAAAATATAAAAAATATATATGTGTGTGTGTGTGAATATATATATATGTGTGTGTGTGTGAAAATATATGTGTGTGTGTGTGTGTGTGTGTATAAATATATATAGATATATGAGTGTATGTGTATATATATAAAAATATATTGGTATGTATACATATAAGTGTATGTATATAAATATATATATAATTGTTGCTAATAATAATAAAAGAAAAACACAAATACCAAAACTGCCACAAGTCCCTGGCCCAGCCCAGTCCAGGCCCGGCCCAACCAATCCCCCTAAGTCGAGCAGTAACCCCCCTGTTCTATTAGGTAACAGAACACATATATAAAAGCTCGAGAAAAACGAACAACCCTAAACCTCGATCCCAGCCAACCACGTGCCAACCCCCGCGCCACCCTAGGCGGCCCCGACGCCAGCACCGTCGTACGTTCCTGGGCACCGCCGACGGCTGGCCAAGCCGCCATGGTCGTGCACGCAACAAGAACAGAGCATGGCAGCAGCAGCCTTCTTCGAACCCGACTTCGACAGGATATTGCTCAACGTTCGCTTGATGATTTTCTGATCCAGTTCTTCAGGTATAAACCTAACCTATAGCCCTTCAACCCAATAGGATAGATTCGATTTAAATCAAGTAGAAATCGAGTTAAAACACGACGTCAAATTAGGAAAAAACCTGTCTAAAAATAGGACAGGAACCCGTCCCAAAGACCCAACTTGGAATACATTTTATGATCTGTATGTTAGGAATTTTGGAAACTAATTAAAGGCAGTTATAGACAACATATAGGACTTCACAACCCTTTTTGTGGATTTGGAAATCATCGACTACGTGTCGAGAAATCGAATCCCGAAGTTTACCAAAAACCTGTTTTAAAAACAATAAAATCCTTCGATACGACATGCGTCCCGCCAATCCGGGGGACGTGGTCACGAACCGAAAGCATCAAAAGGTGCGTATTATCTTCGTGGACGTGTGGGCTTTGACAAAATTCAAATTGGTCGCGTGTGTACGACGAATTTGATGCGTATCCGTCAAAATTTACCGTATCAGTCTCTGTACAAATTTCCCAATTACTTTGTGCACGTTCGTCATATCGAGACGAAACTTGCGCCAACAGGACCGTATTATTTTCTAGTCCTGTATGCCAATTTTGGTCCAATTTTGAGACAGTTGATCGGATCGCTGTTTTGCGGGCCCCACGATACGATTCAACGGACGATTTTGTACACGGCCCGCCGGAATCTAACTTTGGACATACGGTTGGGTTCGTATCGGAAAACCGAACTTATAGACATGTAGTTTGACGACTTTAGAGACTTTTGACTCTGGCACACTTTTCGGTGTAAAGCGGGTCCAACGACGGACATCGTTTTGACCCAAAATTACCGTTTTGCCCCTGTGGCCAGAATTGGACTTAAGGACAGACAATTTTAGCTAATTTAACTATTCTAAAAATGTTGTTAATGCTTATTTCAGCATTCGGAGACTTCTGCATGTGTTGACTAATTGTGGCTCTTTAAGTGGTATAGTATTATCGGTTTCACCAGCACAGGACCTCAGACGAGTACATCTCTGATAGTTTTCGTATTTGATTATCTCTATACTTCTTGTATTTAATATTGTCTTACATTGATATCATGTTTATTCTTGACATGCTTGTCACACGAGATAGTAGTTATGGATTCTTGCATGTTGTTTGTGACCAATATATTTTCGTGTTAGTGACCTGTTTGAATCCATGGGTACTAGCCGGGCAGGAAAGTACATTAGTAGACATGTAAACATACCCAAAAATATTCCTAAAATGCCTATTCTTGCCAGATAGCAGTCGCACAATTCACGCACGGGATGCCGGATTTACCCCTAGCCGTTTACAAGTCGAAAGTGTATTTCAAATCACTTGTTAGATATAGTCTTGCTGCATTACAATTTCTTGTCATTGTTTGCCTTGTGTACCATGTCTCCCTGCTTTTACTCGCATGATTCCTACCATGATTCCATGTTTATCCACTTATCATGTATCTCAGTATTATTATAGATTTATGGATTTTGTCATTTATTGATTCTGTTGTGAGATTGTACTCGTTCTATTCCTGACTGAAAACCAATATTTTTCAGGTTAGCCGCGATCACTTTTAGCACTGGGAAGGCATGGGTATGCTGAGGTCAACCTAGATAGTGGAACTAGCTGACTTTACTATTTTGTAAGACATTATATTTTCTTTTAAATATAAATATTGTAATAAATTTAGAAATGTGAATAAGCAATAAAGTTTATTTTGAGCATTTATTTCTTGCGGGCTTGACAACGTTCTACCGCCGACTATGCAGCGTAGGCTGGCTTGGACACGTCTCGTATCCGAAAAAGCGGGTGCGGGTCGTGACAGACTATCTATGTAGTCATGCACTTTGTAGTAGTTCAAACTCTTTCAGTTGGACTTATGTAGAAATTATAAACTCTTTCGGTTATAACTTTATGCATTTAGATTTCATTTATATTTTCTTTCAGTTGTATTCTAGTTCATGCTATTTAAGTTTTAATTTATTTGCACGGTTGCTAGTTCTACTGAGTTATGACTTGTTTAGTATGGATATTACTCTATCTGTTTCTTTGTCTGTGTTGGATTATTGGCTTAACATATTGCGGGAGAGCTATATATTTTGTGTACATGACAATGGGGAAGAAGAGCAATACAAAAAATTATTTTGCGATAGCGATACATTTATGTAAAGTCATGTATATTATTTCAAAGTTACATATTAGTTATATTTTGGTATAGACTCAAGTTTGTCAATTATCAAAACGGGAGAGATTGTTGGCCCATTGGCTAAATGGTCATACCTGATTTTGATAATCAACGATAACTTAAGTCGATACGCGAAATATACGAACTACTACAGATGTTACATGTTACTAAAATTAATACCAAAGAACGTACTATGCCTACATCTACAAGGAACGTCGCATCATCATCCAGACAAGATTGTATCAGAATCAAGATCGAGTCATTTTATATTTTCTTCTATTTTTTTACTTTTATTAATCTAGGAAATATAGCATGTGAGATCGTTCAGGAAATTACTGGCTTAGAGTTTTCTCAGTCCACAAAACTAAAAAGCCTACCTATCTATCCCAAAACTACCCCACATATCCAAAGAGCCGAAACCTATGCAATTTGGCCCATCCAAATCCTATTTTGACTCGACAGAATTCTGTCAGAACTCTGACCGAGTCTGGCCAGTAGATTTTTGAAATTATGTTCCCCCCAAATCTGCATGCAACGTCCAAATGCGAGATCCTAGCATCCGAACTCTGCCCTAATTATGTCCGAGTTCGGTCCTCAAAATACTATAAATAGAGAAGGATTTCCATATTTCTAATCAACTCATTCACTCTTCTCTCCATCTCTTCCTAAGTATTTTCAACGCTCTAAAGCTTTCAAATCTCGCCTATACCACTCTTAGCCAAAGCCAGTAACATTATGCTCGATTTAGAGTCTTTGGTTCAAAGAGTTGTAAAGAGGTCACAATTCAGAAAACGTCACAGTTTTCGTATTCAAGTTTATTGGAGTCGGTCGTGCGCTCGTCACCAAGACATGGTGTTGTAAAGAGATGGCAGGCTCTCATTTAGCTTGTGAATAGTAGATTAGCAACAGACAAGAGTACTTGCGTCTCGATTAGTCCTCTCAGAAGGAAATTAGTATATATTACGGTGTTCACTGAGTTTGATCTTCTATCTTTTGATTACTGCATTTAATTTACTGTCTCTTATATCTACCATAGTTTATAATCTGTTAATTTTTAAAGTGGTTATTATTTCTGCTACACGCGCACACACTCTATTCACCCTCGCCCCTTTAGAGGTGCTCAATGGTCCTACATCCTGCTCGCGAAGATGAGACACGATCATGATGTGCTGACCGGATATCATCTCATTTTGCAAGCGGAAGTTCTCGTGGAACATCTCAAGGATGGAGTCCAGGGAGGCTAGAGAAGAAGATGTGGATGGTCCAGAAGCCGCTGGTGTAGAAGTGGTAGGTGGTACGGGAGCAGCTAGGTCAGCAGGGTCCATACGGTCATCAAAGGATGCAGAGTTATAATCAGCAGAAGAAGATGGATATATAAACCCCCTAATTTTAAATTTTTGATTTTTAGTTTAAATATTTGTTTAGTATTTTCTTAATTATTAAATAGCTTTGTAATTAATAAATTAATTTTTAATATCAAAACTAGAATATATATATATATATATATATATATATATATATATATATATATATATATATATATATATATATGATGATGATGATGATGATGATGATGATGAGTTATTTATTAAGCATTTTTGCACAATATTTTTACCAAAAATATTTGATAAGTTATTTTTGAGTTTTAGAATTATTTTGAATTTTTATTGGATTTTGGTGCATTCATATATATATATATATATATATATATATATATATATATATATATATATACCTACCTAGCTACCGAAAACCCGTGAGGCTAGGCAATCCGAGCCCCCCAGGATTCGAACCCGGCCGCCCCCCCCCCCCCCCCCCCCCCCCCCCCCCCCCCCCCCCCCCCCCCAATACGCGGTGGAGTTACCAGTACACCATAATAAAAAATAAAATATATATAAATAAAAAAACAACATGTATAAGGGAAAAAACAATATTCCAATTTCTCACGGGATTTTGCAAAATCTCTTGAGTCGAATAAACCCACCCCTACCCACAGTTCTTCACGGTATAGAGAAATTTTGAGGGATTGGATTCAAATTGAATCTTCTAAAAAATCTTCTCCAAATTCAACCCTATCAAATTCTCTGGTAGATAGGATTATATTCACCTAATGATTCAGTTTAAATACTAGTAATTCAAATCAAAATATGATTTAAACCTCGGTATATATACAAAGCAGCTACGCGAAGGGATTTCTTCATAAAACCATTCGATACTCCATACAAACCCAATCCTTCAACGCCAAAGCCTCATCCGTGCTTTTTTTGACTGAGTGCATGCTGTCATCGACCACCATATTGCCGGAGCACCGCCTAAACGCGACAAGAACAGAGCCCTGACTTGTTTTGATACACATCAGGTACCCCCTTTCTCCGCTTACTTTCTTGATGAATACTCAACTATATTTTGATCTAGTAAATCCTATAGAAATCCTCTTTGACCCTCTCGAAACCCCATTAAATAGATTTTAGTATAGGGAGAAAATTGATCCACAAATATTGATTCAAATAGAAGAAAAATTGTTTGAACACAGAACAATAAAACAGTCCCAAACCCTGAGTTTGATGGAAGTTTTTGAACCCAATATTAGAAATTTCATAAATCTATTTGAAGACAGTCCTAGACAACCTATAGGACGTCAAACCTTTTCTTGTGGATTTAGATTTTGTCGATTGTGCGTCGAGAAATAGATTTTCTAAAACTGACAAACAACCGTTTTCAAAAACAGTAGAGTTTTTAAAAATTTTATCGAAGCGGTGTGCGCCCCGAGAAATGGGGCAGCGTGGTCATGAACTAAAAGTATTGAAAAGTGCATATCGACTTCACGGACGAGTGGAATTCGAAGGAACTCGATTTTGTTGTGTGTGCTTGAAGAAATTGAGGCGTATCGGTCGAGATATCCCGTATCGTCCACTTTGTAAACTAGCCTACAAAAATTTGCACGTTCATAATCTTGAGATGAAACTTGTGCCACTGGACTAGTGTCATATTTCTGGTCTTGTGAGCCAAGTTTGGTCCGATTCTGAGAAGGTCGACCGGAATGCTATTTTGGCGGGCCCACGATCCGATCCAACGGGCGAAATTGTGCACGACTTACCGAAATCAAACTTTGAACATATGTTTGAGTTCATTTCATTAAATCGGATCCATAGACATATAACTTGATAACTTTAGAGACCGTAGGAGTTGGCACTCTTTTCGGTGCAAAAAGGGTCCAACGGCGGACACTAATTTGGCCAAAATTTACGATTTTGCCCCGGTGTCCAGAATTAGACTTATGAGTAGGTGATATAGATATTTCCTTTATACCGGAAACATTTGTGATGTTTATTTCAGCATCCGAGGACGTTTACGGGAGTTCACTTTCATTGCTCTTGATTTCTGACGATCTGAGTTAGTGGACCTTGCTATTTTTTGTGTACCACCTCCAGGCAAGATACCTTGGCACTATTTATTGTTCATTTATATTATATTTTTTGTTATTTTATTCCATTATTACTTTTTGTATGTCTCTATTATACCGTGCGTCCAAGTCATACTTGGGTGTAAACGACTACATTAGTCGTTTTACTTCTTTTGTTTATTTTATTCATGGTGACTTAGTACTAGATGACCACCCATTGACGTGAGGTATTGGTATATCTCATATGGCCTTGACACTGGCCTTATCATGAGTTGTGAGTCACATGTAGGACACAGACTCGCATAGTCGGCTGGCCACCGATACGTTTGAGACGTACGACGGTTAGAAAATAACTATCAATAGAATTTGCATGATTAATGGACTTGACAGTTATTAGTGGTTCATATATGTCGTGGACATGACATAGATAGACATGGGGTGGAGAGAACAGTTCCTTAGTGTATAGGCCAAGTATGCACTTCCCTTTTGTACCCGGAAGCTCCGTTGGAGATACGGGCCTGATTACCCCATTTCCTGTTCCTGCTGGCCCCTGATGTTCGAGTAATTTCATGCTTTGAGGTTCCTGGTGCCCAGGGAAGGGGCCATACCAAACCAATTATACCTAGAGTTTTCATGCGTTAAAGGTTTGTTCTTAACTGCATATTCACTGTAGATTGGTTAGGTACCCTATTGGATGCATTCTTTATTTTATTACACAATTTATATGGCTTATCTTTCCTGTATCTTGTTACGTTCCTTTGAGGAGTTGGTGATCTTTCCATGCTTAGACGACCGAGATTATCCCCAAAAGTACGACTCTTCACTGGACCCCTCTTTTCTGTTGATGAGGTCTCGTCTTCCGAGATCTAGTTACTTTTGAGGACATTATTTTTTTCTATATTGGTAGTGGACATCTTTTCCTTGTTTTATTTTATTTTACTTTAGGAGGTCGGACTCCAGTTATCTCAGACTATCTTTTATAGCAGTTTGGTAGTGGATTTGTCTCTACCAGGCTATATATCTCTTTGACTATTTTATTTTATTTATCTGGATTATTGCTTATTCTTGTGTTTTGTGGATAATATATGTTATAGAATATGATATTATTATTTACAGCTTATGTATGTGAACGGGATTCTATATATTGGAGTATTTTTGTATGCATGCAGCTAGAATGTTCCATATGTCTGGTCCAACGTATATTGGTACTGGGGCATTACAGGATATAAGGGATTGGTCCTACGGGCCTTCTTGAGAATTGCTGGCTTCTTGAGGACAGTCGACTCATGCATAGGAATGTGGAAGTGAGCAAATATGATGGGTAGGTACATGGCATAAAGGTTTTGGCATTTTGCACCATGACAGCTGATCATTTGGTTGATCATAATTTTAGAAAGGCTGAATGGAATGGAGGCATAGAAATGATAGAGGGCAGACATCTCGAGAGAAAAAACCTCGTCAGTAGAGGATTTCTTAGGATTGAGTGCCGAAAAGATAATCAAGTGAAATTTATTGTAGTATTGGTTGAGATAGTAGAGATGAAACTTCCTGGAAGGGCAACAATAAGTAGCGCAAATAATATCATGGAAGGAGTCAATGTCCATTTCGACCCCGAACTCAAAAGAGGGGATATTATCTAGGGCTTCTCCTTTATTTGGGATACCAAGGATCTCCCGCGAGACATTATCATCAAACTTTATGTCAATTCCTCTCACTCTGGAAGTGATGCCATTTTTATAGTACAAATTAGAGTAGAACATCCTAATGGCGTTGATGTATACGCATTTCCTAGTAGAGACTAGTTTGCGGAGATGCAATTGATCAAATTTTGTTTTCTAGTCATGAAATATGGTGAAATTTATAGGACAACCAATACAAATATTTCTTCTAACAAAGTCCTTAAACCATGTTATTGAATTTTCAATAGAAGGAAATATAATGTCATCAAATTCTCCCTAATTTGGTCTCACGGGTGAGAACAAGGGGTTTTGAATATATTCTTGAGGTTAATTAGAGGAAGAGGCCTCTCCCTCTCTTTTTAGAGATTTTCGATGCCATGGAGATTTGAGAGAATGGAAAAGAATTATACCTCAATAATTAATTGCTCCCCTTTACCTTCGTCACCCCGGTACCTCGTCTCTGGCACCCACGCCCAACCTCGTCGGACTCCTCCCTACAGACAAGCCCCTTCACACACCACCACCGACCAAACTCTACCAGAACAACTACCACCACCACCATAGTTTTCCGTCATCCCCGCCACGCATCTCCGCCATCACCACAGCATCCCAGCCACCACCGTCACCCGACCAAAACCACCACCCAGCCAAAATTCGATCACCAGAACGCCACCATCACCATCACCAACCGACACCAACCCAAAACCCGACTTTGGCCACCGGCCGTTCTCTCCAGACCACCACCAAACAAGGAAAGGAAAGGGAAAATAAAAATTTATACAGAAATCCAAAATCCTGACCTATCCCCGTCGTGGCCGCGCCGGTCGCACATCGCTGCGCCACAGCGAAACCTTTTTTGCCGGCCGGACCAGGGAGCTCCACGTCGGCTAACCACCGCGCCGACTCCGCTTCCTCCGTCGCCGTACACCCCCTTCCGCCTCGACGTCGGCAGATCCGCCCAGCTGCCGTGTCTTCCACCGCCTCCTCTGGATCTGCCGAGTACGACGAGCTTCAGCCACAGCGGCCATCGCCTCCCGTGTCGCCTCCAGCGTCGACCCCGCGCTCCGGTGGAAAGGCTCCTCCGAAAACCCTATCCATCGTCTTCCGGAACACCCAACCGTCCGTCGCCTCCAGGCGTGCGTCCAGCCCCGGCGACCGCGTCCCCCGCGGCCGCCCTCTCCTTCCTCGGGCTCCGGCGCGCCTCTCCGCCTCCACCGGCCGTCGTGTCACCGAGATCCCCACGGACGGCCGTCGCCGCCGCCGCAGATCCGCTCAACCCCCGCGCCGCCGCTCCTTTCCTGGCGAGGACCGCCGATCGCGCAGCTCCGGTTCCTCCAACTCCGCCCCGGGCGCCAACCGCGAGCCAGCGACCCTCTTCCCTCCCGGCCGACGAGCCTCGGCGCTCCGCCGGCGCTCCCCATATTCCTCTCTCTCTCTCACTGTGGGAACAGTAAGTAATTTGGGAACGAAGTAGGTAACTTCTGTTCCTCTACTTCTCTCTCTCATTGAATGGGGAAAGGGTTTCTTTTAAAGTTTTAAGGAAAAGTTTCTTATTAGAAAGGGAACTGTCTTTTCTTATTAGAAAAGAGAACTATGGGTTGGGAATTAGTAGTGTATTAAGAACTGTCTTTTCTTTTAAGTTTTAAGAACTGTGTTTTTTTTAGAATAGGGACTGTAGCTTTTAAAAGTTTTATTATTATTTATATTATTATTATTATTATTATTACTATTATTATCATTATTATTATCATTATTTTATTATTATTATCATGATTCCCCTAATTATTATTTCTATATTGTTATTAGCATTATTATTATTATATTATTATTATTGGAAATTAGTATTGTATTATTTTGTTCATTTAAATAAATGGATAACGTATATTTTTTCAAGAATTATTTTGCTATGTATTAGTAAATTATATGGATTAACGGGGAGTTACTTTTCTACAAGAATATATATATTATATATATGATCCTAAAACAAATTTCGATATTTTCATGTATTCATCTAATATGAATAATTGACTAATTTCAAATTGGATATATACATATACAAAGTATTTTCTAGAAAATTACATATAAATGTTTTATACGTAACGTCCACAATTTCTTCTTGCTTAAACACCCTTAGCATGACTAACCGTCCATTCATATTTTCTCGTGAATTTGGACCATGCTGCATCAACCATGGCTATTGGACAGAACATGACTTGCTCAATCACCGCACCAAACCAGACGTAACACCAGGCAAGATACCTTGCCACAAATTTACTGTTTATAAATTAGTTGCATTTTATTATATCACTGTTCATTTATTTCTAGTTTTGATTACTGCCTGCTCAGTGATATTTATTGTACCTTGTTATTTATCCTTTGGTTGCATATAGACCTAGAGTTAAGGGACCACCTCTAGTTTAGGGCATTCCATAACCTTTGACACTGTTGTGCCACGAGATGTGTGAGATATGAGTAGCATATAGCCTACGGACTTGCGTGTTGGCTGATCACTAATGCGTGCAGGACGTGCGTTAGGTCTAACTGTCAATAGTTGTGTGTTAGAAGACTTGACGGTTAGTAGTGTTACATGGTCGTGGATGCGACATGATAGGTGCATTGGGTGGGGAGAATATTTCCTTATCGTATGGGCTTCTATTGCACTTCCCCTATAACCCGGTAGCTCAGATGGAGATACGGGTATGAGCCTCTTAGGTTGGCCACTGTCGTTTTTCAACGTCATGTTCTCGGTCACTGGTGCCCAAGTGGGGACTATACTAGATTCCATTACAGCCAGGGCTCATGCGACGAAAGGTTTGTTCTCACTGCATGTTCACTTTAGTTGGTTAGTTTACCCTATTTATGTCTTGTCACTTTCTTTGATTGTGGCATATTTTATATTCAGTATTTTTATGGCATGTTGATGTATCTTGTTACGTCCCTCTGAGGACCTGATTATCTCGCCAGGTGTTTGTTCCGTGATTTCCTGCAGGTGCTCTAGCTAAGGCCATTCCTTCCTTCTTGGTGATTGCTCTTGGACTCGCCATTGCTCTCGCTTGCTAAATTCTTTCCTTGTATATTTTTCCATATTTAATTTGGTTGGTAGTGGACTTTGTCTCCGCCCAACTATTGTGTGCATGACAATTTCAAAGATTATTTTTATACCATTATTTATTTTGTGGATGAGATTTAGTACCTTGGTTACTGTATTTACAGCTTATGTATATATACGAGGGTTCATATACTTCGTAAGTATACAGCTGGCATGATTGCGTTCTAGTCCTACGTATTTTGGGACTGGGCGTTACATCTTTGAATTGGAACTTCTTTGGTAAGCTCTCCAGACAACTAGTTTCGGATGGTGTATCTATAGGAGTGAAAGTTGATGGTTCATCACCATCGAGAATGATAGCTATACTATTGTCCTCATCAAAAGTTACGTTAGTAGACTCTTCAACAATCATGGAGTGTTTATTGAACACTCTATATCCCTTACTCTTGGCAGCATAACTAAGAAGAATACCTTCGTCAGCTTTCGCATCAAACTTACCTAAGTTGTCTTTGGTATTCAGGATAAAGCAGCGATAGCCAAACACTCAAAAGTAAGAAACATTTGGAGTTCTTCCAAACCAAAGCTCATAGGGTATTTTCTTCGAAATAGGTCGAATCAAAACCCTATTCAAAATATGGCATATTGTGCTGACAGCTTCTGGCCAAAAATATTTTGGATGATAAAATTGATTCAGCATGACTCTAGCCATATCGCCAAGAGTCCTATTCTTCCGCTCTACAATACCATTTTGTTGAGGAGCTCTAGGACAAGAAAACTCATGATTAAAGCCATTTAAATTACACAACTTTTTAAAATCAGAATTTTTGAATTCGCCACCATGATCACTTCGAATACGAGTAATCATGTAGCCTTTTTCGTTTTGGACCTTTTTAATAAAAACTTTGAAAATCAAAATGGTATCATTTTTATTTGCAAGAAAGAAAACCCAAGTGAATCTTGAAAAATCATCAACAATAACGAAAGCATAGAGTTTTTCGCTAAGACTGGCTACTCTACTAGGACTAAATATATCCATATGGGATAACTGTAAAGGTCGAGTGGTACTTACAGTGTTGATGGATTTAAAAGAAGATTTGGTAGCCTTATTCTTTTCACATTCGGCACATATTGTATCCTTTTTAAATATGATTTCAGGCAATCCCCTTACTAGCTCCTTGGTAGATAGTCTCGATATGGTATCCATGTTAGCATGACCAAGATGCTGATGCCATAATAGCCTTTCATCTTTGTGGGCATAAAGGCATCTACCTGCACTGTAAGTATCTCTAAATAAAAAAATATATGTTATCTTCCCTTATCCCTTCGAAAGCGATGTCTTCAGATGATCTATCATAGATAAAGCATTTAGTTTTACCGAAGTTAATATCATATCCATGATCAGCAAGATGACTAATGTTGAGCAGGTTATGCTTTAACTCGGTCACTAAACAAACATCATTAACAACGAGGGAAGGAGGATAACCAATTGTACCGTTACCTATGACATAGCCTTTCAGATTGTTGCCGAATGATACATATCCTTTCCTTTTCATCGATAGTGTTGCGAATAGATTAGCATCTCCAGTCATTTGTCGCGAGCATCCACTATCGAGAATCCATTTGCTTCTAGTTTGAGAAGGAAGGTCCACCTACACTATGAGTAGATGTGACCTTTGGTTCCTAAATTATTGTGGGTCCTGAAAAGTTAGTCTTTGGTACACATACATATAGATTAATATCCACTAGTTTTCTAATTCTATACTATGGTGATATGTGTCCATGTAAACCACAATAAGTACATGTAGCATACATATTGGTATTGGGTGCAGGATGATAGTGATGTCTATATGTGGGTGTAGGATGATGATAATAATTAAGTGTAGCAGCAGGATGATTATAACTACGTGTGTGTATTTTACGTGCTGTATGGGAGTAGGTGTACATAAAGGCATGTTTTTGTGTGGTATGTGGATGAGTGTCTTGCGGAGAGTCCTCTTCTACGTCTGAATCACTGGCTTCGCTTTCGTGCCAAAAGCTAGTGTTGGCATACTTCCTTGAGGTTGGCTTCTTGTACAGTTTTTCGTATCTGCTTCCTTTCTTTGCTACAGGATAATCTTTTCTAACGTGTCCCATCTTCTTGCATCCGAAGCAGGTGGGTTCTTCTTCATCGTCTTTTTGTTCCTTCTTCCTTCGGTTGACGCATAGGAACTTCTTGAAATTTCGAACCATGAGTGCTTGATCGTCACCTTCGGAATCGTCGTCATCTGTTTTCTCTGAAATAGTTCTTCGACGATGAGCACTTAAGGAAAAAAAAATTTGGATAAGTTTCTTCAAAATCTTTGAGGTCTACCTCATGCGTCATCAGCTTGCACATCAGAGTTTCTAGTGACATAGTCGTAAGATCATTTTCTTTGATAATCGTCGTGACCTTGGGGTTCTATATTTTCGGCAATCCTTTTAGCACTTTGCATATCTTCTCATCGTTGGAATATACTTTGCCAAGGAAAGATAGAGGGTTGACAATGTCGAGAAATCTAGTGAACATCTGAGTAATCGTCTCATTTGGCTTCATTTTGAACGTCTCATATTCTTGTGTCAGATAGCTGATCTTTTATTCTTTAACTTGTATGGTTCCTTCATGAGTCACCTCCAGAAGCCTCCATACTTCGTGTGAGGTGGAGCATGTAGAGACCCTGTTGAATTCAGTCTTGTCTGTTGCACAAAAGAGAGCATTAATAGCCTTAGCATCTAGAATTGCCTGTTTTTTTTCTGGTCAGAATATTTATCGTGTGGTTTTTCAACAAGAGTTCCCTCGATAGCTATTCTGCCAGGTTTCTTGTAACCATCCGTGACGAAGGTCCCCAGATCAAATTTTAGAGACTTGAGATAAAAATTTATCCTAGTTTCTAATAGGTATAGTTAGCTTCGTCAAATAGGGGTAGCCTATTTGTGTACTGTCCTTCACCAAAGCTGGAAAAGATAGGTTGTGTGGTTGCCATGGATCTGCTCCTAGGATGTTAATCCAATATAAGAGACCAGAGCTCTGATACCAATTGAAGTACATGTAGACAACTCTAGAGGGGGGTGAATAGAGTATGTGTCGACAATACCCAATTAAAATAAACTCTATTCAAGTCCACCCAACAGAAATAATAATTAGAGTATAAGTGCGGAATATAAATAGAGATCAGAGAAGCATACCCAGACATAGCAGTTTTTAACATGGTTTTCCTCGTAGAGGGCTAGTCCAGGCCTGTGAACTCTAGCTCAGGATTAAAATCGACTATTTGTGAAATAGTGTGCAAGCACGTGCCTTTACTCAGAAGAGCACGCCAACTTCTTACAGATTCGTGGATGGCAAGACTTGGAATTGTCTAAGTGACTACTTTTGAAACTCTTGCACACAAACTTTTAGTTGACTCGTACTGAGCACCTTGGGGGCTTGGAAAGTTTTGTGGCTAGTTAGATGAGAAGAATTAGCTTTTGAATGTATAGGCTATAGGAGAAGAGAATATGAGAAGATTGGATGATTAAAAGTGAGAGAAATCAAGGCCTATATATACTAGTCCAGAGAGACAAAGTTTGGCCAAAACCCTGTCGCAAATATTCAAATATTTGGCCGTTGGACAACTAGCAAACAACAAACCCTAAAAAATTAGGTCCTAAAATTAAGGGGGCAGGGTTCGTCCCGAACTCTTTCTCCTAGAGGACAGAAAGTTCAAGTAGGCTTTTTGGGCTTGGCAAGTTTTTGAGTTTGTTTGGTGAAGCTTGGATATTAAGTCTAGGGTTGAGATACTCAGTACGAATCAACTTACAATAGCCTAGTCTCAATCATAAGTAAAAATATAGACTCAGATAACAAGTAACAGCAGCGTTGTCAAAGCAACATCGATGATATCTTTCTTAAAATGATATGTGATGACATTCTATTTTAGAGCTTGATGTGTCAAGTTGGATTATAACAGATATCATCTTGTTAATTATCAAGACTAGGTTGACTGTGATCTAGTTTGGTTCAACACCTCTGACGTTCATGGAGCGTTATGGACGTTTCTATTACTGATTCCCTCTGGCATTCACCGAGCGTTATGGACGGAGGCACCTGGTTCCCGAAGGAAAGGGACGATGCCACAGCTATATATCCCGAGTGCCCATATGTGAAGGTTGTTCTTAATTGCATATTCACTATAGAATGGTTAGGCATCCTACTGTATGCATCCTTCTTTTATTTATTATATATCACAGTTTATACGGTATGTTGTTTTCTTGTATCTTGTTACGTCCCTCTGAGAACCTGGTGATCTCTCCAGGTGTGTGCTTTCATGTCCTTTCTTAGGTGCTCTAGCCAAGATCGTGGTCTTCCCTTTCTATCGAGATGGCTTGCTCTTGAATCGTTAATTGCTATTTTTATCCATCATTTCCTTGTATTGTTCTTCTCATTTAAATGGTTGGTAGTGGATCTGTCTCTGCCCAACTTTTGTACAAATGATAAATTCAGAGTTGATTTTATTATACATTTATTTTCTTATAGTGGATGAGATTAGTTATCATGGTTTACTATATTTATAGCTTTTGTATACATATGAGGATTCCACATATTGGAGTACACTTCATATGTATGCAGCTAGCATGTCTACGAACTTAGCCTAAGTATTTTGGGACTTGGGCGTTACATGTTTTTGTGGTGGCCCATGCAGGTTGAGTTTATCACTTCGGTTATGTTACTATACCGATGTGAGCCAGCATATAGGATTAGAGTCTAAAATCTCATCCACATACTTAATCACCTTCCTTAATTCCAATTTCGAACTCTCGTCCAACTACCTTGATTCCTTCTGCTTGATTTTCTTCCACTATAAATCTTAACTTTTCTATTCATGCTTGATAGAGGGGTTAAGAGGATGACTCATACTAGGTATATATGTTATATGTTGCTCAAACCACTATTAGCTTACTCTTAAAAGTTGGGTTGTATACCTCATAACCTATCACTCTATTGTCCTTACAAACCATTAAAGAGGATTTTTAGAATATTACCTAGACTATAATGCAATTAAAGATCCATGCCTCATTAGTTTAAGAAGGCCGTAGATAATAAAACAGTAGGACAACTGTAGAGACACGAATAATGGACGAGTCTTAGAGTTTGATAAACTTGAACTACTTGTGTTTTCGTTCAATCAAAATTCTCGCGTATTTATATTTTTTTACTATCTTAAATAACGTTGCTATTATAGCCATGTTTTCACAAGCTTATACTTTGTCGAGCTTGTTCAGGACATGTGTTTATTGGGGACGCCCACTAATATATTATCTAATCAGAATCAGTGTATTATGGTCTAATCAACCTTAGTGCACTTGGTTAACTCTTCTTATGATTATCCCATATGGATTGTGATATAGATGTCTCTAGGATCTCATCCGCCACTGTCTTGACAACTCTCCTTGAAATATTCCATCGACTTTTGAGCCCCGTATTTGTATTTGATTCCCTCTCCCTTGAACTCTTTATTGTTTCTCGCTTTTACTTACTGCAGAAAAATAAATGCTCATATTTGAGGGAAGATATACCCAGAATGTCTCCCTTATTTTGCCATACCACCTATGGCCATGAAGGCTATATATACACAATCGTTTCATCTATTCGAAATAGGAGAACCACCTTTCAATTGATTCATATCTACCATATCACGTTATCTATCACATTATGTAGTATTCCTTTATACTCAAAGCCCAAGCACGATATCACAACTTTGAAATTTTCTAACATTATTAATCCTAAAAACGTGCCTTAGTTTTAATTAAAAGAATTTTTTTTGGAGTGAATAGATTTTAAGCCTTCTAAAATTTTATGAGTTACTAGTTTATCGATTGATCAGGATAAGTTGATTTCTATTAGAATGATAATTAGTGACTTATGAACTCCCACTTTCTGTTTAGATATTTTGGTGTCCCTGACATTGATATTCGGAGCGTAATACAAGTTGTTACATCCCAAGAATTTTTATATGCAAGACCTAGACGAGTCCACCTTCAAATAGACATAATCTGCTCCACTCAAATACGTACGTCTCTTTGTACTCTATTTCTATGATACAACTTTCAGGTCAAAATGGACTAGCGATAACCCTTACCATAACATCGATGTACTTTCTGACTGTAATTAGAGATCCAACCTTGACTCAAATCTTTCGACCCAATATATGGTTGTGATCTACTCGAAGCCTACTACGCAAATGTCTTTTGTATGCCACACAATGGAGTCCCCATGTGCTACTTAAACACAAAAGTCACAGAATGCGTATTTTGGGCTTAAGGAACCTAGTTAATCAAACTGACTGGCAATTAGCCCAACTAATTGAGTTTGAACCTATACTAGGTTATCCTAACTTAGTAGAAAAGGTTCTGGTTGATTTTATGAGATCTTGTCTGGCCAATATAGTTAAAACCCAAGATTCATTCAATAAAGATTGACGTCCAATCAAGGAACCCATTAAACTCTAGTTAAACCCATCCATGCATATCACCATATGTGGCCTATAAAACCAAACTTATGAAATAGGTCTGACACATATTAGGCTCCATCTCATGGTCCACTTATTCTCCTTCCATAAATTCCTTAATCGTATTTCGTTGTGATCATATTATGCGATGAATGAAATCCCGTTATACCAACTTTTTTTGGTTAGGCTTGACCAAGACCGTTCCTACCACCTTGATAAAACATGGACAATACATGAGCAACATTAAATAAGTAATGACTACGATTAGAAGTACATCATATCTTCAAACATCACCTTGGAATTTAAACCTCTTAGAAGTCCTATTACCATGCTTCCACGATTAACCAATTCCCGTAAAACCTTAAACTTAGTTTACTCCATCTTTTAGAATGGGATGCCATTCGTAACCATTCTTCCATCTACTGAAGGTTGTGACACAATCTTCATATTGTATTTCATATCCCTTTGCTCATGTGTTAGATAACCACGGTAAAATATCGCATCATTGAATTCTTCAAATATATTATATCCAAGATTTGCATCTTTGTTTAAGTCGAGAGTAAGAATTTTGAGGTGTATAGATTCCAAGCCTCTCTAGAACAAAGAGTTTCTTGAATTAGCAAATGATTTTGATAGATTGGTTCGAATTGAACTAATAAAATAGTGGTTCATAACGTCCAATCCTATCTGTATAAATTAAAACCCTCTACCGTGACTTTGATATTTGAAGCACAACACTAGCATTTTTCTTCCAATAAAGTTCACACTCACGAACTACACAAGTCAAGCTACACATGTGGCATACATATCCATACAAACTCGTCTTCCTATGCTTCATATCAATTACGCCACATGTGCGACTTATTTTTCTTAGAACAAACCATATATGCCTATTTTTGTTCCATTTTATTTTAACCATGCAAATATCGATCCATCCCCTTAACTGAACTGAATATCCATGATCCATGCGAGACGCATCACACCTATGATTTATGTGTTCCACCCAAGCAAGCACACACCCCCTACACAACACCAAACATCAACCCGCCCACACTAGTCATTATGATCTAAAGATTCCAGACCCTCACCAAATCGAAAATCTATAGCATGGTTCTTCACTACTATGGACTCCGATCTTTTAGTTACCTATGTTAGGAGACGACTTAAATTCCTTCGAACCGACACGTTTTAAGAAATAATTTCTTATCTTATTTAAGCATGGCCGGTAGGAACGATGTTAGATTGTAATAATCATCCTAAAGAAGTTATTAACCAAGAATGCCATGACAATATCTAGCCTCACTTAGAACCCAAGACTACGGTCAGAAATATCCAATATTCTTGTGCCTCTTCCTAGAAATTGACCTTTCCTTAAATCTTGTAATGAGTATTTTTTACGGTTAGCCAACTTCTATAAGTTGGGTAGAGCCTTGAACCAAGAGTACCCCATCTTGTAAAATATGACGCCAATTTGGATTTCCTTTATAACCACCTCCACCACCCTTTCGGAAACCGAGTTACAATTCGATATATCTGCTTTCCCTTGTATTAAATCTTGTTATTCTTGATAATAAGATAAAATTTTAATTTTGATGGCGAAATTTTTATAAGTTGGGTAGGATGTAAAATCCCATGTTTTCGGATTTTTTATATTTAATTAGATTATGTAGAGTATATGATATTGATTTTCATTTGATAAATAATTAAGTTTTAAATACTTCCAAGATTTTAAATAGTTCAATATTTTTTATCCATTTATAGAATTATGTATGAACACAGGAATAAATATATAAATATATATTTTCTATATAAAAGGGTTTTATAGGGAAAAAATATAGATTGCAATGTATTTTGATTATTAAGGGTGCTCACTCTCGTGTATGATTGTAAACCACCTAATTTTTACTATGATTTTTTTACAAAATTTTGTCTTTTGAATTTATTTGCATATTATACGTCGCGCGTGAGTTTGCGTTTTTCATATTGCTCATCGAGTGCGAATATGTGCGAGGTACATATTATTTTAAAAAAAGTTTTGATTATAGATTTTTATAGTTTCAAAATAATATATAATTATTATTTTAAAAGCGTCGCATCAAGGTTTAAAAAATAGTATTTTATTTTATTATTATAAAAAGGCTTTTTATGAAATAATATTTTAATAAGTAATATTTACTATACTAGAAATGGTGTTTTATGTATACGAGTACATGAAAATTTCATGCATATAAGTTTAATTTTCGAAACTATTTTATTACTATTTAGCTTAATTTATATTTTTGAAGTATTCCTATTATTATTTAAATGTTTATTGCAATTTTTGAAATTAATTATTATTTAAATGTATAAGAAGATATTTCAAAATATAATTTGAGGATCTAAATTTGTAATTTGATTCAGTGATTTAAAAATTTAATAGTTGATTTTAATAGATGAATAATCTATATATAGATTTGAATTTAGATTTGAGATGTTGATTTTATTTTAAACTATAGATAAGATTATCTAGATACATATTTGATGGAGATTTAAGGAATGTATTTTAATTTAATTTAAATAAAATAGAGGAATTATCCAAGGGGTTTCTTTTAATTTTCTAATCCTTATCCCACTAGAGTTCCACCCCCTATATATAGGGGAGCCTCCATAATCTTTTTATTCACAAACTATTCCACAGATTTCTCCACCCACGTGAGTGCATCGTGCCCATGTCCCCCTCCCAGTCCAACATCTTATTACATATTTACATATACATTATTCTCCGTGTCGGACACAACACAACATGATATATCAAATTCCTAACACTACCATTTGCCCCCGATCTTGTCGCCAACTATCCACCTTCCTGCCACAGTCGCTCCTCCTCGACGCCACAATCCACCGTCACTCCTCCGCCCCTGCCAACACCATCGTCGCCACCACATGGTCTTCGACATCACCACCCTATCCCACGACCACCGCCACAAACCATTATGTCGATCATCCCTAGCAACAACCATCACCGTCATAACCACCTTGTCATCCCCGACCAAAGATTCCAGCATCCCCGACAAGACACCAGCAATTCCTAAGATCCCTGGCCTCGACCCACACCCGACCACCAAAATACCCATCACCTCCGTCGGGGCAGCACCACCACCACCATCACCGTTGTCATCCCCACCGACACTACTAGACTACAAAACCAACCCCGACCGAACCCCGTGAAAGTCGACGACACCCCGGCCATAACTACCACTCCAGCACACACAAAAATCTGGCAGACCACCAAAACATCACCACCGTAAATAAGCAGAAAACTAGACCCGACCTTGACTTACCTCTGCGATCCGCCTCCCTGCCAGCGCTGACTCCCAGAGTCCGCACGAGTCACGCCAAAAGCCACGCCGGTCCAGCCCAATCTCCCCGAACCTCTCCGGCACCGTGAGCCCATCGATTCTCGCTAGAGCTCGACCACTCCCTCCGAGTGATCTGGCCGCTCTCACCGCCACGCAATCTCCCATGCGCCGTCGGCATCTGCCATGCCAGAGCACGCCCAACCCCACCACGGCCAGCGCTGCCCCACCACGTCCAACGCCGTTGAGCCTCGTGCAAGCGCCCGTGAGACCCTCCGCCTCTCCTACCTTCGTTCCCGACTCTCTCCCTTCGTCTTTCGCCCTCTCTCTTTCTCTCTCGTCTCTAGCTCTCTTCACACCTCTCTCTTCCTTTCCTTTACTTTATTTCCTTCCTTTTCCTTTTGATGCTGAGTGAAATTTTGTGATTCTATTTCTTTGCTTTGTTTTTTTGTCCTGTTGTTAGTTTTGTTTTTTGGTTACTGCTACTTTTTTTGTTGGATAGAAGTTATGTATCATTTTGATTATTATTATTATTATTATTATTATTGTTATTATTATTATTATTATTATTATTTTTATTATTATTATTATTATTCTTATTATTATTATTATTATTATTATTATTATTATTATTATTATTATTACTACTACTACTGTTATTAGTATAAGTAGTTTATGGTTATTAAACTTGTTAGTATAATTATTACTGGTGTTATTGTTAAAAGCATTTGTAGATTGTTAATATTATTTTAAATTAGAAAATTTATAAAAATATTATTATGATATTTTTAGCTAGTTTCAAATGGCAGTTTTAATCCAAAAATCTTACTTGATAAAATTTAGTCCTTGCCCTAAAAACCCTTACTAGATTTATATTACAAAAGAAATAAATAAATATTTTTATCCATAAAAATTTATTTTAAAAATTGTAAAATAAATTTATAGTATATCTCAAAACCATGTTTTTTTTACAAAAGTTAAAACTTCGCCTAAAAATGATTCTTATATTTTCTGAATAATTATCTAAAAACTACTTTTACTAATAACATATATTTTCAAGTATTATAAGGAGCTTTCTAAAAATCATATATACATTAATTATCTATTTTCCTTCGACTATCCTCTTGTCTATGGCTAGTCCCATAATTCCTATTCTACTGTTAATCATGTACTTCATTATGTCAACCCTAACTAATCTGACCATTCTTATCCAGATGAAACAGTCTATACCATCATCAGAGATCGTCTTACGTAGTTGTATCACCGAAGCCATATGTTGTGCCACCATGAGCATCGTACCACGCCAGGAGTCACTACCAGGCAAGACACCTTGCCATTTGCTGTTTATTTTACTTTAGCTCATATTCATGTATTTATTTATTATTTATTATTCCACAAAATAAACTGTGTTATACTATTATAATTAGATAGATTTTACTGCATAGTTCCATTTCTCGTACTTATTATTTTTATACATATTAACCTTAGATTTAAGGGACCACCCTTGTTTGTGTTGCATACATTGGCCTTAACACGTTTGTGCCACAAAGTCGTGTGTCGCATATAGAACTCGGACATGCGTGACTGGCTAGCCACCAGTACGTATAAGCCGTGCAATAGGGCTTACTGCTAATAGTATTGCATGATAGTTTAACTTAGCGGTTATAAAAGTTATGTGTTGTTAAGGCAACATATAGGCATTGGGTAGGGAGGACATATCCTTAGCGTATGGGCTACTATATATGTTTCCTTTGTGATCGTATGCTCCGTTGGAGATGCGGGTTGACGACCCATTTATTTTATTGCTTGCACGTTCGAGGAACGGTTATGCTTGAGGCTCCTGGTTTCCCAAATGGGGACTATATCGATCCCATTATTAGCCAGAAAGCCCATGTATTGGAGATTGTTCTTAAAACTGCATTCACTTAGAATGATTAGGCTCCCTTATCCGTTAGGTACGAGTACTTTCGGTTTGGGTACTTATATCTGACCGTGGCTTGGAACAGTAACTTGTCGCAGACTAGTTTGCCACATCTTGTCCTTGTTTGGTTGTAGGTGTGGCTTACTACTCCGATCAGAAGGTACTGAACCTTGTTGTGGTCCGGATACCATATTGGATTCATAGCATAGAAATATACGTCATCGTGAATTAGGGTGCCATCTCATGTCCTTGTTTGGTTGGGGGGGATGGTACGCTAATTCAATGGTGTGTATTGGACCATGTTATAATTAAATTAACTTATTTATTGAGAAATTTATACTCAGCTTTTATGGCATGATATTATGTATCTTGTTACGTCCTTCTGAAGACCTAGTAATCTCTCCAGGTGTGAGCTATTGTCTTATCGCAGGTGTTCTAGCCAAGGCCGTGATCTTCAATATCCCTTCGAAGATGATTTCTCTTGGATCATCCTTTGCTTCGTTTATCAAACTCTTCTATTGTTCATGTATTCCTCTCCTTTAAATAGTTGATAGTGGATTTTTCTCCGCCCAACATATTGTACAAGGACATTTTATAGTTGATTATATGATATCTTTTATTCTTTTAGTTTGTGGGTGAGATTAGTGTGTCATGGTTTACTGCATTTTACAGCTTATGTATACATACCAGGATTCCATATACTTCGTATGTATGCAGCTGGCATGTCTACGTACTTAGTCCTGGTATTTTGGGACTAGGGCGTTACAATGATATTAACTATTTACACATAAAAATATATATAATATTTCTAAAAGAAAAAAGGTGAACTTCTCGCGAGTTAATAAGATACTCGCGAGATGCATATATAGTAAGGAGCCCGAACCTTGTGCAAGAACATGGACGGTTTGAGCAGTCGGATTCCCTCCCACATTTTACTAACTCTCGAAATTAAATCCATCCTAGATTTTGCCGTTCGGATTTAAACTAATTCTTCATAGGATCATACTGAATCATATCAAATTCGAATTTAAATTCGAATTAAAAGCACAAACTTACTATCGGCTATATATGCTCAAATTAGGCTCAAACAAATAATCCTTCGAAACTGCCTTCCTTCAACCCTAAAACTAGTCGCCTACATCCTATGCCCTCTATGAGACGTTCTTACCGCCTGCAGTAGCCGCCCGACCATCGGAGTGGTCTTCAGACCAACCCCAAAACAGAGAGCACTCAGTACCAAACTGAACCCGAGTAGTCATGTTCATCCCCTTCCATCTTCTTCATCATGTAGACAATCTACGAACTAATTGGTTCTGCGTAAACACAACATATACGGCTAGAAGTATTTATAGCTAGTTCGAGTTTAGATGCCCTGGTTATTCAGAAAATTTTGACAAAAATTCAACGAAAAACTGAAATTTGACACTATGAGTACAACAGTTTCGAGGCTATTTCGGAAGGCATTTCCTGAACTAAATAATAGGAGAATTCAAAAACTATTTAAGAGCAGTCTTAGACAACCTATAGGACAACAAAAGGTACAGAAGTCGATTTTGATAACTGTGCACCGAGAAATCAGTTTCCCAAATTGAAAAAAATTGTTTTCAAAACTATAAAAAATTAGAAAATTTCTCGATATGTCATGCGCCCCGTCAAACCGGGTGACGTAGTCGCAACCCAAAAGCATCGAAAGGGACGTATGGATGTTGTTGACATGTGGGAACTGATAGAACTCGATTTCGTTGTGCGCGTGCGACGAAATCATTGCGTATCCGTCAAGATACCCCGTATCGGCCACTTTACAAATTAGTCCACAACTTTGTGCACGTTCATCCTATCAAGACGAAACTTGCTATAACAGGACCATATTATTTTTTGGTCCTGTGTGCCAAGTTTGGTCCGATTCTGAGAAGGTCGACCGAAACGCCTATTTGGCGGGCCCGCGACCCGATCCAACGGACAAAATTTTGTACGGCCCATCGAAATCTAACTTTGGACATACAGTTGGGTTCGTCTCCTCAAATCGGACTCGTAGACATGTAGTTTGACGACTTTAGAGACCATAGATACTGGCATGCGTTTCGGTGCAAAATGGGTCCAACGGCGGACATCATTTTGATCTAAAATTATGATTTTGCTCCTGTGTCCAGAATTATACTTTTAGATAGGCGATTCATGACATATCTTTTACACCAAGAACGTTCTTAATGTTTATTTCAGTATCCGAAGCCGTTCGAGGATTGTGACTTTCTTTTTTTAACGTTTGTGACTGTTGGACTTGTCATTCTCGCACTACAGGCAAGATACCGTGCCACCATACTCTGTGATTAATTTACTTTATTTTTAGTTATTTATATTCAATCTTATTTATATGTTGCATGTTTTATATCACTGTTCGTCCAAGTCACACTTGGGTGCAAGCGACTGTATTGGTCATTTTATTTATTTTTGTTCTATTTCTTACATTAGCTTAGCTCTAGCGACCACCCGTTGGTGATGAGGTATTGGTATATATCATACGACCTGGACACATACTTTAACACGTATTGTGAGTCACATGTAGGACACGTACTCGCGTAGTCGACCGACCACTGATACGTATAAGACGTACGACGGTTAGGAGTAACTGCCAATAGAATTGTATGCTAGTAGACTTGGCAGTTGTTAGAGGTTCCAATGAGTCATAGAGGTAACTCCATTAGGCATTGGGTGGGGAGAACAGTTCTTTGATGTATGGGCCACATATATACTTACTATTGTACCTGAAGCTCCGTAGGAGAAGCAGGTCCAGCCTACTATTATTGATTCCCTCTGACGTTCATGGAGCGTTATGGTTGTTTCTATCACTGATTCCCTCTTACGTTCATGGAGCATTATGGACATTTCTATTACTGATTATCTCTGACGTTCATGGAGCGTTATGGATGTTTCTATTACTGATTCCCTCTGATGTTCACCGAGCGTTATGGGCGGAGGCACCTGGTTCCCGAAGGAAAGGGACGATGCTACTGCTATATAGCCCAAGTGACAATATGTGAAGGTTGTTCTTAATTGCATATTCACTATAGAACGGTTAGGCGTCCTACTGCATGTATCCTTCTTTTATTTATTATATATCACAGTTACGGTATGTTGTTTTCTTCTATCTTGTTACGTCCCTCTGAGGACCTGGTGATCTCTCCAGGGGTGTTCTTTTATGTCTTTTCGCAGGTGCTCTAGCCAAGATCGTGGTCTTCCCTTTCTATCGAGAAGGCTTGCTCTTGAATCGTTCATTGCTATTTTTATCTATCATTTCCTTGTATTGTTCTTCTTATTTAAATGGTTGGTAGTGGATCTGTCTCCGCCAAACTTTTCTACAAATGATAAATTTAGAGTTGATTTTATTATACATTTATTTTCTTATGGTGGATGAGATTAGTTGTCATGGTTTACTGCATTTACAGCTTATGTATACATACGAGGATTCTACATATTAGAGTATACTTCGTATGTATATAATTGGCATATCTACGAACTTAGTCCTAAGTATTTTGGGACTAGGGCATTACATCTTCTCGGACACTAATTTATGCGTATCGGAAGAATATTTAACACGTATAATGCATGGGTAATATATTTTCAGCCATTGTACCAATAACCGAATCTACCTCAGGACCGGAGTGAGCAGTTTTCCCTGACTCCTTTGCAGTCGATTTTCGGACAGTCTACTTCCAGAGGGTAGGATATACTTTGTTTATTTTTGAACCGCCTTATGTTTCTTTGTTGGTGGAGAAGTCTTATTCGTCGACCGTTTCTTCCGCTTATGGGCTACTTCAACAACCTTTGGTGGTTCATCTGATGATTCTTCGTCTTGGGTATCTAACTCATCCTCACTAGTCGGTAGTGCTGGAGCAACTTTATTACCTTCCCGAAAGATTTTTCTGGCTTTGGCGATGTCATCAGCAGAAGCGCTCACCTTGGTGCCCTTATTGAAGTTAGTCTCCCGATTATACTCAGTTGATAGGGAGTTTATCAAGCATTAAAACTTCCTAGAGGCATATAATATATTTCAGATTTCTTTTCTGTGAGAAAGAAGCTACCCCAGTGCAATCTGTGTTGTAGCACCTCCAGGCCCGGGCACCAGTAAGCAAATTGCCTTTAAACTTGAGTCATGGACTTGCATTCTCGAGAAAAAGTTGGTATATAGCTGGATTGTCGTGCAAAACGGCTGGGCAAGTATGGTTATAATTGATTCTTGGTTCTATTTTTGAAAACCAAATGGGAAGGACGAATAGACAAGAGGCAGTGGAACGCATTTTCTTATAGGTTGGAGATGGTGTTTATTCCTTTATCTTTCAACTGACTCCCGTTGTCACTACTTGTAAATTTTGGACCTACCTTGAAAAAGTCATAATGCGCCATATGACTTAAGATTCTATGGTGGGCATCTTTGTATAGTTTAATTTCTTTCTTCTATAACGATGACGAATAAAATCTCATTCAACTGTGTTTGCCCTCATGCCTGGGTCCATCAGCTTTGGACAGTGGAGTATTAGCCATCACATCAAGTAGTGATAAGGAAGTTCTACCCTCGAGAATTCGCCTTCTCCAGAATGAATTACCACCTTATCAACAAAGTCTCGTAACCCTTTGTGAATGTTATAGACCATAGTTGGAAGTAAAACGAGTTTATGGGCAAAGAACAACTTTACTGCAGGAAGAATAAGATTCCGGCATAGCCTCTCGATAGCTTCTACGTCTCCCGAGGCTACGCACTTCTGAAGCCATATCATCAAGAAGCCAACCACTAGCGCTTCACCAAATAATTTATGAAGAGATAAAATAATGATATATTGATGGTTCATCACCCTTACCCTCATGATTTTTCTCTTTGCACTACTTCATCAAATCTTTGACTTCCTTCTCTAATAGTCGCTTACATGTGGAAAAATGGATAGTATGTATGCATGTGATTATGACTCTGGTTATAGTCTCAGTTTATACCATAATGTTATCCTTTTATTTTGCGATTCACAAGTAATTTCCTTATCTCTTTATGGGATAGGTATGTACGTTATATTATCTATTATTATTTGTTGTTACATTATATTATTAAATTTTGAGAACAAAATTTTCTAAGGTCGATAGGTGTAAGCCCTCTGAATTTTGGGAATTTATTTTTGATATTTAATAGGATTAACTATCATTCCATATACTTCTACTTTTAATTTTTTTACCACTAAGTACTATTTTTCGTAGCTTGGATTTTAGGAGCACACATAAGTCGGTTTCTCCAAACAATTTTTATATGCATGATCTAGACGAGTTCACCTTCATTTAGACCTATCATGTCCTACTCGAACATGTCTCCTCGTACTCTTTCTTTATTGTGTAATATTCAGGTCAAAAGGCCCAATTCTAACACCTAACGTATTACCGTTGTACTTTCCAATTGAAATTGGAAACCCAACCATGACTCATATCTTTCGATCCATATATGGATTTGATCTACTCAGAGCTTACTACACACATGCCACTTGTGTCCCACTCAATTGGGTTTCCATGTGCTACTTATACACAAAAGTCACAAAAGAAGTACTTTCAGAGTTTCTAGACCTGAGTAGCTATATTTACCCGAAACTAACGAATCTAGGAATGGTAGAGCCTAACCTAGATTGCCCTAACCAAATGTAAAAAAATTAGATTGATTTTATTCATTTTTTGTTCAGCCAATATTGGTTTAAAGAAAAGAATATAACATCTATAGAAACCTTTCCTAAAACGAATCCACTAAATCTTCTAAAAGATTGACTCAACATATCTTTTGAATGAGAGGCTAAAAACCCACCAAACCGCTTACAACTAAAGTCCATATGAACCCTAAACATCCCCTAACAAGCTTTATATGTATACCACATATGTGGCCGACCAAACCACTCCCAAACCCTAAAAAATCGACGGTATCACAGCCCTACTAGCCGCTGCATCACCTGGAATCCAGCAGTTTTTTGCTTCTTTTCGACCTTATCTAGCCGAGCCACCGCCTCCACAAGGATCCCAAGACACCCCTCTTTAACGCTATTAAGCCCCCAAGGAGCCACAACAATTCTTTTGGCCTGTGGAGGGCCAAACTTGAGAGTTACTTTAAGCCATAATAGTAAATTCGAACAACAAGTTTGCTGACTTCTAACCCTTGTTTCTATACTTTTGTTGATTAAACCTCCACCAAACCAACTCCAACGTGTACCCCTACATGTCGTCTATCGTCGACAAATTCCACAGCACATAGATCGTAATTGTTTGTTCGGGGCAAGCGTTTTACAAAAGTTGGTCCAGGTTGAACCAGTTTTCATGTGTCGTTGTTTGCACTGTCTTGTAACGCACCATGACAGCAAATAATTCCTTGATAAAGATCCTAACACATTTCTCTATCATTGTATTATGCTATATTTCGATCTCATTAAATTTATGCAAGTTTGTATGTCCATCTTCGTAGGACAACCCATCGGACACCGAAAAACTTAGGAATTCAACCTGTAACTTTGTCATGTGATACCACCACCTCGACGTACTAATTTTTTATGATATAAACTATGATTTCCATAATAGAAATATCTGAAATAAAGCTTTTTCATAATTATCCTAGAATATAAAATCCTACTTTGTGTGTGTTAATTTGTTCCACACAACCTAATAAAGAACATGTTGTGCAAGTCGTCGATCATAGCGAATAGTTACAATAGTTAGTGCCCATAAAAATGACTAAATCTCAATATTAGATATTTTAACCCATTATTTCCAGAACTATTAAAAGTATATTTTAAGTATATTTTATGTTAGATTAAAGGTGTAGTTAAATACCAACATAATATATGTCAACTTGAGCCTAAAACTAGACTAGTTGCCATGTGACCTAGTTTTGACCATAGATGACCAAAATAAATTATTGTGTTGCGTAATTAGTATGATAGTTGACCGGTAGTATCATACATTCATAGATGTTTGTGATGATACGACTGGGATTGTCGAAGGAGGACTTTTGTACACTCACTTGAAAGATCCAGGCAAGTACCTTGTTGAAGTTTTAGTATATGTGTTTAAATTTCTTCTTACTTGTTGTTCATTTATTTCTTAGTTCTAGAGATTGTGGATGTAGGATATTAGTTTATACTTAGCGTACGAATTATATTTGGGTGTCGATGTCCGTTGTAGACGTTGGGTATCGACATTAGACATGACATTGAATTTTTATTCGTGTTACATTTGACACGATAGACCTAGATCAGTGACACAATCATGATACAGAGCCTTACATGAGATATTATGGTTATGGACTATGTGATAGAATAAAGTGTAATGTCCCATCCCTCTCAGTTCGACTAGAGGAATCTAAATGCAACGACATTTGGACATGGCTATACAACGGCTTGCTCGAAATCCCGCTCGGTCGAGACAACACTTCGGTCAAGTAGGTGGCTTCGAAACTTGCCTCAGCTTTTTCTGCACACTTAATAAATTATGCTTCCAATTGCACTGAGTAGGTATGCTAATAAAAGAGACGAACCCACATAGCTAAAGGAAATAATCACTCTCTGAGTCAGATTGCGTAGAATATAGAAGTATTGAACTGGATGCCTAGATTACACTTCATGTTGGGATTTCAAAGTTGGATAATCGGTTTTTCAACCTCACGTTTTCAGTTAACCAGAATTATGCCACAGGCTATCGACTTGATATCATATCAAGCACGGTCCCACGGCCCCACGGCTTGTTATGGCCACATGTTCTCACGGTCTCAAGGCTCGTCATATAGAGTATGACTTGGTTAATAATGTTGCACGAAACATAGTTGGTTTATGGCACAGAATACGGTTGGTTCAATGGTAAGTAGGAAGGCTATGCATTAGCCTTTCTGAGTTTCAAAGGTAATATGGAAAAGTTCACGTGACTATTTATCGTCGAGACGGTCACTCGTTTGGGAGTCTCCAACGTAGTACGAAAAAGACAGTAACACTAAAAAAAGTAAAGACTATATAGGATGGTAAGTTGTGTCGACTCCTATAAGATCATTGGACAACTTGTGCACAAGGTTTTGAGTTCCTCGAATGATCGCCGAGGTACTGGAATAGATTCTGCCTAGGGCGAACTCTGCTTGCGAAACCCTCGGATGGTGGGCGACAAGACCCGAGGGGTATACCTTATAGCAGTTATTGTAGGAAATTCGATGAGATCGTGCCTCGTTTGGACGAACATACCATCTTACTATATAATCCAGAGGTAGCTTGTCATGCTAGTGATCCTTTCATATAGTTTGAGTCAACTTGATAGCAGCGATCCGCGTGCATGCCTTAGATTGAGTCAAGAAGTGTATGCACAGCACAAATAAGTTAAGAAATGCAACACAATATGAAACAGGATTATGGAGCCTACGATTTGGCTATAACAGAAACAAGTTCTTCGGCACAAGTTGTGGTGTCGTGTTTTGGTCGTTGACACAAGTTCATGAGTTTATGATTGAGTCATTGGCATGCTGAAACAGGGGAAGGCCATAAGGTAAGTATGTACAAGTTACACTGAGTTGCGAGGCACGGCCTCGATATTCAAACATGAATGGGTTAGTAGCACAACCACGATGTTGCAACACAATGTGGTTTTCATAGTTAAGCTATAAAACTGATCCTAAAGCAAGATTAGAAAGACCATAAAAGAATAAGTTGCACGGACGCAACTTAGGACCACGCGGCATCACGTCCAAGCGAGGATGATCGATTATGCAAAACCGGAGTGTGACATACAGGATTTTATACTTGCTATTGAGATAATACTTGACTTGACTAGAGAGATCTAGACCATAGAGTGGGGAGAAAATTAATGTAATATCAGGCTACTTTGATACGTTTGACCTCGTCTCTATATTCAGGACTTGGTTGTTTTTCTACTCGTTTTTTACTAACTCTATAGCACAGCTTTGGTATTAACTTGACACGTTTCCGCAGGGTTCCACGACACAATGCCCTGGGTGATAGCCTTGTTGAGGAGTGTAACACCCCAATCACAAAATATGTAGGACCAGAAATACGTGTAGATGCCATCAGCATATCTCCAATGGGCCATATTACATAACAAGCCCATTGAAGAGTACTTAAGCTGTAAACTATCGCAAGAACTCATATCATTAATCACAACACAAGTCATAGGTACAGTGTCAATCTCATCCACACATAAATAATTAGATACAATATTTCCAAGTCCAATAAAATAATAATAATAATAAAAAGATTTGTTCAACAATAAATAAAGATAATAGAAGTATGGGAAAAGACAACTTATCATCATACTATGAAAATAAGAAACAATATCCAACTAAAAGTCTGTTAGAAAGAGATAACGTCATAAAAAGAAGGCTACATCAATTACGAGAAATCCTTCAGAACTACCTCGTCGTCCCGTGAAGGTACGTCTCCAGTCTCGACTCCAGAACCATAAACCTCAGGATAATTCCTCTCGTCTCTACCTGGGAAATGATCAGGCCCTCGGAGGACATAGCAAGATACGTAATATACATGCAACTAAATAACCAAATAAACATGTACTAGAAAGGTAATAAAATAACACGAAGTAAAATGCAAGCGAGTATAGAGGATTAAGAGTAGTGCTACTATATGTGGCTACAAGAAAATGTCGGGTAAAACTGCAGCGCGGCACGAGCTAACGGTCCTATGGAAAGCAATACAGGGCGTGTTAACTATCTCTATAAAGTCTCTATCGCGGTATGGCGCGCACTAATGACCGAGATTGGTCAATAGCCAAGTACTAATAACGACATCAAAGAACTATGGAGCAAGTCATATATAAAGTCTCTATTGCAACACGGTCCATACTAACGATCGGTTGGGGAGAACAAGTCACAATAGGTAACAAGGCAGGAACACGAACAACTGTGAAAGTGTATGAAAAGGAAATGGTAGACAGGTGATATGGTAAAACATAGAAATAAAATATGGCAAGGCAACAAATATAAAACAGAAAAGAGACATCTACAAACAAAAATAATAGAAAGTATGCATGTATTATAAGCAGTACATAGGACAAGGTATACTTGACTGGTGGTAGTGTGTAGAAGTGACAATGTACAGCAAACAACTAATCAAATCAAAGAGCCAAAAAGCTGAACTGCCACAAAATCTTCGGATGCTGAAATAGACATTACCAATATTTTTGACATAAGAAAAATGTCAAAGATTGACTAAATATATGTCCAATTCTAGACATAGGGACAAAATGGTAATTTTGGGTCAAGCGGTGTTCGATGTTTGACCCAATTTTCACCAAAAAGCGTGCCAAAACCTATGTTCTCGACAAATTATCCTTACGATTCCAGTTTGATGATATGAACTCAATTGTATGTCTAGATTTGGATTCCGATGAGCTGTGCACAAAATTATCCATTGAATCGGATCGGATTCGGTCAACCATTTCTGAATCGGACCAAACTTTGCTCATAGGACCAGAAAAATAAAAATAGTCTAATGGAACAAGTTTCGTCGTAATGTGACGAGCATACACGAAGTAATTAAGATTTTTATAAAGTGGTGGATCCCGTGTTCTTCGACCGGTACACATCGTATTCGTCATGCACATGCAACCATTTAAGTTTCGACAAATCCTACACGTCTGCAACATCCGTACACACCTTTCAATTCCTTCATGTTGTGACGAAGTCGCCCGATTTATCGGAAGAAACCTCGTATTGGTGAATTTCTAAGTTTTTAAAATTATTTTTTATGGGTTTTTTATTTTTGCACTGATTTATCCTAATGTATAATAGATGAAATTAAAAACTATAAATAGAATTTTGAAGATGTATAGGTTTTCTAAAAAGTTGTTCAACTAGATTTCAAAAGTTTCCAATATGTCGATAAGAAACAGTCTTCCAAAACTAGTTCCTGGAATCGAAATTATGTTCTATTCAGAACAGTTTTTTGCCAAACTTGGCATCAATTTTTGGTCATCTAATATGGTTAAATAAAAAATAATTGAAGGGACCTAGAGACGTATAGCTTGTGTCTAAACCTGATCATATAGCTCACGAAACAACTGCATGATGAGCGAGAAATGGGCATGCGAACTACGGCCAAAAGCCTGCTAATATTGTTGTTACTGCTGCAGCTCTGTGTGCTATCCGATGTGCTTCAAGCGGCCAGTGACGGTCCTATGCAACGCACGGTCGACGGCGAGGTCAGTCGTGATGGGGATCGCACTCAATTAGGGTTTGCTAGCAGAATCCTCTCCTTTTTTCTTCTATCGACTATTTACGGATAGGGGGTCGAGTCTTTTAAGTTACTGTTCTGCAAGGGAACAATACTTAATAATGTTTTTTTAAAAATTAATAACTAAATCTAAAAAATATCTAAATAATAAATAACTATATTATATATATATATATATATATATATATATATATATATATATATATATATATATATATATATATATATATATATATATATATATATATATAACCTAAACAAATATTTAATAGGAATTTACAAATAAATTTATACAGAATATCATGTAATTTAAAAATAGTAATAATCCTAAAATTATTACACAAATTTTTAAATAGAAAAATAACCCCAATAAATTTAGGAAAAGTGTTTCCATAATAAATATTCATTTAATATCAATAACATTTATATAATATATAACAATTATTTATGAAAATAAATAATAGACCAGCAAAATAAATTGCTAATACATATACTATATACATCTATATGGACGTCTTTGGATACATAACATGTCTACATAGGTTTGGATTTGGTACGGGTCAATTTCGGCTAGTCAGTACAACCGAACTTCCTACAAAGTCAAAAGTCTTAATAAATAGATAAGTAAACTAATTATAGGGGTTAAGTCACAACTTTGACTTGTTTTCCTAGAAGGGACACATATATGGCTAGGCCTTCCCTACCATGGCTAATATACAAGTCAAGCACACGACTACGCTAGCCTTGTCAAATTTTTTAGTCGACCTACATCTCTAAACTTAACCATGACTAAGGCCATATATAATAATAAATAATTATTTAAAAATATTTATAAAAATCCATAATTCACTATTTAAGTCAAATAATTAAAAATAGTAATTTAAATTTTTGGGGGGGGTTTAAGGAGCTTGTGAGCACTCAGTGGCTAAAGCCTGATATAAGGAAAGTGTTTTCAAGTGTATTTCACGTTGATGGTTATTATAGTTACCTCTCAATTTTTGTACTTTATTTACTGTTACTTCGGCATGTTGTTTTTGTACCTTGTTACGCCTCTCTGAGTACCTTGTGAGCTCTCTAGGTAGTTGATTGTGCTGAGTTAGTCCGATAATCATGACGGTATTAATATTTCTGATTCAGGTACCTTTTTTTTATTACATACTTATCTCTATTCCTTGCATTCTGCTCGTTAGCCTAGTATTTGTAGACTCATATTACATCTTTCGAGTCTATTTAGACAAGTGTAGCATGGGGTACACACCATAATATACATTGCCCATTGTTGTATTCTATATTATTGTGGATTGAGAGTTAGAAATATTATTGAGTTATATAGATAGTTGGTCATTACTGTACAGCTTATATGTATTCGAATTAGGCTGGAGTCAACTTGATACCTATCTGGCATGTTTACGTATACTGGTCCTACATATTTTGGGTTGGGGCATTATATATTTTTATGATGGCCCAAGCAGGTTAGATCAACGTCTCGATTACGTTACTGTACCGAACAAGCCTACAATAGGATAGCATATTAGGATCTCAATCCAAAATTACTTTAAAAATTCTTTTGATTTTATCTATCGTCCTTGGAACTCAAAAATTTTATTCGATCATTTTTCTTGAACTCCTTACCAAAATTTTTTGCCTTTCCCTATTTTAGAAGGACGAATGTTGGTGCTTGACACTCCTTCGGATTATATATCATAGGATATAAGGTAGTTATTAAAGCATATTAAATGGGATTGATTGTTTAAGTAATGAGGTTTGGATAAATGCCTCTATTATATAGACCAAGTAGATTAGATTAGCAAAATAGAATTCTTATAGGCGACCTAACCCTAACGAGATATTCTAGTATAAAAGGACTATAACCATTCTACTATTCACCTATGTTGGACAGAGACGGATTAAAGTACCTATGTTAGACAGAGAGGAGTTAGAGGTATAACAAAGTTTAATTTGGTTTAGTAAGGAATATATGATATGTTTCTCAATTAAAATAATTTGAGTGATTTGGAAGAATATAGTAGATTTTAGAGTCGATATGGTTCCCTAATTAGTTAGTAATCACCCACATAAAAGACAATATTTGAAAGGATTCCCAAGTCTTGTTATGAATAGAATAAGTCTATAAACATTGTACTTAAGATAGATATAAATCCTCATAAAAAATTTATGGTTGCATTGACGTTGAGGAATTTTTTGCTTAAACAATAAAAAGTCATGATAGTATGCATATGTTAAGAAATGGAGTTACCTTGGATAGTGGCCCGATAGATTTTCACTAGGGAGATTCCTATCGAATGGATATATCAAAGGGACACGTGATGATAGGTTGTACCATAATAATGATCATGGAATAGGGTGCAGATTGGAAAGGACTGTGTTAAACTAGACATACCTCTATATAGAGGGAGGGTAGCTTTGAAAGGACCTATTAAGAGCAATGACTAAAAGATTAGTCAATAGGTAAGTGTTTGCCAAGGTATCATATATAAGCATTGTTTAGCATTAACATACCCTATTACCTAGTAGACAAGCATAGAAGGGTTAGGCGTACTTGTAAGTATTGCATATCTTCCTATAGACTAGAAAGGGTGGGTTGTTAATCATACTATTAAGGAGATTTGATAACATACAGGAGAATGACATAGTGATTAAGGATTGGTTTTGGCAATCCTAACTTCTATAGACATACCTAATTAACTAAGGACTTGAGAGTAAAATTATGAATCCTATCTTAAGTAACAGTTCATTTAGAAATTCCAAAGGACTTGTAGCTACAAAAATTGTGTTGGTATAAGATATATACACATAGGAGTATAAAAAGGAAGAATCGTAGGAGCAGTACTATGTATAGATTTAATAACTAAAGAGGGTCAAGGATGGCTAGGGCCTAGCAGACCATATGTAGTGTGTAACACCATGTTGCTAGAAGCGATGATTGGAGAAAACCTTGGCCACATAAATGGGTAAACTGGTTAGAATCAAAATATATGACCTTTTAATGTGGTCTAAGTTGAATCATGAATTTAAAGATTAGCTAGTCTCATAGATAACCTATACTTTAACATAAGTCAGTGCTAGTCAACTCAGACTAATCGATCATTTGAAGTCCAAGATCATTCTAATAACCCGAGGTATAGCTTGCCATCGACCTGTTCGAACACCTGACAGGAGCAAAAGTATTTTTCTAAGATTGATTTGAGATCAGAATACCATCAGGTAAAGGTGCGGAGTGAGAATATTCCAAGGACAGCATTCGGGACTCGATACGGCCACTGTAAGTTTTGGTGATGCCTTTTCGGCTGACGAATGCACCTGCTACATTTATGAATTCCGGAACATGGTGTTCCTCCATTACTTGGAACAGTTATGGTAGTTGCAATTATATTTTGTCATAGGACAGAAAATATAGAGGTAGCATATTTCATAGGAGGGTGATTATCTAAGGTATGTATGAGTATGGTAGAACATCTCTACTAGAAAGGACAACTAGAACCGAGTGGTGTTTCATTTATATGAGTTTAGTTGGTAAGAAATCCCTCTTAATCGATGGATAGAAATTTTTACCCCTGCCAAAACATATAGGGTGGATTAGAATTTTTACATATCCAAAAATATTTGTTAGGATAATAAGATAGAATTTTTTTTCTGAATACTAGAGATACGATTTGAGAGATTATATAGTTGAACTTTAGTATTATTTATAGTTTTCTAAGCAAAAATAGGACGCCCTTGGGGTAGACTTTAGAAAGTATGACTAGATACTTTTGTTATAGCCTTGTACTTAAGGCGGGACCTAAGCCTATGTAGAACCCTTATCGTATGAAGTTTTATTTGGAGGATATAGTAATCCATGCTTTACAAGATTAGGTAATTAGCTAAGGTGGGTAGGATCAGAATATATTACAATATAAGACCAAACCCTAAGAAGCGACCCTGGAATCATTAGACTAAAACATAATTTTGACTGAGATAGGGCCTAGAATAGAAGTACTAGAAAAGATTATAATATAATGATAATATCGTGTTGATATGTGACCTAAGAGTATTAGAAAGAGTAGGAAGATCTTAGTAGAATAGGTGATAATCTCTATGCATGGTAAGACTAGACTTGAAATGACCTATAAGTTTACATATTTGTCTAGCTCAGCCTCGACCTTCACCAGCAGGTAGGTGCAAAATGGTTAGGTACAGTTGTAAGAAATATATAGATTGCTTATAGGTAGAAGGGATGGATTATTAACTGTACTACTGAAGAAGTTTGTTATATAACTTATAATAGTATAGTATAGAGTTTAAGGATTGACAGAGCTTACGAATTAATTTTAATTTTTCTATCTTTGTGGGTGGTCATAATAAGGACGTGAGAGTCAAGTTAGAAGCCTTACCTTAACTAGACTAGTACCTTTCATCGATGTATTTTAGTAAGAAATTCCAGAGGAATTGTAACTAGAATAATTGTGTTTGGATTAAGGTGTACATAGTGGTATCTTCTCAGCAGTAGAACACTATGATGTTGGGAGCGACATTTGAGGAAAATTAGGCGCTATAGGATTGAGGGACTAGAGGGGAAAATATAGGATATAAGAATTTTAAGAATATATAAATTAGATTCTGAATTTTAAGATTCGTTAATCGTAGTTTAAGAATCAATGTCATTTAAGGAAATTTAGATCGATTGGCCGGTTACAAGCCTGATTGATAGTGAACTGTTCCTTCTGTTAGTAGCCGAGGGACATGGACTGCCATGGTGCATGGTCCACCTCTTGTCCTTGTTTGGTTGTAGGGCTGGGTCATTGTGCTATGATAGTCTATGAACCGAATTTGCAACATAGAGGTCCTTTAGCCTGATCATGGCTATAGGATGTATTTTATCTCGACGCAATATGACACTACTTGTCCTTGTTTGGTGAACGAGTGCCACATTGCTTCGATGATAATATATATGCATGTGTTTATGACTCTGGTTGTAGTCTAGGTTTAGACTGTACCACTATCCTTTTATTTTGTGATTCGCGAGTAATTTTCTCATCTCTTTATGGGATAGGTATGTACGCTATATTATTTATTATTATTTTTTGTTATATTATAGTGTTTAATTTCGAGGATGAAAATATTATAAGGTGGATAGGTTGTAAGCCATCTGAATTTTGGATATTTAATAGGATTTCATATATATATATATATATATATATATATATATATATATATATATATATATATATATATATATATATATATCCATTAAAAAAAAATATCCATTAAGTACCCTTTTTCTGTAGCCTAGATTTTAGGAGCACAATATAAGTCGGTTTCTCCAAACAAATTTTATATGCATGATCTAGACGAGTTCACCTCCATTTAGACCTATCATGTCCCACTCAAACATGTCTCCCTGTAATCTATTTTTATTGTGCAACATTCAGGTCAAAATGTCCAATTCTAACACCTAATGTATTATTGTTGTCCTTTACAATTAAAATTAGAGACCCAACCACAACTCGCATCTTTAGACCTAATATATAGATTTGATCTACTCTGAGCCTACTACAAAAATGTCACTTGTGTCCCACTTAATTGAGTTCCCATGTGCTACTAATAAACAAAAGTCACAAAAGACGTATTTTTGGGCTTTCGGGACCTAACTAGCTATACCGACCCAAAACTAAATAATCAAGGAGTGGTAAAGCCTAGATTGTCCTAACCTAATGTGAATACTTAAGATTGGTTTTATTCACTTTTTGTTTGGCCAATATAGGTTTAAAGAAAATATTACAACATCTATAGAAACCTCTCCTCAAACAGATCCACTAAATCTTCTAAAAGACTGACACAACATATCTTTTGATTGAGGGGCTAAAAACCCACCAAACTACTTGCAACCACAGCCCATGTGAACACTAAAATATCACCCTAAAAAATTTCATATGTATACCATATATGTATTTGGCCAAGCCACTCCCAAACCCTGAAAACCCGATGGTACCACATCCCTAATAGCCGCAGCCCCACCTGGAACCCAGCAGCTTCTCGAACAAATTCTGACCCATCTAGACGAGCCACCACCTCCATGACAACCCCAATATACCCCTCTTAAACCCTATCAAGCCCCCAAGGAGCCACAGTCATTCGTTTGTCCTACGGAGGGCTAAACTTGATAGTTACTTTCAGCCGCAACTGTAAATCCGAAGAGCAGGTTTGCTGACTTCTAACCCTTGTTTCTACACTTTTTATTGATCAAAACTCCACCAAAACAACTCTAACGTGTACCCCTATATGTTGTCTATCATCAGTAATTGCCACAGCACGAGGACGACAACGGTTTGTCAGGAATAAGCATTTTACGAAAGTTAGTCCAAGTTGAACCAGATTTTATGTGTCATTGTTTGCATTACCTTATGATGCGCCATGACAGAAAATAATTCCTTGATAATGATCCTAACACATCCCTCTATCATCCAATTTTGCTATATTTTGATCTCGTTAAGTTTATGCAAGTTTGTACATCCATCTTCGTAGGACGACCCATCAGACACCGAAAAACTTAGGAATTTAACTTCTAACTTTGTCATGTGACACCACTACCTCGACGTAATAATTTTCCATGATATAAACTATGATCTCCATGATAGAAACCTATGAAATAAACCTTTTTTATATTTATTCCTGAATATAAAATCCTATTTTTTGTTTATTAATTTGTTCCAAACAACTGAATAAAGGACATATCGTACAACTAGTCGACCATAGCAAATAGTTACTATAGTTAATGCCCATAAAGATGATTACATTTCAGTATTAGATATTTCAACTATTACTTTCAGTATTATTAAAAATATATTTGAGTATATTGCATGGTAATTAAAGGTGTAGTTGCCATGTCACCTAGTTTTTACCATAGATGACAATGAAATAAATTATTGTGTGGAAAACTTAGTATGATAGATAACCGGTAGTATCATATGTTCGTAGGAGTTCATGACGATATGACAGGGATTGCTGAAGCTGGACATTTATACACTCACTTGGAACATCCAAGCAAGTATTGTCACGCCCCAGAACCAGAATACTGGCAAGTGGGGACGGACAAGGCCTGCTACGTAATACCAAAGTATGCCAGTACTCTGAAATCACGTATAAGCTGTCAAGACATGGGGGTTACTTTTATAAGCCAAAGTCGATCCTAGGTCAAGCATTCCTACTTATCTCAATCACAGGCAATTACACAAAGTATAAAAAGTATGATCATCAGACATACAATAGTAAAGCGTCCCAAACCATTTAGACATAGATGATCATGAAGCTAGTCTTACCAAAATAAAGAACTAGCAAGAGTAATAGTCATACATAATAAGCTCTAGCTATAGTCTAGAATACACAGATCATGTTTTAGCCCGTAGGCTAAATGTCAAGAACGAAAACACGAGCTAAATACGTGCTCATAGGCTAAATGCCATAAAAGAATAATGTACATATTAAGTAGGAGAATGAAACAAGAAAACCACTCAGGTACTCTGGTGATCTGGATGGTCACCGTCGAGTAAATGGTGCGGAAGATCCTCTGGGCTTTTCTATCAGATCTGGCCAAACAAAATTAGTGGGGTCAGACCTCCAATAGCAAGTACCACAATGGAAGCCAAACTATGAACTAAAACCAGCAATCACTAACGTCAACAATTAGAGATACAAATAAGTAAGAGCATATCGAGGCTCGTGCACTACCATATCCCAAATATAGAAAGATAATAAATAAGCATCTTGGAGCATAAAGTTATCATCATATGACATAATGTAAAGTGTAGACATGTCAAGTAAACAGAAGCTTGAGAATATATTAAAGTAATTGAACATGTGAACTTGTGAGATAGCCGGATCATAAGAGCATGATGACCCGGCATAGGGAGTCATGTATAGCTTGTGAGATAATTGAACATGTGGGCATGTAAGAATTATATAGAAATAAAATGATAAGTGGACTTAGGAACTAATTCGAAAGTCAAGTTACAACCCTTAAACCAAACAAGGACCGAGGTTGTAACCATTCTCATGAACAGAACTTAGTCTCTAATCATTGTGCAGCATAAGGATCATATAGAACATGTGAGTACTAAATAGGACGACAAATGATAGGATAACTTAGGAACCATTACGGAAGCCAAGTTATAACCCGTAAACCAAACAAGGACCGGGTTGTAACCCATCTCCTGAATATAACTGTCTCCGACTATTTATCGATGAAAGTAAAACATAAGCCATAAAGTACTGAAATAAACATACGGACACTGCCTAGATGAACTAGACTGGACTGGAATGACTCTATCCATCAATCACGGCCAAGCAATGAATACGGCTTGATACTTTATCTAGTTAGGTTATCACAAGCCTAGTTACTAATAAGATACAACGAGATATTTCTACCGTCATAAGCCCTGCAGCTATCCAGTTATCCTTCCGCAGGTTGAGAGTTGTATTTGTGGATACATCGCCCAAGAGATAAATGTATCACATAGTGACTTAGGGGTGCAACACATGACAGTGTGCTGGAAATGTGCCCTACTCAATGGCAGGCTACAAGTCCACTTGAAGCGCCCAGATAACGGGATTGCCTGTGACTGAAAAATCTCTGTATGAGCTACATGATCAATCTAGTCATTAACTTAGTCAAATTCAGTATGAATCCCTGATCGTGGGAAATCAAGAATTTATGTCCTAGACATGATGCAATACAGAACATGTAGCTTGTACAAACACACTCAAGAGAAACACCCACGGTGTCCAGATCATTCATTACTTGTAAGCCAATAAAGCCGTCGCAACAACATTCATGGTTCATGTCTTGTCATGTCATGTTACTTGTCTGGAGTGCACCACGACGGGTCACTATCATGTTAAGAGTATTTGTAATGGGTGTGTCACGATGGGCCACTATCATGTTAAGCAAAGAAGTGACATGTAACTTGAGTGCACCGCTACGGGTCACTATCGTGTTAAGCAAAGAAAGAAGTCATAAATCATAAGTGCACCACAACAGGCCACTTTCTAGTTAAGCAAATCATAGGCATAAGATAGCTTGTAGAAAGATCTTGACGAAAGGCTTATCATAATATGTGAGAAGGAATAGAGATATTAACTACATGGCACAAAACAGTAATTGAATCTGTGCTAATGTTTGAGTATATAAGGGTGTACAAATTATTTTCTAATCATGCAAAATCTTCTAACCTTGATAAGAAATTGTCTTGCTATTTAAGATAGGTCATCACAATTTAGGCCGAGTACAGAAACATGCTAAGAAAATCAAATACATTTTTCTGCAAAATTAAACTATCAAATCACATGAAAATGTCTAGTTAAAGTGAGACAAGAAGATTCTTGAAACCAAGACAAAGATCTAAAACTTTCATATTTTAAGGTTTGCCAGATTCTGCCTACAAACTAATTTAAACGGACAAAATAGTGAAATGGCTACTACACCGGCGTATAGGAATTCTGCGCCGTACCGGCACGTAAGAATCATTGCCCCAAACAGCCAAGTCAGTCGTACTAAGATCGTGTCAAAGCCCAAGGAACCAGCAAGAAGACACGAAATATACCCATAAATAAAAGGGTCATGATAGGTCTAGAGGGGTGCAACCTAGACGAATTAGCAAACATGGAAGTGTACGACTAAGTACATGAGGTCATGCACCCACACCAGGGGGTTATACGCACACATGGAGGCTATGAGCACACATGGAGGCTATGAGCACCCATGGAGACTATGAGCACCCATGAAGGCTAAGAGCAGCCATGAAGATTATGAGCACCCATGAAGACTATGAGTACCCATGAAGACTATGAGTACCCATAAAGGCTATGAGTACCCATGAAGACTATGAGCACCCATGAAGACTATGAGCACCCATAAAGACTATGAGTCCACATAAAATATTATGCGCCCGCACAAACACTATGAGCCTACACGAAATACTATGAGCCCACATAAAATGTTATGCGCCCACAAAAATACTATGAGCCCACACAAAATGTAACGCCCCAATCCCAAAATACTTGGAACCAGATACGTGTCATGCCAGATGTATACATACGAGTATATAAAATGTTCGTATGTATACATAAGCCGTAAAATATAGAAAGCCATGCTCAAACTAAATTTTATCCACAAATATAAAGTTTCAATAATATAATCAAATAGTCATTCGTACAAACGTTGGATGGAGACATATCCGCTACCAACAATTTAAATAAAAATAAATGTACAAATAAATAATTTGGTCGAGCGAAGCAAATGACGAGTCCAAGAGCAATCATCGCGGGAGAAGGAAGGAAGACATGGCTTTAGCTTGAGCACCTGCAAGAAATCACGAAACACACACCTGGATAGGTCACCAGGTCCTCAGAGGGACGTAACAAGATACAGGAAGAACATGCCATTATAACTGCAATATAAATACTATAAAACTACAACACAATTGGGTCCCTACCCGTCTATGTGATATGCACTTTGAGGACAACGTTCTACGCAGGGGCTGTAGGATCAGCAGAGTAAATAAAGAGTAGCAGTAGGTAGCACTCATCAGAGTCACTATCGGCCATGGGCAGTAAGTAGCACGCATCTGAGTCGTTATCGGCCCCAGGGCAAAAGGTAGTGCTCATAAAAGTCACTATCGGCCCACAAATGTATGTAAAAATAAATGTAGCCCCTACACTAGTAGTTGTCCCCTCCCCCCAATGATACCATACATGCATCGTAACCACGACATACCAACACTTGTCGCTTCCACAACACTGTTTTGTAATAGAAAACTATCAAGTCTTCTAACATGCATCTATTGACAGTTATTCCTACGCATGCGCACGGGTGATCACCCAACACGCAAGTGAACACTACAAGACACTCACACGCAACTCGTGATACAATCGTGACAAAGTTAATGACATGCACTCTATTGACGGAAGTCTCTTAACTCTAGGTCCACAAGTAAGAAGAAAAATAAATAACTGAAAATAAAAGTACAAAAAATAATAACAGAATAATAAGACGCAACTAAATGTAAGCAGTAAATATGACAAGGTATCTTGCCTGGTGTGTCGTCGGGTGTTGCAAAGTTCTGACAAATCCCGATAGTCCAATAGTCGGGGTCAATGTGCAGGGGTCCAAAGTGCCGAGGAAATAGGAAAGCACGATTAGTCATGGTCAAAGATAATTAATCTACAGAAGATTGACTTAGGAGGTTTATTCCTTTAAATAAAAGTATATCTTCCTAGAAAAATTTCTACAAATATATTATAATTTATTAACAAATATAGGTTTTATTTGAAACCTTATACAGCGTATTTCGAAATCATAACAGACCATTGGTTTTGTATAAAAGAAAAGATTTCCTTAGTAAGGATAATTTAGTTATATGTATATATGTGGGAAATACCTATAAACTATTTCAGAAATTATTTATGGTATATGAAAGTCACAACATAAAAATACTCACACTTATAATATACAATCTAATTTATTTACTAGGACCAAAATATAAATTTGAAAGCCCAGATTACTTTGTATATATATATATATATATATATATATATATATATATATATATTTACAAAAATAAGTAATTATTAGTAAATAATAATAATCTTTTAGCCCTTAGTAACATTATTAACAATACTAATCATACATACTGATAGTGTTATAAAATATAGGTAATAACAATGATAATAATAATACATAAAAAAAAACTATTTACTAATAATATAACAATTTATCTAACTTATTTACTACTAATATAACAATAACTCTAGCACAGCTCTGTTCTCTCTGCTCGAGAGAGAGAGAGATAGAGAGAGAGAGAGGAAACTCTCTAGTGGAGAAGAGGGGAAAGGAGAGAGAAGAAAAGGGGGGGCTCAAATCGGGGATCGGCGGAGGAAGCGACAACATGTCGGCGCGCGGGGTCGAGGTGGCAAAGTCTGGGGGCGGCGCAAGACGTGCTGCTGTGCCAGCGCACCAGGCGCGGCGGCTCGTACTCACTGATGGAAGCGCGGCACAGCACGGAGGAGCGCGGCCAAGATGTGGCAGAACGGTCGACCGACGCTAGCGGCACTGGAAGTTGTCGGGATCCAACAGGGGTGGCATCGCGAAGGATCGGCGCTAGCGGAAGGGGGTTCGCCGAAGTAGACTAAGCGGGGGCGACGGCTCGGCTCCAGTTCTGCGTGGACGGAGGCCGGGACAGGTAGCGTGTCAGACAGCGTCGGACTAGGGAGTGGTGCTCGGTGAGAGCTGCAGCGTCGGGTGCTACGGCTTGGGGGTCAGGACGGAGGTTAGGGTTCCTTCTTCTTCTTTTATTATGTTGTGGTCGTCGTGGTGACGGTGGTAGCAGCGGCGATGGTGGAGGTGTGGTCTGGAGGTGGTGGTTGTGGGGTTGATGAAAAAATGATGGTTGTTTGTGTTTACTGTCGGAGAAGGAGGCCGCAATGGCGACTACGATGGTGGTTGATGGCTAGGAAGATGGCGACCAGGGAGAGGGTGATGCATGGTCGAAAAGAGAAGAGAGTGAGTCCGTATCGTGAGGTCAACACGGACATGGGAGTTGGTTTAGAGGTTAGGCTTAGGATGGCGTTGGTGATCTGTCCTGTGAGATACAGGAAGACGCCGAGTCCGGGGTTGTCGGAGGGATCAAATTTGTAACTGTAATGGAGAAAAATATAGTGGATGGGTGGGGGCACGACCACGGACACGATATACAAGTTTTGTGGAAATTCATGGAAAACGAGGGCAAGTACCTCCCCTTTTATAGGAGGTGGGAATCCCATTAGGATAAGGACAAAATAGGTTAAAATCCTAAAAGATAATTTTATAATTAAATTCAAATCCATTTAAAATCGTTTAAAAATCATCTTTGATTTAAAACTTATTCAAATGTAAGTTAATAAAATAATCTTTCCAAATATGCTTTATCATATTTAATTCAATTTAAACCAAAATAATATTTTTTAAATAATAAAATATTAATATTAAATAAATTTTGCAAATACAATTATTTTCATGAGTTTAAAGTCATGTATCTCGTATGTAAAAAGATTATTTATGTAAAACATCATTTTTGAAATTATCAATTATATTTGTATAATAAAAGTAAATAGCTCTTTTTATATTAAATCAAAGCAGTTTGTAAATCGAATATTAAAGATAATATAAGTAAATAAATAAAATTTTTACCATATGAAATTTGAATTCCATAATAGATTTTTTTTTATAAAATATGTACCTCGCACATATTCGTATTCGACGAGCAAATACGAAAAATGCGAACTCGTACGCGACGTATAAATACGAAAAACATAATTAACACCAAAAATAAAATTTGTAGTAAAAATTTAGGGGGTTTACACAAAACACTATGAGCCCACATAAAATGTTAAGTGCCCACACAAACACTATGAGCCCACACAAAACACTATGAGCCCACATAAAATGTTATGCGCCCACACAAACACTATGAGTCTAAAGGACGTTATGCGCCCAAAGGAGACTATGCGCCCAAAGGAAACTATGCGCCCAAAGGAGACTATGCGCCCAAAAGAAACTATGCGCCCAAGGGAAACACTATGCGCCCAAAAGGAGACTATACGCCCAAAGGAGCACTATGCTCCCAAAGGGAACTATGCGCCCAAAGGAAACTATGCGCCCAAAGGGAACACTATGCACCCAAAGGAAGCTATGCGGCCAAAGACTGGCGCATGCATAGTGTTATGCGCCCACAGGCTATGCGCCCAAAGACTGGCGCATGCACTGCTCTTCTTCTCCACTTGGCCGAGGATGAACTCCAAGGAATCCAAGAACTTCAAATGTCTCTAACTTGGTCAAAATAACTCCAAATTAGGACTTTCAAAGGTCAAATGGGGTAGAACGAAATTCTCTACAACATGAAACAATCAAAACTTAAAAATCATGAAGTTTGATATATCAAAACCCAAAAAATCCAAAAATAACATAAACTTAGATCTACAAGAAGTTATCCTCCAAAATCCAAAATACCAAGAACTAAAATGTTTTAGAATGTAGCAATAAAGAGAATGAAACAATTAAAATCACATTTGTCCAACATTTGGCAAGATGTACTTGCCTTAGGTTGGAGAAGAAAATGGAAAGAAGAAGAAAATGAGAAGTAAATCGAGGAGAGAGAGAGAGGTGGGCTTTTATACAAAATTATTTTTCATGTAAAACCAACCCAAACCAAACAAAGCAAGCTAGGTTGAATCAAACCAAATTAAACCAAGTCAAGATAAATTTATACCTTAAAAAATTTTAAAATATTTCAAAAACCAAGAATTACGAAATACGGCTCAAAATACGTACTCGTATATAAATACTGATACAATAAGACGGGGTCTCACAAGTGTACCTTGCCGAAGTTTCAGTATATGTGTTTTACTTTCTTCTTACTTGTTCATTTATTTCTTAGTTCTAGAGAATGTAGACGTAGGATATTTGTTGATACTTAGCGTCCGAATTTTATACGGGTGCCGATGTCAGTATGTAGACATCGAATATCGACATTAGACATGATATTGCATTTTTATTCATGTTACATTTGACATGATAGATCGTAGGACACTGACACAATCATGATACAGAGTCTTATGTGAGATGTTCATGGTTATGGACTATGTGATAGGATACAGGATTTGATACTTAGTTTTGAGACGATACTTGACTTGACATGACTTGACTAGATATATCTAGACCATGGGGTGGGGAGAATATTACCGTAATATCAGGCTACTTTGACAAGTATGACCTTGTCTATATTCGGAACTTTGTTATTTTTCTACTCATTTGCAATTGTCTCTGAGCAGAGCTTTAGTATTATCTTGATATATTTATGTAGGGTCCCATGACATGGTGCTATGGGTGATAGCCTTGCTAAGGAGCTTGTATGCACTCATTGGCTGAAGCCTGATATACAGAAAGTGTTCTCACATTGATTTTGTAAACCTCCTAAAATTTCACTAAGATTTTTTATTTTTTATAATTAATTTATTTTGGTATTATACGTCGAGTACGAATATGTAAAATAAAGTATTTGTTTATTCTTATAACAAAAAGTTTTATTATATATTTTTATATAAACATAGAAAATAGATCTTTTGTTTCAAAATTGTGTAAGTAAATAATTTTGCTTAAAGATAAAAAATGCGTCACACGGGAATTGCCAAAATCTTTATTTTTATTATATATAAATGCTAGTTTTATTGTCATAGAATGATAGATATTAAATTAGAAAATAATATTTTCTTTGTAAATAATATGTATTATTTGCATGCGAGGTACATGAATATTATTTGCATGCGATGTAAATAATATTTTCTTTGTAAATAATATTTTCTTCGTAAATAATAAACCAAAAAGCACTAGCGGCGCAGCTTGTTGCCTGGTTGCCATCTATTTTGATGTAATCTTTCTCTCATTACTAAAAAATTTACAAACTCAATTCATGTATAGTTTAACTTTCAAAAGTTATTTGGAAAATATTTTTAATTTATAAAAGGATATTTTAAATTTATTTGTTGTAATTAAAATTGGGATTATATTTTATGGGATTAAGTTTTAAATAGTTTTGAATTAAAGACGAGATTTATCTACTTTTAAATTTGGATTAGATTTTATTGAATTAGTTTTAAATTAATTTAAATTAAAGATGTGAATTATCTATTGGGGATTAAATCGGTCCTAGTCCTTATCTAACTACGAGCCCACCTCCTATATAAGGAGAAGCTCTTTTGCATTTTTTCTAAAATCCCAGAAATTTCCATCCAAATTTATGTGTGTATCGTATCTGTGTCTACCTTCTTTGTGTCAGCATGTGTTGGCTCTGGGTTCGACCCCGGGTGTTATTCCACTAAATTTTACTGTTACAATTACATTATCCCAGTGTTCGACATACCCGGACACTTCTCCTAAAATCCTCGTGTTTGTGTCATGCAGGACATGTCGACACAATACAATCCCTAAACCCAACTCCATAATCCTAACCTTAACCCTTAACCTACCCGTCGTTGCACTGCCTCAGTTGCCATGTCCCAGCCTGTCCCCACCAGATCTTCGGCCATCCCATCGGGAACTTGGCGACCAACAACCACCACCACTACTACAACAACCAATACCACCACCCGCACCTGACTCCCTCACCAGCAACTCCACCCTCACCCTTGGCAACCACCGCGACCATCATCATCACCACCGCCCTACGTCCCTTGTCCCGAACACACACAACAGCACCTACCCCACCAACTCCCTACAAAACTACTAACCTATCCATCATCACCGCCCACCACCAGTCAAGTCCTCCGCATGCCCCTCCAAGTTGACCTCCACCGGCCAATCCCCTACACCACCACCACCTGCACCATACAACCACCACCACCAACATGCTGGACTCCTTCGCACGGTCGAACCCTCAATTTGCCCGTACCGAGCTGACATCGACCGTCTCGGTGACAATCGTGGAAGCCACCACCCGTGTTGCCATCGAGCGTTGTCATCTACGACCTCGAACCACCGCACCACGACCAAGGTGACCACCCACACTCCGCTCTACAGATCTGGGTTGCAGCCCTATCGAGCAACGCCGACAGCCTCGTCGCGCACCGTCGTGTCGAGCACTCGGCTGTCGAATAGATCACGCGCATGCGTCTTCCTCCACAACCCGCCGGCCAGTACCGCCGTGACAAAGCCGAGGTGAGCGCTCGCCTCTCTCATCTTCCTTTCTAACTCTTGATCTTCTCTCTTTCTCACTCCCCCGTTCTCACTCTCTTTCCCTTTTTTCCCTTTCTTTTTGCTGCTTCTTTCTTTTTTGTTTATTTTATTCTCTCTCTCTCTCTCTCCCTCGATAACTCAATTTGATAACTCGATGATAACTCGATGATATTAGTTTTCGATGTTAACAAATTATTGAAGATATAATATTATTACATTTTGGATGCTTTATGGATTAAATTTCTATAATGACTAGGGATATGAATTTCATGTTAAAAATGAGTTTAATTTTTTGCTTCCGACTAAATTGATTGGAGATTTATTGAATTTCAAATTTTTGAAGAGTTAATATTTTAAAGAATTTTAAATTTTTTTACAATTTTGAGGAGAAATAATAATTAGATGAAGAAGTTGAGTATAGAAAAATATTGATGATTTGGTTAAAGCACAAATTTCGAGGGTTATGATGATATCAAAGGCAAATTTGAATTTAGAATATTGGGTTATTGATTAAATTTTTGAGATAGAGAAATTTCTTACCTTTGTTTTTGAGTTTAAATAATAATTATTTAATGGATGAATTAATTACTGATGGGTTGCCATGTTCTTCTAAACCATATCCGTGGTTTTATTTTCCTAGTTATCTAAATCACGATTTCTAAATTGTCTATTTCGTTGGACGTTGTTTCCTTCTCCAATGCTTTAATCGTATTTTCTTGTCGAGAAATTCCTTCTATCTTCTCAACCCTACCTACCCTAGTTATTTCTTAATTTCGAGGACAAAATTCTTGTAAGTTGGATAGTTTGTAAACCCCCTAAAATTTTACAAAGATTTTTTTTATTTTATATAATTAATTTATTTTGGTATTATATGTCGAGTGCAGATACTTAATTATAAAGTTTTTGTTTATTCTTATAACAAAAAGTTTTATTATCATTTTACATATAAACATAGAAAATAGATATTTTGTTTCAATATAGTATAAGTAAACATTTTTGCTTAAAGAAATAAAATGCGTCGCACAAGAATTGCCAAAATCTTTATTTTTAATATATATAAATGCTATTTTTATTGTTATACAAGTATAGATATTCAATTAGAAAATAATATTTTCTTTGCAAATAATATGTACTATTTGCATGCGACGTACATGAATATAAATTCATGTATATTTTGATTTTTGAAAGTTATTTGGAAATTATTTTATTTTATAAAAAAATTTAATTTATTTGCTATAATTTAAATTGGGATTAGATTTTATTAGATTAAGTTTTAAATAGTTTTTAATTAAAGACGATATTTACCTAGTTTTAAATTTGGATTAGATTTTATAACTTAGTTTTAAATCGATTTAAATTAAATATGTGAATTATCTAGTGGGGTTTAAATCAGTCCTAGTCCTTATCTAACTAGGAGCCCACCTCCTATATATGGAGAAGCTCTCTTGCACTTTTTCTAAAATCCCATAAATTTTAAACAAATTTGTATGTGCATCATGTCAGTGTCCACCTTCTTCGTGTCAGCATATGTTGGCCTCGGGTCCGACCCCGGGTGTCTTTCCATTAAATTTTATCATTACAATTATATTATCCCCATATCCGACATATCAGGACACTTCCTCCAAAATCCGCCTCATGTCTGTGTCACGCGGGACACGTCGACACGATACAATCCTGAAACCCAAATCCCTAATACTAACCCTAACCCTAAACCTAGCTGTCATGTCGCCTCGATCGCCTCTATCCCAGCCTGTCCCCACTAGATCTTCGGCCATCTCGTTGGGATCTTGGCAGCCACCAACAACCAATATTGCCAAAGCAAACACCACCACCACCCGCACCTGACTCCCTCACCAGCAACTCCACCCTCACCCTTGGCAACTACCATGACCATTATCATCACTACCGCCCTGCGTCTTCGATCCCGACACATACAACAGCACCTACGCCACCAACTCCCTACAGAACTACTAATCTACCCATCATCACCTCCCACCACTGGCTGAGTCCTCCGCCTCTCCATCCAAGTCAATCTCTACTGGCCAAACCCCCTCACCACCACCACCTGCACCATACTACCGCTGCCACCAACCTTGCTAGACTCCTCTTTACGATCGAACCCTCGAATCGCCCTCATCGAGATGATATCGACTGCCTCGGTGACGATCGTGGCAGCCACCACCCTCGTCGCCATCGAACGTCACCGTCTCTGTGCTAGAACCACCGTGCCACGACCAAGGTGACCAACCTCACTCCTTCTCTCTCCAGATCTGGGCCACTGCCCCTATCGAGCAGTATTGACAGCCTCGTCGCACATTGTTGTGCTGAGCGCTCATTGTCGAATAGCCCATGCGCATCCACCTTCCTCCACCACCCGTTGGCCAGCGCCGCCACGACGAAGCGGAGGCGAGCGCTCCCCTCTTCTCCTTTATCTTTTTTTTTCCTTTCCTTCGGCTGCTTCTTTCTTTTTTGTTTATTTTGTTCGCTCCCTCGAGAGAGAGGAAAGAACAACAGCAGGTGGTATATCATTATTATTTATATTATAATAATAATAATAATTATTATTATTATTTGTTCTAGTAAGATATTTTTATTTTTATATATTTTTTATTTTCATGATTACATATAAAAATTTAGTTTTATTCTTCTCAACAATTTTGGTATCATTAGAAAATACAAATAATATACATACATATATATATATATATATATATATATATATATATATATATATATACAAATAAAGAAAAATATATATATATATATATATATATATATATATATATATATATATATATATATATATATATATATATATATATATATATATATATATATATATATATATATATATATATAATTATGACATTTGTTTTAATCCTAAGTTATAAGATTATATATTCCTATGATTTAATGAATATGTTTTTAGCCCTAAATCATTTTTTAGATTTTTAGAATACTTTTTATTAGTAAACATATAGCTCTTTACCTAAGAATCATATTTTACAAATTTAGAGTTTTTGGCTAAAAACATTTATTGATTTTTTAAATATTTTACTAAAATTATTTTAACTAACAAAAAGGGTAGTTTCTAAATTAAAACTTATTTTCAGGTATTTATTTTATCTAAAATATTTTGGACTAATAAAATATATTTTTCTATTATTATAAACATTTTCTAAAAATAATATATGTATTATTTACACCAATCACTTTGAATATCAATTGACCATGGCTAATCGCACTTTCGAATCTCATGATAATCTTATGTTGACCCTAGCTAATTGGAATATTCTGGATGCGATGGAACAATTTGTGCCATCGTCGGAGACCATCTTGTGAAGTTGTAACACCAAAATCTATTTATGTGTCATCATGATCATCGTACCACACCAGGCGTCACCATCAGGCAAGATACCTTGCCACTATTTACTGTTCATTAATGTTATATTTTCTTGTTATTATATTTTGTTATTACTATTTACATGTTTCTATTACACTGTACGTCCAAGTCATACTTGGGTATGAGCGACTGCATTAGTCATTTTCTTACTTTTGTTTATTTTTATGCATGATGACTTAGTACTAGATGACTACCCATTGATGAGAGGTATTGGCATATCTCATATGGCATTGACACTTACTTTATCATGAGTTGTGAGTCACATGTAAGATACAGACTCGCGTAGTCGGTTGGCTATAAATATGTATGAGACATACGACGATTAGGGTATAACTGCCAAAAGATTTTGCATGATTACTAGATGTGGCAGTTATTAGAGGTTCATATGTATCATGGAGATGACTTTATTAGGCATGGGGTGGGAGAACAGTTTCTTCACGTATGAGCCACGTATGCACTATCCATTATAACTTGTGAGCTCCGCCGGAGATGTAGGTAATATTCTTCTACTGTACTAATTTCTTCTGATGTTCTTGGAGCGTTACGGACGTAGGTCCCTGGTGCCCAATTGGAGACTATGCCAATTCCACTATAGCCAGAGTGTCCATGCGTTGAAGGTTTGTTCTTAACTACATATTCATATTAGATTGGTTAGGCACCATGTTGCATGCATTCTTTATTTTATTACACAGTTTATATGGCATATTTTCTGTATCTTATTACGTCCCTCTGAGGACCAAGTGATCTCTCCAGGTGTGTGTGTGTGTGTGTGTTTGTGGATTTTTGTAGGAGTTCCAGCCAGGATCATGATATTCCTATCGAAGATGACCTGCTATTGGATCGTCCCTTGCTGCTCGCATTCTTATTTTGCTATTTTCTTCTTTTTAGTTTCATATTTGTAGTAGATTTATCTCCATCCAGCAACATATAAAATGATATTTCATATTTGATTCTATAAAAGCTTTATTCGTTATTTTGTGGACGAGATTAGTAGCCGTGATTATACCGCATTCACAGCTTACGTATATTTATTTTACAGCTGGTATGTTTATATACCTAGTCCTACGTATTTTGCGACTGGGATGTTCCATATTTCATATAGATGGTTATTGTAGTTAACCTTCAGTTTTTTGTACTTTATTTACTATTACTTCGGCATCCTATTTTTGTATCTCGTTACGTCCCTCTGAGGAACTGATGATGTCTCCAGGTAGTTGATTGTGTAGTATTAATTCGTTGATCATGACAGTACTGTTATTTCAGATTTTGGTATCTTTTGCGATTACATACTTATCTTCTTTAGTTGTATTCTGCTTGTTAACCTAGTATTTGTAGACTCATATTACTTCTTTCGAGTCTATTAGGACAAGTGTAGCATGGGATGTACACTATGATATATATTGCCCATTCTTGTATCATATAATACTGTGGATTGAGACTTAGAAATATTATTAAGTTATATAGATTCTTGCATATTACTATACAGCTTATACATATTCGAGCTGGGCTAGAGTCCATCTGATACGTAGCTGGCATGTATACGTATTCTGGTCCTACGTATTTCGGGACTGGAGCATTACAGTACATCTCAATCAAAGAGATAAACATTATAAGAATTAATCTCTAATCCTTGGAGAGTGGCCTTGATGGCATAATATAAGCCAGTATCTTTGAAGAATCTTTCATACTTAGATAAGATCCACTACGTCAAATTACTCCAATATTTGACGCTATGGGTCCGACTTACCAACCAAATGTACTTAATGGGTATGACTTGCCCTTCTGAAGCAGTTGGTTGGCAAAAGTCTTTGTGGTATACGCTAGGATATTAGGTCCCACATAACTCACGATGGAACCAGGCAGTAGTCCTAGTAAGATATAGGAGCTGGACCCTTAAGTACATTTGAAGGTATCCCTCTTATAGTCACCAGACTTGTGACTGTGCGACGTAACAAAAGGTTGAACAAACTTTTTGCTTTATTGAATGTATAAGGTATCTATGTACAAAGAAGGAAGTCCTAAACATGATATTCTAAGTATAGGAAGAAGAGGTTTCTGGGAAAGTGTGACAGTGGAGATCGAGTACTGCAGTGGCTCCTTTACTCTGTTGACGATCTGACGACGAATCAACCTTGCTATGGCTCTCTGGCACCTTTGATGGGACTCTGGGGTCACCGATCAAGAGGCTGTCTGAATGAAAAGAACCCTTGAAGATGGTTAGTTGGTTGGTTCTTTGGTTGATTGGTGGATAAGGGTGGTCCACTCTTCATAGATAGAGATCGCTGCTCCTTTGAAGGTTGTTGATTGTCAATGTTCCCTCTATCTTTTTCTCCTCCTTTTGGTGGAAGAAGAACTCCTTCTATTTATAGAGAACCGAGCACATATGCAATGTGCATTATGGTTCCTGAGATAAGAAAGAATCTGCCGTCATTGCACGGTACGGGCTTCTACAATGTTGACATGTGATGGACATCAAGATTCCCCTCAAATGAGATCTCTGGTGGTTATAAACATAACCGAAGGAGGTGACACATGGCGTAGGCCGATTTTCTTGTTCGGATACAGCTGAGTAAATATTAGGATTTCATCCTAGATTTTGAGTCTAATTGATCATCATCTAAGATTTAAATCAATCTGATATAATATCAATCATGATTTAATCACAATCTTCTCTACAAGAGGTGGTTTAAACAAACCAATTGGGGTGGACCCTTGCTTCCTGCGTCTCTGGTGAGGACTAAGTGCTGCTATGCTTCTGGAGCGACGAGTAGACCGTACTTTTTGAGACGACGGAACCTTTGTGCTTTCAGATGACGAGTGGACTTGGCTTCGAATGACGATGAGACTTTTGTGTATATAGAGCAACTTATGAAGCTGTGTTTCAGGCTACCAGATTCACTATGTTGTAGGCAACAAGTAGGCATGTGCTTTAGGTTGGCGAGGTTACTGTGCTTTTGGAGCGACAGGTTGACTTGCATTGGTTGCGATGGGAGTTCCCAAATCTCTTGTAGAGAAGTGGCTTAAGCTTCTGATATGGAGCAGATGACTGTGCCGTAGGAATGGAGATGGTGTGAGCATACCACCATTCTGCGCCTCATGCGGACGCAGGTAAGTAGTTGCACCTCTGAACAGTGGAGGCGTTGGCTACGAAGGGAAGGGTATGACACCCTTGCGCGTCTGAGATTGGTGGAGGCAGATAGCTGCACCTCTAGAGTGCAGACACTGGCTTCTGGAATAAAAGAAGGGGATAGGGGCCTACCACCATCGTGTTTATGAGGTTGGCGCAGGGAGGTGGCTGTACATCTGGCTTGAAGGCTCTGGCTCCTTCAAAGTGCTGGGTTGTTGATATGCTTCTGAGAGGCAGCGCCCACAAGAATATCAGAACATGCTTCAGTGGAGGTCAATCCTCCGGCGTGTGTTTCGAGAATGAGGAAGGCTGCACTTCGATGAAGATTGCATCCTTGTAGATCCCTCTAGGCTTCTGTCGAATCTGTACTAGATCTTTTATAGAAGAACAGAATTAGTCCCTTATGTATGGTCCTGATATGTTTGTACTAGACTTTGGTAGACATGAAAATGAAGGGACTTCTCTCCATATCTTCTGTTTTGTCCTTTTAGCACTGAGTCTCAGTCTTTTGCATCTTCTGCGCTTTGGCAAAGGGACATCTTCAGCTAAAAAAATTCATGCTTCTACAAAACCCCCTTTAAAGTGTCCCAAACTCGAGTCAAGCTCGAGATACTTTGAACAGAAGCATGAACACGTGTCAGGACTGTACGAGCTGGGTGATGGCTAACTCTTAGCATTAATTGTTCTAAGTCATCATTTTAGTTCTCCCGATCAAGGCTCCTAATAGCTCGGATGTTAAGTTCAAGTTCAGTTTCCTCTGTGAAGTTACTAGGGCATAAGTTGATAGTAGATCATGACGTTCCATGTATGGCTGGAACATCATCTGGTCATTCAGCTTAAAGATACAATCCCTTTTATCTTTCTATGATTTAGCGTTACGGGTGCAGTCATGGTTAGCACATCACTAAATAGAATGATGGTTTTGACCATTTCCTGCTGAAAGCTTTTCACTATCCATCATTTGTAACAGAAAAGCGCTGTATTGTTCAGCAATTATGACTTGTCTCTCAACGAGCTGGCCTTTGCTTATATAAGCAGCAAGGTAAGCTACTAGTTTCGAGTAGTTGGTGCTCAATAATTCTTCAGCAGCGTCAAAGAAAGTTTCTCCAAGGGGATTTACTGGAAACTTAACTACAAAACCAAAGAAAAACAAATTAGAAAGATATGATCAAAATGTAGCTTGCATTTCCAAAAGAACAGAATATCTATACGCATAAGCATTTTGGCGCATAATAGTCTTTGCACACAAGACTTGGCTATTTGGAAATTTTCTTAAGCAATGTGTAATTATCCAAGCACAGATCATTCTATTCTTATAGACAAGTGTTATAAAGTTAGCGCATAAGACTACAGCACAAAATGTAGTGCTTAGTGAGACACTACAGCGATACGACAAAGCAATGGTGTATATACTAAGTGCGCATATTCATGTTGAAGCTTTGCAGCAAAACCATGCAAACTAACAGTATGTTATGTCTGTGTGTATTCCTAGTGATTTCTCATCCATGCGACAGACTTGTGATCAATAATGTAGAAATTGTCCTGGACGAACGACTAGGGACCCATCGATATTTGGTCGCCCTTGATTCGATTTGAAGCCTGGTCGGTACAGAAATCGTACAATACAGTAGTCGGGCCTAGTAGGCCAACTAGGCGGCCCTAGACAGGTAGCCGAACCTAGTCGGTCGACTTGGCAACTGTTAAAAAAATGGGTGGCAAAAAGGAAACAAACACAACCCTTTTTTACAGTCAATCGAAAGCCGAAACCTAGCCGCAAACAAAAAAACACAAAAGAAGGAGAAAGAAGAGGTGAAGTCACGAAGGAAAAAAAGCAGACCAACCTACCAACTGAGCTATATCCCCCGAGCCAGGTGGAGTATACATGAAAGAGATGAAGAAAAAAGCGTATTGCTCCTTGACTTAGAGAACATAACTTCAACCTTCAACTTCCTTGATTGAGAATAGGCGTAGGCAGAAGGTAGTTAAGATGGGGGCTGCTAGGCTTATGAGTCCCTTTCAGGGTAGTCTCAGTAAGTAGTGAAATGAGGTAAGCCAGGGTGCTGATGAATGAAACGAGAAGTTCGGTTCGGGACGACCATACTTCTTCAATTTATCTCTTTCAACCTGGATGCCATGATGCGGGCCTTGGAAAGTTTTGGAAAAAGCAGGAGGAATTCGCAGATCTTCCAGACGTAGAGCTCGTAGGGCTTTGAAACCAAATACGTTACCCACAATGGAAGTAAACATGTTAGAAACAGAACCTTCTTCGACCGCTCCGAACCCCGCCGACTGCAGCGCCCCGAGCCACCAGCCGCTTCCGCTGGGAAAAAATTTATTTCCTGCAAAAAAAATTTCCTGCAATTTTTTTTGCATTTCTTTCTTTACTGGTTTCTTTTTTCTTCTTATTTATTGCCTTTTTTCTTTGCTTTTGAACGATTTTTCTATTTTTCTGCTTTTTTGTAATTCTTTTTTTTTTGCTTCTAAACCGCCAGGAGAAGGCCTTGTTGACTTTTTGAGTCTTTTGTTTCTTCTGTGCTTTGTTGCACAACATCAAGCCTATTTAAGTCCCCCTTCTAGTCTGTTGTCTTTTTTTTTGCTTCTGCGCAGTGAATATTTCAACAGCATATAAATTTTAAAAAAACACCAATGTAATATATGTCTGCTATATATATATATATATATATATATATATATATATATATATATATATATATATATATATATATATATATATATACATATTATAGATATTTGATATGTTTCAGTTGTTTTATAGATATGACTACTTCATCGACCGCTTCAAATTCTAATGTTGGTGAAACATCAAGGGATTTAAACATTAAAAATGCTTTAAAACGTGCATCCGGTGATGTTGGATGGGAGAGTGGTGAACTTATGGATGCTAAGAGATTAGACCAAGTTAGATGTAAGTTTCGTTCAAAGATTATGTCTAGAGGCATCTACCGGCTCAAATGTCATGCAGGGGGCCTATGAAAGCTTGCAATAAGTCCCATAAAGAAGCAATACAAGCATGTGTAGAGGCACTTGACGGTGCTAAGAGGAAGAAGACCCAAAAATAAAGTAAAGAGACGAAACTTAGAAGAGAAGTTTCAACATCACATGATGATATGGAAATGGATGCAGACATGAAAGTCACGAAACCAAAAAGGTCTACTATTGATAGATTTGTGGAGATTAACCCAAATAAAACACCGACTCACAATCTTTACAAAGCAAGCTAATTTGATGATGTTGATGGACAAGAAGAAGGTGATGGATATGCAACAATACATAGCACAGTGGGACATTGAGAGTGGCATTCCTTTCAACATGACAGTTTCGAGCTAATGACAGAGGCTATTGGACAGTTTGGTCCAGGATTACCTATGCCAAGTCGATATCGGTTGACAGCCCATGTTTGAATGTGGAGGTATCAAGAGTTAAGAACTCTCTAAAAAAGCATGAAGAAGAGTAGGCCATATCCGATTGTTCTATTATGACCGATGCTTGGACCGACCACAAAAGGAGGAGCATTATGAACTTGTGTGTTCGTTGTAGGAAAGGGATCTCTTTTATTTCTTCAAGGAAAGATTCTGATGCATCTCATACGAGGTCTTGCATATTTGAGTATGTTGATAAATTTATTGACGATGTAGGACAAGAAAAGGTGGTGCAAGTTATGACGGATAATGCTTCAAACAACATGGCGACGACGATACTGATGGCAACCAAAAGGCCTAATTTGTTTTGGACTTCTTGTGCCACACATGTGATGAATCTTATGCTTGAGGCGGTTGGTAAACTTCTAAGGTATTAATAGTTGACTCATAAACTCCTAGTTCATTATTTATTTACTTGATTGCTTCATTACTTATTTACTTGGTAAACTTTCAAAGTTCAAGAGTGCAATTGATAAGGCAAGGATTTTAACCATCTTCATATATTCTCATCACTCAACCTTGAGTATGATAAGAAAGTTAACAAAGAAGCATGACATAGTACGACCGGGAGTAACACGATTTGCAAGTAACTACCTTACTTTGCAAAGCTTGGTGGAGAAGAAGAAACAACTAAGGATTTTGTTTGCTTCTAAAAAATGGGCCCGGAATTCACATTTCCAAAGTGTGCAGGGAAAATTGGCATATGCAACCGTTTTTAGCATCTATTTTTGGAAGTCGGTAAACTTATGCTTGATTATTTTACGACGACTGGCGAGACTCCTCTTCCTTGTTGACAGTCATAGCCATCTATGCCATGATTGTATGCAGAACTTGAATTGGAAAAAAAATAGAGATCAAGGAGGAAGTCTATAGTAGAGTTGAAAAGAATTATAAACTGATAATTTATTTTTTTGAGACTATATCCAAGGTAGACTTGACTCCAATATGCACTTAGCAGGATATTTCCTCAATCCATACTATTTTGCAAATAATAAGGTGGAGATAGAAGAAGATTTAGCTTGTGTGGAAGCTATTCTCAATTGTGTGAAGAAATTATTTTCCGATGACTTGAACACTTAAATGAAAGTGAGTGATGAAGAATTAATCATGTATACGAATTTGGTGGGGATGTTTGGAAGAAAACAAGCAAAACTTTCTTATCAAACTAAATGTGTGAATGGATTTAATCCCTGTAAGTCTTGACTCCTAAACTCCTATTTCATTTTTATTTACTTGATTACTTACTTCATTGTCTAGTACTTATTGACATACTTTTGCCTTTTGTATGATAATAAATGCTAGCCGGGTGGTAGAGTAATTATGTTTGCAATGCACCAAACTTAAAGAATATGGCAATTAGAATCCTCTCTTTGACCACAAGTTCATCGCGTTGTGAGAGGAATTAGAGTACTTTTGAAAGGGTATGTCACTTTATTTTATGTTTTGACATATTATTTTTGGTATTCATTATCTAACTAATTAGAATGTTATAATTTTATATTGTATGTGCATACAAAAAAAGAAATAGACTTGATTCGGAAAGATTAAACAAGTTGATGTATGTCCAATTCAAGTCCAAAATTCATAATAAGAAAAAAAGTAAATAATGATAAAGATGTTCTTTAAGCGGATGATTGTACTCAAGCTCAATATTGGTTGGTTGGTGTGATAGATAATAAGAGTGATGTTGATCCCATCACCGGAGCTACATGGGAGGTACTTGACCAAGCAGTGGTAGCAAATGAAATACTTGAACCTAGGAGGAGCTCTAGGATCATGAGAGAAATTAATAAGGAAGAGTTTATCTCGGAGGCCAAAGAAGATGATGGAGATGATGACTTGGAGTCCGATGAAGCAATAGATGTGCCATTAGTGGATGAGCACGATGATATCTTTGATGATTGAGGGGCACTTTAATCTATCTCATTTTCTTTTTGTGAAATTTTGATTATGTACAAGACTTTGCCCCTTTAGAGTTTGGATACTTAAGTTAATACTTTGATAACATATGATATATATTGTACAAATATATTTTTTATTGCATATATATATATATAATTAAAAAAATTCTAAACCAACAAATCTGACTAGTCCTTGATTAATCAGATTAATCCCTAGTTCCCGCGAACCGACTAGCGACGAACTAGCAATTTTTACAACCTTGCTTGTTAGCGCATTGCGTTGTCATCTTCATCCTCTAGTGAAAGAAAGAGGGTTTCTCACCCTCAATCGGCTCCTGATCGTTGGCATGAAGGATCGACGATGAATCATCTTTCGTTCCCTTTGCCTTGTTGTTTCATCATAGAAGAAGAAGCTTTGGGCGCTATTGATATTGTTGAAGAGAAGAAGATAGAGAAGATCAAAAAATATGAAAGTTTGAAGTTCTTAAGAAAGCGATTTTCCCTCTCCCTAAAAAGCCTATTTATAGGGCTGAGCGCGGATGTCGCATAGACCAATTGTGGCTCCTCATGATCCATGATACGACGCATAAATGGCGAAACTGGAGCCTTGATTCTTGCGCTTATACGCAGGCGTCGCTTCGGGATCTTAAAATTGTTTTCCAATAATGATTCAAAAATCGAGGAGGATCTCAAGATTAACATCGTGGCAATGTTCCTATGCGATTCCTTATGAGGCAATACTCATTTCTTCCCTTTCATTCTTTTTTTCAAAGTATTTCTAAAATTTGTTCAAGATTTCGAAAACTTCTAAGGGGTTTTGTAGAAGCATAAAAATTTCTAAAATTGGCGCATGCAGGATGAGTGCAGAGAACCCTATACGCCTAAGTGCTATGCGCTAAACAACAAAGTCTATTTAAGGAAATCATAGTCTATGCAGCATTCTTTGAGAGCTTATGCGGCATTATTTCAAAGCATTAAACTTTGAATACTATGCAGCACAGTCAATAGGCACATATCGTCAAGCCACATAGTTGTTCTAACACATCATCAAAAAGCAAGTTATCTCGTGCAATGTACATTCGACGGTTACGAGAAAGACGTCAGTGCTTATGTCAGCTCTTTGTCGCTTTATAGTTGTGTAGAATCATCATGCAGCAGGATATTTATGCCAAAAAAAATGTGTTATATCGCATGATACTACCCCGAAGAGGTCATATGCTATGTGTCCGGGTTTCATGTGGCACATCTCAATTAACTGAAGTCATGTGGCATGCGTGCATGTTCACCCCTGCATACTCAGAGTGCCTATGCACCAATTTCAGTCTATGCTCCTAAAGTCAGAGAAAACAGTATAATTTTGCCTTATACGCGCATAGCCATTCCAGTAAAGACATGCTATAAATAGAGGGATTGTGCCTTCCTCACACACACGAACATATACACAAAGCCTACTTGTTGCTAAATTCTGCCAGCGAGCCAAAGTTAGCAACTTTCTGCGATCTTTGCCTCGGATCGTCAATAAAGTAAAGAAATCGACCGCAGACTTGATCTCCATCGCTCTAAATCCCGAATTTTTGTACTTAGAATTATTATTTACGTATCTTTTTGTATTCCTCTTTCTTTCAAAGTTTAATACAAAAGTTGTTACATGTTTTGTAATTGAACAAAATACCTCAGTTTTTGTGCTACCAAGGGATCATAGGCCCAATTCTTGAGAACTTCAATCGTTTTCGTGTTGACATCTTCCCTCCATGTCATTTTTGAGCCTTAGCCAAAGTTCTCGTCTTGGCATCGGATAGTCAATGGAGCATAATAATCACATGTCGATCAAGTTTTTTACCGCTACACTCTCCAAAATCTCAACTTGTACTTAGAATTCTTTGTGCAATTACAAACATTGTAATAGGAATTATTTGTTATTAGTAAGTTAATAACAAGTTTTAGTAAAGAAATATCCTTTCTTTTCACGGAAAAATAACTCAAATCGAGCCTCCTTTGTCATCTTCGAGTTATCGAGCTTCTACGACACACGGATGGTGCTAGTCGCACTCCGGGGTGTTCTCCACATAAGTTGAGAACTCCACTCAACACCAACACACTCCTTTTTATTCTCGATTAGGATTCACAATCGACGATTATCATCCTCGATGAACATTCACAATTAATCTTAATAATTCTTCATTTTCTATTTCTAACTACAATCAAACATTATCCTTAGGATTTTGTGTTATATTTTAATTAAGTCTCTAGATATCTATGTTAAACAAGCCATACATCGAGATTGCACAAAGGCTAATAGCTGCCTTTATGTAGGACAGTAATCGGTCGGCTAGCCAATATGGACTAAGTGCACCGTATCGATGCACTCCCATCTAATCCTGATATTCATGCTTAATTCATTTTTTTCATGTTTGTTACAATCCAATAACTCATATTTTACTCATTATCATTCCCAATTATGATATTAGGCACAAAGCCATAGCAAGAACTACATGTTTGTGTCATGATACATATATACTTGTGTAAATACATCAAGATAGCATCAAAACTCTACCAAAAGCAATATTTAAGCATTCCAACATGTTCTAGACATCACTCAGCGCTATGTACCAAGTTAACACCATTATAATGAACATTAAACACAAAAATATCATAATTATGTGTTATCTATATGTACAGTTGGCTAGCCAGATTGTTGATTATTCTTAGCTGACGAGTCCAATAAAGAAGCCCAACGTTATTTTTTTACATTTCAATTTGATTTTGCTCCATACCAATCATGTTCCCACTCAAGCCATGATACACAAAGTTAATATAGCATGACAATCATGTAAAAGAGATAGATCTAAATGGATGTGTGTGTTTATATGTCATTGTGTCATTTATCCTCGTATCTACTCATGAACCAAAATAAAACCATTTATATCGACTTAAATCCATTTATCATGATGAATATACAAACAACAACATGTAACATTGAGAGAATCATATTTAAAGACATTAGAAAACATCAGTTGGGTTACTAAACCTAGATCTACTATTTTGGGCTTTATGACACCTCTCTTGTCTAAAGCCGTGCTCCCTGCTAGCTTCTTCATAATTGTGACTCCCCCTTTGGAATGCCAAAGCACCTCAAGATCCAAGAGACTAGGAATATTTATGAAAGATGGACAAGGAAAGAGTAAATGATTAGAGAGAGAAATGTGACTCTTATCTATTCCTCCAAGCCATGGATGATTGCTTAGTTTCTACCACTCCCTAAATGAATTGTACAATCACAAATGAGTTTTTTTTTCAAATGCCTCCAATATAAAGGATATAGAATATATAAGTATACACATACATGTATAGTTTAAATTGTCGTATTAGGGAAAATATTGTTTATAATATTTCAAACCACATATTTTTAAAATTTACTCTCCTATGTATTGTCATTCATTCACTCTTTGGCTTAATGTGATATAGAAATGAATGAAATTTCTAATAGCAAATCTTATTATCTTACCTCTTCATTTAGACTCTTTATAGATTAGGGGAACTTGGAGGTGCACCTTAGATGTATGAATTTGAATTGCATATATCCAAAAGGTAGGTCTACCTACATGTCAACTAACCATCTATGTTCTATGGCATGTCTCTCCCATGCTCATAATTACCTTGCTTATGAATTTTACACCAACATAAAGAATTGATATTAGCTTGATAATCGTTTATAAAAGCTACATTAAATCTTTTATGAAACTTTGTTGTGCTCCATAGTTGACCCTATTCTGATGGGAGATGGCTTGGATGATGATAATGACTATGATTATAATTATATTTAATTATCTAATAGAGATAAATCAATAATGAACAATGACAAACATTTGATAATTCCATCATTGTGCGAGTTTCGGGATGGATCGAAAAAAGTGACCTCCAGGTTTTACTATACCTACTTGAGATGCATTTAGATAACATCATTTTATGATTGGGTATGGCTTCGAACATTCTTGGCCAACAAAAGTCAGACTTTTGCTTGAAAGTATTTTTGAACCAAATGAGCAGTGATTTTCAAACAAAAAAGAGAAGCCATGTCCATTTCCTATAAAATTCTTGTATATTTGAATGTAAATTTTATTAGTTTATCTTCGTAAAGAATCTTTATAGTTGTACTTGACATCTTTTGGAAAAAAATCTTGTGAGAAGATATTTTTACGAAAAAATGGACATCTATACATGCAATATCTGACAGTACTATCGTTATCATTTCTCATGTAATCCTATAGTCCTTCAAGGAAAGAAAAGCACAGTACATTTATTGCCTAACCTACTCTACAACCCATCACTGGGTCTCGTCAGCCACTAGGTCATCAAAAATCATCACTAAATGTGTCGTATGTACAATACCAAACTCCATTAATGTGTGTCATTTGTTTCAATAATACTAAGTTTACTATCAACCCTTTACAAATTTTCTACAACCCATTCTCCCCCTATGCTAATATGGTCCCACCTGACCCGACCTGTGATCCCACCAGGCCCCATATTTGTTTCCTCTCCTCCAATTGAGGTCGACCATGGTTGTAAGCATAGCACCACCACATTTGTTTATCGATAGATCATCATTACCTTCACTACAATTATCATTGACCGCACGTTACCACTTACAATAACATCTTTTCAAACTAATTTAAATAAAAGGAATCTTATATTCTCTCTTAATTATGAAAACAAGGAATCTTTGATTCTCATGTTTATCGTGGCGATGTATATAAAAGGTGGAACTATCTAAGATTAGCTAAAAAAGGAAAGAAAAAAAATTGAGATAAACCTTGTGTATAGCAGCATGGGTTTGGCACCCTTTTTACCCTCTAATACTTTTGCTCAATAGGGACGAATTCCACGACAGGTAACAATATTATCACACATTTGGACAGTTTCTCAGTTAACTTAATTTGTTCGATGAAACGCCATTTTATGTTTGGATTTTATGTCCAAATACTATGTTGCAAGGCCCCTATAGACAAGGGGACGGACGGACATGTCATCAATTTTGGAGCAATTATTATTACTTTAATATGTTGTCTTGTCATGAGTGGGATATGTTCTTAATTTTGATCGTTGAATGTTGATCGGATTACAGGTCTACAAAGCCAATGGGATGGGGGGAGGGCTGCAAGAAAGTATTAGGTGGAAAAGATATGGTGGGAGGAGGGACATGGATGGGATGCACAGAGGAAGGAAGGGTTGTTTTCCTTACTAATGTTTTGGAGCCCGACACACACTCTCTCCCTTCTGCAAAGTCCAGGGAAGAATTGTCGGTCCAGTTTTTGCAGGTATATATTGTCTATCTCTAATTTTCTCCTTTTTGCGAACAAGGTACGTACTACCTAACAATATTCAGCATCTTATTTTTTTTCCTTCTCAGTCATTAAGCTTCACTTTCTCTTAAATAGCAAAAAGAAACGACTATTCTCAATAAAATCATTTTAACTATTGTTCTCTTCTCAAAATAATATTATAATTTTACCAAATCCCACAATAGAGTTTTTCTTTTACTGCAACAAATAGTAGTAACTCATCTTTGCTTCATTTTGGAACATATGTTTCTTTTTCTTCAATAACGTTCGGACAGTCTTGTACTTGCTACTACTGATCACATTATCGCAACTAACTACTCTAAGTATTGTTTTTGTTCACATCTATTTTTATAGTTATTTCCTTCAAAATATATACTCTCTGCAATATGCTTCTTTCCAAAAATCTATTTATCTTTACTAGGTATGCTATATCATAAAATAATGATATTTATTCGAGTCCTGTCAACATGTTTGATATCATGTCATGATGTATAGAACTGTTGTAGAGCACAAAGATCCCTCTGGAGTTTGCAGAAGAAATAGTTAAGGAAGCTGATATGTATAATGGTTTCAACCTAATTACTGTTGATCTTTGTTCCAGAACCATGGTTTATGTCTCCAATAGGCCAAAGGGAGAACATGTCACTGTGCAATTAGTTTCTCCAGACCATCATGTTCTCTCAAATGCTAAGTTGAACACCCATTGGCACAAGGAAACCAACTCATTTAAGTGCATTGAGTTTATTATAGTACTGAAATTGGCATTACAATCTTAGTTGGGGACCCTTACATTTTAACCATACAGCTTTGCAAGATTTGAAGTGAAAACAAGTAACTTAATATATAAAAAAACATAACCAAAGATACTTTGCAACTAGTATATAGAAAAAGTAAATCTACTCTCTCTCTCTCTCTCTCCTTTTGTTTTTTTATTTCTTTTCTTTTATTTTATTTTTAAGAAAAATTAAATGTATGATCATTTGATCTTTAAAGTAGATTGAGTATATATAGTAGTATACATGCATGACGCTAGGGTTAAACATGCTATCTTCTGTTTGTGTAGTCAAAGCGATTGGCTAAGAATTTAAAGAAACTACTCCAAATGAAGAATGAAGAGCAAATCGATGCAAGAGAGATGGTTGATATGCTGATGGTAGATAACGTGCAGGTAGATGAAGATTGTCTCCCAAAAACTGGCTGCGAGACTGAATATGAGCTCAAATTGAGCTCCATATTTGTCCAAGTGGACACCAAGATGGTAATCACCTAACTATTAACCAATAAGAAGTACAATTAATTAATATAATGGATTGTGATCCAAGCATCAGACTATATTTTTGGCCCTCTGCAGGGATGGAATGGAATAAGAAGCACAATTGTTCTTTCATTGAAGAATGAAGGAGAAGTGAACATTTACAAGAAGTACTTGGAAAGTGGCATTTGGAAGGATCATAAAGTTCAATATCATATAGAAAGGGATGATGCCACTGCAAATTAACCTCTCATCCAGCGAACGTCATAATTTCTCTTTGCTTTTCCTAATGGTTTCAAATTTAGCGCCTCCTCAAGTTTGTATTTATCGCTTCTTAATGTTTACTAGAATAACAAATACTCTATCTTAAAGAGTTTATTTTATAAACTGTCTGATTTACTTATTATATAGAATCACTATCCCATTTCTTCTATTTTTTCTTCAATTTCTTTTAGACTTTTAAATAGGAAAAGAGTGAGAGAGGACATTTCCAGCATCATTTATTTTCACCCATCTTGCATCTACATGCGGTTTAGGCTCACCTAGTGCTCCTAGAATGGTGATCTACTTGCAAACTTGAGTTGGAAAGGTCCGTTGTAGGAACGTTGAGCACCTCTAAAGAAGGGTGAATAGAGTGTTTGTGTGTGTGCAGTGGAAAGATAAACACCAAATAAAACTATTATAAGCAGTGTCATTGTATCATGTACTAGGCAGATGATAGCAAACTATAAAATTAAATGCGTAAAGTAAAGAGTATCAGAAAAGCAAACTAATGACACAGCGATGTATACTGGTATCTCTCTGAGAGGACTAGTCCGATCTCGAGTACTCTTGCACGATATTAATCTACTATGGCACTAGCTTTAAATAGAGTGCTTGCAACTCCTTACAACACGAGTTTTCGTCCGAGAAACTCTCAACATCAAATGAGACAAACTTTGACAACTTGAATGTTTTTGAAGAGCCTTCTTTACAACTCGAACCAAACTCTAGATTGAATCAGAAAGGCACTTGGCTTGGATTGGAGTTGTTAAAGGCTAAATATGAATGTGTAGAGCTCTAGAATGCTGCTGAATAGATAGAGAAGAAAAGAATGATTGAGTTATTTGGAATGGGAATTTCTCCTCTATTTATAACATGTTGTGGGCAGAACTCGGCATGAGTTCGGGTCCACATTTCTCAACTTAAAAATTGGTTGCAAATCTTCAGAAAGACCAAAAATACTCATAAACTAACTTGGCCGAACTAGGACAAAGTTCGGGCCAAACTCGGTTAGATTTCTTTCCATGAAGATTGCACATTATATTGGCCTTTTTGGTTAATTGGGAATTGTGTATAGACTTAGTATGGAATATGGAGTAGATAGGTAGGCTATTTGGACAGTAGAGTTTAGTAGAATAGCCAGTTGTCAATCTGATCGACCTCACATTTTTCTAAACTCAATAAAATAAAAAAATACAGAATAAAATATAAAAATATGTCTTGATCAGCATCTAGAGTTTTTGTACGATGAAGACGACAAGTGGTAGCATATTGGAAGTAGGCGTTCTATTTTTATACCTGTAGCTGTGTATTATTTGTATGTCAACCAAAGTCTATGTTGATTATCAAAATCAGGTGTAACTATGACTAATGGGCCCATGATCTCCTTTATTTTAATAATTGAGAAACTTTGGGTTTATACCAAATAATATCAAAAAATAACTTGAAAGTTTTATACCTCTTGATTTTGAAAAGTTGGCATTTTGAAAACTTGATCATTTGGTATACTCTTCTCCCCATCTGTCATTTGTACAAAATGAATGTTCCCCCACAAATAGTGAACACAAACAACAATAAAGAAGACATTATAATCATACCAAAGGATAGAAAAATGATAAACATGACCAATAATATATTAAACTGCATAAGTAGAATAAACCAAGTACATATCACTAAGCATCAGTAACAGTGGCATGCAAGTACGTAAAAACTCACTAAATAAAATATGAAAGTCTGAAAGAGACTTTACCATAACTAGTACATAAAAGAAAGTATAAATAAATGCTACCAGATCTTCATCAGCAGCAGTAGATGGAGTCACAAATATCCAAAGCCCAAACACACTCATCAACTCTCATCCTTACTAGTGTCACCAGAACGAGTAGGAACAATGTAGGCTGTAGTGGGATCATAGTAGCGCCGAGCCTGACGATCATTGATTCTGGGTCCAGCGAAGTCTGGATGACGTAGCATAGGAGTAGGACTAGAGGGATGATGAGTCAAGGTCCACTGAAGATCAGCAATACCGTTCTACAGAGTCTAGAAGTAGTAAGTGAGACAATAGTCTGGGTCTCGCTTGTCACAACCCGCACCCGAAATTTGGCCATGAGTCGTACCACGCAATATATGTACTCCTGCGAGGGCAACACATAACCAATAAATACTCAATCACACCTCTAGATAGATAAAATAGAGAAAAATAAATATAAAGTCATCAATCCATGAAATAGATGAACTCCAAAACTACATGTCCGTCATTGTTGAATATCAACTAAAATTCGGAGACAAATTCGACCTTGAACTAAATCAACTATAACTAAGAAAAGGCAGCTGGGTCGAGTGTAGCAAACTCCTTCTGTGACGTGAGGTCGGGCTTAGCTACGTTTCCCATATACATGAAACATAGTGCGTAGGCTATCCGTCCCTATCATGCTCACCTAAAATGTTTACCCAGTCAGGATGGAATATGTACAATTCATTAAGTGCAGTTCCAAGTATATGATAACGACTATAAGACAATGGTTAGTCATAAAATACATGATCAGAATACCAAGGCAAATTTACTAGGAAATATGATGAATAACAGACAAGAAAAATATATAACATCATGCAAGGAAAAAAAATAGGAAAACTTAACTATCTAAGTGTGTTGAAGTACTCTTTCGATACATGATCGTTTTGGGATAGTTACACCATAAGGTCTACATTAGGATTTGCAACCCCAAGGACTACTGTGCAAAAAAATTGAAAAAGGTCTAAGGTTTGATTACACATCTATTTAGTACTTCTCTATCCCAATACAATATACAAGATAAATGGCATGATATAAAGAAGAAGACATGAAGTGCTACCGTGTAATAAGCGTGTCAAGAATCAAGCATCATATAACTAGACAGTATGATATAGTAATTAACAATATTGAAAACAAACAATAAATGTACTCGCCTGGTGTCTTGAGGTTATGTTACGACCCAGTGTCACCTCCGAGTCCAAGTAACCTATTATATGAATTTGAATTGTCAATGAGTGAATCGACATCAAATCAACTATCTATTTGTCCTTAGGTCTTTAAGCCCATACTTATGGCCATTGACATTTCATATACTTATATGGGGCACCCTCTAGGATACACTAGGATATGATGTTCTACAATCCTACTTAACCCAACCCTTCTATGCATTGGTACTCAAATAGACTCCAACCCAACTCACAACACACACACATATATATATACATGTAATGTATTCCTAACACCACACTCTCATATATCTCCTGTCTCCTATTGATACACTCCCACATACTATGTTACTAGTACTTGTGTTCTATAGGATTTTAGCAATTGTTGTTACTGTTGGATCTATATTGTATACTCAACAGCATACATATTCCATATTTATATCCTATCCTTAATTTGGGTGGTACCTATACCTAGTATTCTCATACTATGGTTGCATCTTCCTTGTGCATATACTAGGGCACAAGCCTGTATGTTATTCCTAACCTATTTGGTACTGCCATCCCTCTATAGTCTTGTAAAGCTTTAGGTTTCAGAATCTACGCATAACTACCTGTGTGTATGATCTTCTCATGCTACCCTATTTATTTGTTTCATACACCACCAGATATATATTATCTATTAGGTTTAAATCTCAATATCCTATACTTCACTATTCATAACTCTAATCGATACCACAAGACCAAAATGCCCATTTATATATACCTAACTCGCCATGGTATGACATTGACACCTTATAATGTGTACATATCCTATATGTCAATTGACTTTACAAAAAAAATTGCCCCAACCTACACAACCGGTAGGAATTTGTCTACTAATACACTCCCAACTCCCTAATGTTATTCCCATATCTCCTAACTGGCAAACTAATACTGCTGTACCTATTTGCTACAGTTACATTACCCCTGAAACCCAAATATACATATGTATTCCTATCTAACTCTGTTAACAGAGCCTCTTAGTATAAACTATAGTAATTCCCAATATTTGGTATAATGACCTATTAACATGCCAATAGTTCACTGTTGTATCCCCTCAATTGATGCACCCTTCTATATGGATTACCTTATGGACATCTCCTACTTGTCAAACACTTATTATTCTGTCCCTCTTACTGCTGCAGTTATATCAACTGCAGTACCTGAACTTACCTCCTCTTTTACAAGCCTATATCTAAGATATGTATACAAACCTCTGTACTTCCCTTTCTTGTCACCTACATGATTCAGTAGTTAGCTACAATACAGACATCCAGTTATAGTATCAATAGCTTACATTCTAAGTTGAATGCTCACCCCTAAGCCTGTGCATCCCTTTACACGCCTAGATGTGCACTATCTCTAATTTTCTTACCTATGTGCGTACCAATCATCAGGACACCAACCTCCACCGCGTCCTTTAACTACTCCTTTACAGTTATACACATACAATTCCATCTATTGTTGTAACTTCCTATATTCACCTACCTATTTGGTTCTTGGACACCTACAATTCCATCTATTGTAACTTCCTTTACAGTTATACAAATACAATTCCATATGTACAAGTTTTTACTAATGTGCATGCCTTACATTGTCACCAACCTACAATCATGCATTATTACTACATGGACACATACTCATATCAGATACCAATTGATATCAACTACTCTTCCATCTATTCTGCTACCCAGCTATACTGGTACAGACAGTTTGCTACCCCTCTTGTTGGATACTTCTATTACGTAATGCGGTTACCATTTTAGTAGCAGTATGTATATCCCTCTCATCCCTAATTACACACTTAGCTTTGACACCGACATAGGTGCGTGTTATACTGTATATTTGGTATACAAATATTCCAACCTTGTCAACCTATATACACCCAACCAATTTTGGTTATCTCATCAAAGTGTCATCTACCTATCTCACACCTATAGTTCACTTTTACTGCAAGCCCAATTGCTCCTCTCTTTGAAACCCATTGATTCCTCCTAAACACAACACCAAGAGGACTATTATTCCAATCCTATACGTACATACTATTACTCGATGACACAGACCTGACTTTTACAACTGCAGTTTACAGTTGTTTGCCCCTATGTGCACACCTTCCGGTTGCCCAAATCCTGAACATATGATACATCCTGTTGGTGCTTTCTTCACATGGAGAGAGCTTGCTCTCAACATGCCTTGTAAAATTATAGTCCTACATCGGAAATGCACCATGAGTTATCTCAATATATATACTTGGGTGTGTTGTTGAGAGATGCACATGGGGTGGTGACCCTAAGGAGGGAACCATGTGGGTAATTTTACTAGGAGGTAAGAATAAGGCTCCAAGGATTAAGCATTAATACTTTTGTCATTCTCTTGGATTAATTCCACTTGGAGCTAAGCCCCAACGGGGCTTAGCGACTCGGACTCGGACTCGGACTCGAACTCGGGCTCGGGCTCGGGCTCATGGGCTCATGAGGCGTAATGTGGCATTTTGTTGGCGCACTTTGTACTTAGCACGTCAGCAGTCATGCGGCTCATATGCGGCCATGCGGTCTTATGCGACATGCGGCTCATATGCGGTCTCATGCGGCTCATGCGGCTCATGCGGTTCATGCGGTTCATGCGGTCCATGCGGTCCATGCGGCTCATGCGGTCCACGCGGACCATACGGTCCATGCGGCTCATACGGCTCATGCGGTCCATGCGGCCAGGCTGCTGCTGCTGCTGCCGTATGGAGGGCTACGCTGACTGTGCAGATTTTAAATCAGTTATGGAAAGGATGAATCTATACAATTAATTCAGATCCTATCTTTGTGGGATTTGAATTAATTTCGTTCCTATCTTTGTGAGATTTGAATTAATTCAGTTCCTATCTTTGTGGGATTAGAATTAATTCGTTGCTATTTTTTGTGATTTGATTCAATCTTTCCATAACTGAAGAGGCGGCTAGGGTTTCCACTCTCTCTCTATATATACTCTCTTCTGGCCTCCTTTGTGGGCACTACGAAAATACAAGTCAGAAAAGTAGAAAGAGAGAGAGAGCTGCTGCCACCATTGCAAGTCCATCCGAGGAGTCAGAACAGAGGTGACATCGAGCGTTCCACAAGCTCTTCAAACTTGCTGGTTCCTAGAAGCAGATCGTGTGGGGCGAATCTTGCTTTGAGCAACGGTGTTCTGACACCCCAGCAACTTCTCTTCTTCTCTTCTTTCTCTAGATTATTGTAATTCGTTCTGTCCCAATTGCAACACGTTTGCAAGGAAGAACGAGAGATCTACTCTTCTATATTTCCCTACTTCAGATTGTAAGTTGGCTATTTAGTTTTTTGTACCATCATGGATCTTGAGTTTGATCACTACAAAGTTTTGTGTGACATCTCAAATCTCGATTGCATCAGTTTTTTATCTTTGATCAAGCCCCGGGACTAACAATCTCAAAGCAAGATCCGTGTAGATGAAAAACATTAATGCTTCGCTCCTCCAATCGGACTTCTGTAAGTTGGAAAAGTTTGATGGAGAGCACTATCAAGTCTGGAAGAGAAAGGTGTACCTAACTCTTCAACTAAAAGACGTTGATCATGTTCTGTTGGAGGAAGAACCCTCTGTTCCAGACACTGGATCTACTGCCGCCATTAACGCGGCTACCAAACTCCAGGCCAAGTGGAGAAGGGAAAATAGCATCTGCAGGCTTCTCATCCTGAATGCTATTGAGGATTCCCTGGCAGAATCATACTCAAAGAAGGAACTTGCCAGAGACATATGGGAGTCTGTGGAAAATCTGTATGAAGAAGACAAGAACAGGAGCAAAATGTTTGTGGTTGAAAAATATCACAAATTGCTCTTCGAGGACGAAAAGTCCATGCTACCACAGGTGAAAGAATTTATGAAGCTGCGTCAGAAACTGGAAGACGAAGAGATGCCCCTTCCCGACAAGTTTGTCGTCGGAGGGATCGTCTCAAAACTTCCTGCTGGATGGAGTACCTTCTATGCAAGGATGCACAGAAAGAAGCTAGACATTAGCTTGGGAGATCTACTTCAAGAGATCCATGTTGAGGACGAGATGCGTTCTCAACAGAAGGTGGACACTCTGTCCAAACAGTTGGCTAAAGCCAATCTGGTGCAGACGAGGGATCCCAAGGGGAAGCAGGCAGCTTCTCATCCCAAGAAGAAGGACTTCACTAATCTTAAAGTGAAGGGTCCTTCATTCAAGCAACAAAAGACAAAGTTCCACGTGACTTGTTACAATTGTGGCAAGAAAGGCCACTACAAGAGTGAATGCAGATCTAAGCCTAAACAATCAGAGAAAGGTGAGCCTAATAAGGTTTCATTGGTTTCTAATATTGTTGCTATGATCGGACAGGTCACAACTTTGGGGGTTGACTCTGACTAGTGGATAGATACTGGTACAACTTGCCATGTCTATTCTGACAAGAAATGGTTCGTCACGTACCAGCCGATATCTGAGAAGGTTGTCATAGCGAACCAGGCCCAAGCTGAAGTTCTGGGGATTGGGACTGTGGAGCTGAAACTCACTTCTGGGAACACTCTGACGCTTCAAGGTGTGAAGCATGTTCCTGCGATTGCCAAGAACCTGATCTCTGGGAGCCTGCTCTGCAATGCAGGCTTGAGGATGGACATCAACGCTGGTCAGATGGTTATGTCCAAGAAGGGAACATGCTTCGGGAAGGCTTATCAAACCGAAGGAATGTTTAAAATTCAGCTTGTCAACCAATTTGATGACATTAATGCAGTTGCATTTTCTGATTATTCTCTTGAGTTGTGGCATAATAGACTAGGACATGTCCATTGTAAAAGAATCAACAAAATGTCTAGTCTAGGACTTATCTCCAAATATGGGGGTAAGGTGGAGAAGTGTGAAGTGTGTGATCAGACAAAGATCACAAGGAAACCCATTCATCGGGTCAATCGAAGCACAGATCTTCTGGAGTTGGTGCACTCCGATATCTGTGACTTCAAACATTTCTCCACGAAGGCCGGGATGAAGTATTTCATAACCTTCATCGATGACTTCTCAAAATACGCGTTCATCTACTTACTCAAGTCCAAAGACGAAGCTTTCGAGAAGTTCAGAGAGTTCAAGGCCGAAGCTGAACGGCAGACCGGACAACAACTCAAGAGGTTGAGAAGTGATCGAGGTGGGGAGTACAGGTCTCATGAATTCGTATCGTTCTGCAAAGAACATGAAATCATATGCGAGACTACTGCTCCATATTCTCCTCAATCCAATGGAGTAGCGGAGAGGAAGAACAGAACGTTGACAGAAATGATGAACTCAATGTGCTCATTGCAGGTCTTCCAAAATGCTACTGGGGAGAAGCTGCATTAACGACCACTTTCATTCTGAATAGAGTGCCATATACAACTTCGGACGTAACTCCTCATAAACTCTGGTTCAAAGTCAGACCAAACTTGAATGTCATTCGAGTGTGGGGGTGTCTGGCGTATGTGAAGCTTCCAGATCTGAAGATTCAGAAGCTGGGGACAAGGACTACGAAGGCGATCTTCTTGGGGTATGCCGAAAAGAGTGATGCTCAAAGATTTCTTGATATTGAATCAAATTATATTATCGAATCTCGCGATGCTGAATACTTTGAAGACAAGTTTGCAAAAGACAAAAACATTGTTCTTTCGGACATTCTGGAAAATAATGTAGGTGCAAATGAGACTGAAATCTCATACGAGCCAGTAGTCCAAGAAGAAGCTGTTGTTGATGAAACAACTCTTGTACCAGAACTCGCAGAGCCGTCAGCTAAGCGAGCGAGGAGACCGAAAGATTTCGGAGATGACTTTGTCACCTATCATGTGGAAGCAGATCCGCTTACCTATGATAAGGCGATAAAGACCAGAGATGCTATCTTCTGGAAGGAGGCAGTGAATGACGAGTTTGACTCTATCACCTCCAATAACACATGGGTATTGGTAGATATACCTGAAGGAGAAAAGCCTATTGGATGTAAGTGGATCTTCAAGAAGAAGATGAAGGCAGATGGAACTATTGACAAGTTCAAGGCCAGGCTGGTCGCCAAGGGATTTTCTCAGAAACAGGGGATAGACTACTTTGACACGTACGCTCCAGTAGCTCGGATGACCACCATCAGGATGTTAATCGCTCTAGCAGCTATACATAAGTTGGTGATACATCAGATGGATGTAAAGACAGCATTCCTGAATGGGGAGCTGACCGAAGATATTTACATGCAACAGCCAGATGGATTTGTCGTCAAAGGTCTTGAAGACAAAGTCTGCAAGTTGGTGAAATTATTATATGGTTTGAAGCAAGCTCCCAAGATGTGGCATGAGAAGTTTAACAAAGTTATTAAGTCAAACGGCTATAGAGTCAGCGAGACGGACAAATGTGTTTACACAAAGTTCGCTGATGGACGAGGAGTCATCGTTTGTCTGTACGTGGACGACATGCTAATCCTAGGTATGGATATAGGCTGTGTCACAGAGACAAAGAAGTTTCTCTCAACCAAGTTCAGTATGAAGGACTTGGGGGATGCAGATGTCATCTTAGGAATAAAGATCATCCGGACAGACACTAGAGTAGCGCTGTCACAATCTCACTACATTGAGAAGATGCTCACACGATATGGGTATAAGGATCTTCCAGGGATCGATACGCCATACAGGTGTGATCAGAAGCTGAAGCCAAACTCGAGGGAAAGCGTCAGGCAGCTGGAGTATGCAAGCGTAATCGGGAGTTTGATGTATGCTACTACTGCCACAAGGCCTGACATAGCTTTCGCCGTGGGAATGCTGAGTCGTTTCACGAGCAATCCAGGCATTGAGCACTGGAAAGCTGTGAAACGGGTTATGAGATATCTCAAGAAGACTCAGACATATGCACTGCACTACAACGGGTATCCGACAGTAGTGGAAGGCTTCAGTGATGCTAGTTGGTGTTCAGAAGTGGAAAGCGAGAGATCCACAGGTGGATATATTTTTTCCTTGGGTGGAGCTGCTATATCATGGAAGTCGAAGAAGCAGACAATACTCTCTCGTTCCTCCATGGAATCTGAATTCTATGCACTCAAAACTGCAGCAGATGAAGCAGAATGGCTTCGGAAGCTCATGTATGATCTTCCAGAGGTTGAAGCTCAGATACCGGCGATACCGATATACTATGACAACCAGGCGACTGCGGCGATGGCATCAAATGACCTCTTCAACGGAAAGAAGAGGACTGTGCGGTTGAAGCACAGGGCAGTACACGATCTTATCAAAAGAGGTGTAATTGCAGTGGTTGATGTTCGGAGTCAGGAGAACCTGGCAGATCCGTTCACAAAGGGCCTCAAGCGCCAGTTGATCGATGACACAGCTCGTAAAATAGGCTTGAAGGCATTCTGATAGTGTGTCTTTGTAATCCTACCATAAAAGTTTTATGCTATTAGTTCAAAGAGAAATCTACTAGGCATCTAACTTTTGGTTCAAAGGAGGATCACTGACTGGGAAACTATCAGGTAACGGTGGGTACTTATTCTATGGAACATGGAAGGGATACGGACCCATAACCACTGTTGTCTACTATTTTTTTCTGCGAAAAAACAGATCCTGTGGAAGGTTGGCTTAAACGCCTTAATGAGTTCTCAGGCAGAGTGAATGTCTGGTGTGCTTTACAGGAAGCACGGTAGAGCAGCACTACAAGGAGTGAAACTCCATGCTACAGTGGGATGACTCGACCATGAGGTTCCCAGGTAGGGGTAATGCCTCGGCTTTGCAAGCCAAGTCATAGCGGCGTAGCACCGCAAATAGGCAGGTAGCCTAATACTGTATGACGTAATTAAAGAGTTGTAGACAGCACTACAAAGGGGAGGATGGCCCCATGTTACAGTGGCACGACACCACGATGAGGTACCCAGGTAGGGGTAAAGCCTCGGCATTGTATGCCATATCGTTGCGGCGTAACACCGCAAGGAAGCCTTAGGCTTCATGCTGGGTAGTTTGGCACTACAAAGAGGCTTGTGACCTCATGCTACAGTAGTATGACACTACGATGAGGTTCCCAGGTAGGGGTAATGCCTCGGCTTCAGGCCATGTCATAGCGGCGTAGCACCGCAAGGAAGCGCATGGCTTTATGCCATATCTCTTTAATAAAGAACTCACCTATAGTGTATGGAAAGAGATATCAGGCCGTCTCTTGAGGGTAAACTTGTAGACGCCCAAAATTATACACTGAAACCAGGCTGGCACAGGGCCTTTAATGTGCAGCCAGAAGCACACGTAACTACACTTTGTGAGTGGGAAGAATTACAATTGTGGTGCAGAATTCAAGGCGTAGTCCATTCTTGCATCACATTGTTATTTAACCCATGCGGGAAGATTCAAGTCGTCAGCGACATCTATCCTAATACAAAATGGACAGTTACTGTGGGGAACGCTCAACCCTGGACACATATATATGTTATGATATATGGGGGATTGTTGGTGCTTTCTTCACATGGAGAGAGCTTGCTCTCAACATGCCTTGTAAAATTATAGTCCCACATCGGAAATGCACCATGAGTTATCTCAACATATATACTTGGGTGTGTTGTTGAGAGATGCACATGGGGTGGTGACCCTAAGGAGGGAACCATGTGGGTGATTTTACTAGGAGGTAAGAATGAGGCTCCAAGGATTAAGCATTAATGCTTTTGTCATTCTCTTGGATTAATTCCACTTGGAGCTAAGCCCCAACGGGGCTTAGCGACTCGGACTCGGACTCAGACTCAGACTCGGACTCGGACTCGGACTCGGGCTCGGGCTCATGGGCTCATGAGGCGTAATGTGGCATTTTGTTGGTGCACTTTGCACTTAGCACGTCAGCAGTCATGCGGCTCATATGCGGCCATGCGGTCTTATGCGGTATGCGGCTCATATGCGGTCTCATGCGGCTCATGCGGCTCATACGGTCCATGTGGCTCATGCGGCTCATGCGGTCCATGCGGTCCATACGGTCCATGCGGTTCATGCGGCTCATGCGGCTCATGCGGCTCATGCGGTCCACGCGGTCCATGCGGTCCATACGGCTCATGCGGTCCATGCGGCCAGGCTGCTGATGCTACTGCCGCATGGAGGGCTATGCTGACTGTGCAGATTTCAAATCGGTTATGGAAAGGATGAATCTATGCAATTAATTCAGATCCTATCTTTGTGGAATTTGAATTAATTTCGTTCCTATCTTTGTGGGATTTGAATTAATTCAGTTCCTATCTTTGTGGGATTAGAATTAATTCGTTGCTATCTTTTTGTGATTTGATTCGATCTTTCCATAACTGAAGAGGCAGCTAGAGTTTCCACTCTCTCTATATATACTCTCTTCTGGCCTCCTTTGTGGGCACTACGAAAATACAAGTCAGAAAAGTAGAAAGAGAGAGAGCTGCTGCCGCCATTGCAAGTCCATCCGAGGAGTCAGAACAGAGGTGACATCGAGCGTTCCACAAGTTCTTTAAACTTGCTGGTTCCTGGAAGCAGATCGTGTGGGGCAAATCTTGCTTTGAGCAACGGTGTTCTGACACCCCAGCAACTTCTCTTCTTCTCTTCTTTCTCTAGATTATTGTAATTCGTTCTGTCCTAATTGCAACACGTTTGCAAGAAAGAACGAGAGATCTACTCATCTCTATTTCCCTACTTCAGATTGTAAGTTGGCTATTTGGTTTTTTGTACCATCGTGGATCTTGAGTTTGATCACTATAAAGTTTTGTGTGACATCTCAGATCTCGATTGCATCAGTTTTTCATCTTTGATCAAGCCCCGGGACTAACACATCCTACCCAACACATAGATAACTCCCAAGCTCCTACTATATCCCACACTTCTTTGTGCATATACACAACTATTACTAGGCCCATAGGTTAAATCCTATTAGACCCACACACACATACTACTTGTAGGCTTGTTACCCCTTATCCAGGACTGTCTTGTACACCTGTAGGTATCCTATGTACTCTCTGACCCATTGGTACAAAATTTCCTATGGCACCAATTGCCAAATACTGGTACACAGGCACTCAATATCCTACCTATTTGTCCTACGTTCACCTTCTTGTACAGATATCAGTATCTTAAATTTATGCCTGTGCTCGTGTACTTGCTTAGGCTAACATGTAGATACATCACTTGTACATGGCTCGGTTTAATGGCTATATTATTTGCCTATCGCACCCATGGAAGTGTCTCACTTCTACCAGATACCTCAATCTATTACATAGTGCACAGATTCTACCCATGATTCCCCTCCCTTACATATGGCAGACATAGTTAATGCACATAAACACCCCTACACTTATTGATTTCTACCTATCACAGGACACATATACCCACTGATATATGGTTCTTGCACCCCATATACACACCATTCTTGGACATACATAGGTTGTCCATTGACTTACTCTCCAAGGTATTTCATCAAACACCTATCAATTCGATCCTACTTTCATAGTAAAGACATGAATTTGCAGCATTAAAGTAGAAAAGGTTTACCTCTTAGAGTCGAGGACAGAGTTCAACTATTCTCAATCAAATTGGTACCTTCCTTTGGCTACTCTTGACGATAGGGAGAATAGAGATTCAGATGGGATCTAATCGGCTGCCTTATTCCCCTATATATATATATATATATATATATATATATATATATATATATATATATATATATATATATATATATATATATATATATATAGTCAGTAAATAGTATCTAGGTTATGTTCTGCTATACTGTCAAATGACATAGGTGACATGTCTGAGTCAGCGGTCAAATCAATAGTGGGGCTGGTAGAGTCTTGTCTTTGAACCGGAACATCTTTTACTGGAGAATCATGACTTGCTATCTTTCTTTCTTCTTCTTTGAAGAATTCTTTCATCACAGTTTCTATGGCTCTCGATACTTCTTCCATCATGTTCTTTGTCTTCTTTTTTTTTGCAATCTTAATCTTACCTGCTCTAGTTTTTTCTTCTGGCCTTTATCTTCCTTGTATTTCATCTAAAATTTGCTGGAGTTTGTCTATGTCTCTCTGTTGAGTTTCTTTGTCTTCTACCTGGTTATCTCAGCTTTTGGGCAAAGTCGCAACCATCAACGGATTTGATTTGTCTTTACCGGCCACCGTTTGAGCCGAACTAGCTGATGTGTTTGTAGATCCAAAAGACTCTCTAAGTTGGCTTTTAGGCAAAACCACAGCAATCAATGGACTTGATATGTCTTTACCGGTTGTCGCTTGATCCGGACTAGCTGCTGGTTTTGTGGACCCAACAGAATCCTTTACTGCATTCAGAGGAGAATGCACATCCATCTCATTATTTTTATTAAAGACCAATGGATAGATCTGCTTTAGGGGAAATTTGTTTTGGAAATATTTTCTTTCTAAATCTGCTATCCTCTGAATAAGCTGTTGCTTTTCTCTGACAAGGACCTGTATATTTTTCATTTAGTCTTTTTGTAGTTTTTGAAAGTACCTCGCAATGATCACAAAACAAAATCTTCTCATTAGTATCATGAATAATAGAAAATTCCAGAGGTCTATCTTGTATGCTTCTAAGAGATGGAGAAACAAAATAATTTATTCCAAGATGTTGTCTTGCTATGTCTAATACTTCAGATAAATATTAAAAACCTTTGTAAAGTGGACTAGCAAAGTCTTTTATATTGTCTAGTACTTCTATCCAGGTATGGTATACACCTGGAACCTTTCCTCTGAATATAAAATAAAATTTAAAGTTAGTTTTAATCTGAGTAAATAGTTTTGATAATGCATTCATGCTAGCTAGAAAATATTTTTGATCTTTTTTGTTATAGGAAATCCATAAATTATCAACTAAGCATTTTTGTTCTTTTGTAAGTGATATATGAGACTGAGTTCTAAAAGAGATATTACTATTTGAAAATAGCAGTAGTTCTACATTACTAAATTTTAATAATTCTTGACTATTGGAGGTATGTGCTACCGGATTCTGACTAAAGATGTTCTGACTAAAATTACCATAGTATTGAAGAGTTCTTTGATCTGGAGGCATGTCCATCTATAAATAAAATTATCTTGTCAGATCAGATCTTATAAACTATTTATAAATTCAACCAAATCAAAAGGTTCTTCTGCTATACTATATAAAGGAAAATTTTCCCATTTAGTATTATTCCATTCTTCTAGAGATAGGCTAATTTCATCTATTGAAGTACTAGCTATTTTAAGGTCTAAAATGTAATTTTGTATTTCTGTGTTGTCTTGTTCATATTTTTTGTTTCTTTTACTATCTTCATACTTTCTAATATGTTTTCTAAGATTACTCATGGTGTCATCTACATGTCTGATTACTATAGCTCTATAAGATGATTTATTTAGTTCCTTTATACTTTCTTTAAAAAAATTCATAATATGGATTAATTTATAGGCTTCATTAATTTGTTCTTCAGAGTATTTTTTAGCTTTTCTTTTAGTCATCTAAAATTTTTTTTTATCTTGGCCTTGCTGGCCTTGTAATTCTAATTCTTCTACTATGCTTCCTAGCGTACTCTAATGAATGAGGCGACTAAGGATGTCTGTTGCTATGTTATTAACCCCTTTAATATGTTCAAAGGAAATTTGTAGACCTGTATACAGGCAACGGTCAATAAAATTAAGCCAACGACATCTTGTCGATCGCTTGCTTTCTAAATTCATCTTATTATGGAAGGCTACTATTGCTTCACAATCGATTCTTAAAGTAATCTATTTTTTTAGATATTATAAATAACTCAAAGTTATCTAGGGCATAGAAGATTGCTAATAATTCAACGTCTACACAACTAATATTTCCTTTCTCTTTATATCTTCTGTTTGCATATCTACATATTTTTTTCTGTATTTTTAACTGAATTTGTTTGGTTTAGCCAAGAGGATGGCTCCCCAGCCGAAATTACTTCCATTTGTTTCTATTATTAAATAGTTTGTATCAAGAGTAATGTAGTTCAGGTAGTTTTTTAATAAGCTTTTTATTTCTCGTACTATTTTTATGTATGGTTGAAGTTTCTTTGTCCTGTCTGCAAAGTCTTCGCATATAATAGACCAGCTATCTTTCCTAGGTTTTTAATAAAGGATCTAGCATAGTTTATTAGTCCTAAAACTGTTGTATTTCTTTTAAATTTTCTAATTTATCAGGAAATTCAAGAGCCTTTTGGGCTATGTGTGGTTGGAGCTTGATTCTTCCTTCTCCAATAATAACTCCTAGAAATTTTATTTGGGGTTTGAATAATTGGATTTTCTTTTTACTAATGATTAGTCCATGATTAATAAATTCTGAAATAATAATTTGTAAATGTCCTCTACGTTCTTGTCTGTTTTTACTGAAAACTAAAATATCATCAATATATGGAATTACAAAAATTTTATGTTTTAAAAAGATGCCATCCATCTTTCTTTGAAAAATAGGAGGTGCAGTCTTTAAACTAGAAGGCATTACCAGCCACTAAAAATGTCCTTCTGGACAAGAAAGGCTGTTCATTCAATACTCTCTAGATGCATTTTGATTTGCCAGAATCCTGGTTTTAGATCAAATTTACAAAATATTTTGCAATTTTGAATTTTATTAATTAGCTGAGTCTTATCAGGTATAATATACCCATCATCTTTTGTATTATCATTTAATCTTTTATAATTTATTACCATTCTACTTTTCCTCTCACTATTTTGCTATGATTTTTTACTATAAAGGATGCAGATCTATGAGGGCTTTCAGATCTTCTAATAATTCCTAGTTTTAATAATTCTTTAATATGTTCCCTGAAGTCTTCTTCTTCTTCTTGATTGGTAGCATTAATTTTTGTTGTTCTAATTTTTTAGTTAGGATTTATTATCTCTAATTGACATAGTATTTTATCTTTTTCCCAATATTTAAATATATTTTCTCCTATTATTTCTATTTTTTCTAATTATGCATTAATTTTTCTATATCTTGTTTCTGACCAATGTATAATAAATTTTTTCTAGATGCATAAATTATGAACTTATTTCGAAGTTTTTATATTCTCCCTCTTCTTCAGATGTTATTATTTCTTGTTCTTCTAATTGACATTCTCGTTCCCTTTTGCATTTGCATCCTTTTGTTTCTGATTCTTCAACTGACCTTGTAATAGTAGGTTCATCATTTAAGAAGATTGGAGTAAAAGAGTATATTTTTTAATTGTAAATAATCTTTACTTATTAATATACTTCCATTATCTTTGAGAAAGAAACTTAATCCTAATATTAAATCTACTTTAAGTTTAAGAGCTCTTACCCAAGTACTTTGTCCGGGAAGAGTGTATTCAATGCTCTGTCCACAATTAGTTTCAAATCTAATTTTACTTCCTGGAATTAATATGTTGTTATATACATGTAGTCCTCCATCCATTTGTTGAGTATTAACTGGTTTAGTTCCTTTAACAATATATTTTTGTGGAATTATATCTTCATTAATAATGCAATTACTACATCTGGTATCTACTAATCCTAGGCATTTAACTTGATAGTTTTTAATTCTTAAGAGACATCTAACTTTCAATATCTTTAGATTTTATGAATTGCATATTTGAACACAGTTTTGAGTTTGTATAGTTTTCTCAGGTTTTTCTTTACTAGATGTTTTTTGTTCTATTATTTTAATTTTGTTATTTATTAATCTTAACTCGTCTTCTAAGTTTTCTACTCTTTTTCTTATTCTCTTATATTCTTCTATGCTACATTCTTGAATTTTTTTGGTACTTTGTCTAAAATTTGAGTTTTTTCTATGCATTTAATACATCCTTCTAGGAAACATTTCTTACATTTAGCCCTTCTGCCTTTGCTAGGGTACCATTTACATTGATAACATGCTATATTATCTGTTCATGTGTTTATCTTCCATTCATGTAGGCAATCATCTAAGCTGCTGGTGCTAATTTCTACTAAGTCAAATTCTTCTAGTTCTTTCAGCCACCCTTCTGTATCATATCCAAAACTATTAAAGAATTCTTCATCTTTTATGTCATTATTATTTTTCTCTAGTAGTGATTGATCTTTTAAAGAAATAATAGAGTAAATAGATTCAGTATCAGAAATAGTTTCATCTATATTAATTAGGACTTTATTGGTGCATTCTACTAATATGTTGTTTCTATCATGTTTATTTATTCTTTTGGGACAAGTTCTACTCAGATGCTCTTGGCTCCCACAAGTAAAGCATTCAAGCTTATTCTTATATAGTCTGTGTGGTTTAAACTTTCTAACGTGTTTATTTGGGTCAAGATCAGGTTTCTTTCTGTTATATTTACTAAGATAATACTTTTTTGAATAACCCTCCACAACCCATTCACCATCCTCTCCTCCTGCCCTTCAGAAAGCAACCCAGAGAGACCACTCCCCTTTGCCCAAATGCAAGTGCAGCAGACGGCCAGAAGGAAAATGATCTCTCGACGACAGACGAGGAGGAACTACAGGCTTCTATCTCCCCCCAGAGACACCCACCGCAGATATTGCCGCTTCCAACACCGACATCGCCATAGTAGCCTATAGACCTAGCTTCGACTTTGCTACGACGGACAGGTTCCGCCAAGCTAAGAATGCCGGGTTCCTGCACCCAGTAACCCGCTAAGCGCGATGGCAGAATCAGATCAAGAAGTCCCCCTACCGTTGGAGGACCCTGGCAGCCGTCCTCTCGACCCGGTAGCGGGACCCGCACATACCAGCCAGAGCTCCCACAAAAACTACCACAACAACAACAAGAACAACAACAAGAAGAAGAAAAAATGAGTGACAGAGCATCCGTCGGCCATGACCACGAGGTCTACCGTGAAACTCTCAAACAACCCTCCCCATCAATCCCCAAATGCTTAACATCTTCTCTTGGAACATCCGAGGGCTGGCTAATAAACCGACACTGAATAGACTCATCAACCTCAAGAAGTTTCATAGGATCGACATTTTAGTAATCATCGAACCCAAAATTCCTCAAAAAAAAATCAAATCCATACAACTGCAGCTTGGATTTCAGGCAGCAGTCGCCGGTTGTAACGAAATCTGGAGTCTATTCGCTGACGATATCAGATTCGGTATACTGCAGGACTCTAGTCAGGCTCTTTCCTGCTAGGTGGAACATCCAATGCTCCCAACCCTCCCTTATCTCTGCTGTTTACGGAAGCTGTGATCTCCCAGAGCATAGGAACCTCTGGACCACGTTAGTGGAGATTCACCCCTCTAGCAACAACCTGCCGTGGCTGTGCATTGGTGACTTCAACACTATCTCCTGCAGCGAAGAGAAATTTGGGGGTCGCCCACCACCTCAACAGGCCATGAACGACTTCAAAAACTTTATAACTCCCACTAAAACACTCTTCCTTTTACCGGAAGCGCTTTCACTTGGTGTAACATGCAGGAAGGCGCCCGTAGACAATACTCCTACCTTGATCGCGCTCTGATCAACGACTGGTGGCACGACATGGGCCTCTACACCAAACTATCACACCTCAACTCTACCGAATCGGACAACTCTCTCCTTCTGGTCGAGCTCAGCAGCAGATCTAACCACATCAAGCTTTTCGATTCCTGGACTTTTGGACCCATCACCCTCAATTCAGAAACACCGTCGCATCTGCGTGGTCTTCTCAGGATGACCCAGACCCCCTTACTAGGGTGGCGGCCAGACTCAAAGCAACCGGGAAGGCCCTTTCCACGTAGAGCAAGTCCGCTTTTGGTAACCTTTTCTAAGAGATTAGAACGGCGGAGGAGGACGTCAACCGAGCCGAGATCCAGTTCGCCACGGACAGATCCCCGCAGGCCCGGTCCGCCCTCAACTTCGCCAGAGCTATTCTCAAGTCCCGTCTGAAAGTGGAGACGACATTCTGGAAGCAGAAGGCCAGACTCAAATGGAATTCCGAGGGGGACCGCAATTCGAGCTATTTTTATTCTTGTGTCAAGGGCCGCAGGCATAAGCTTTATTTACACCAAATCAGCGACAGCAACGGAAACCTGCTGGATGGCCAGAGCAGCATTCAGGAGGAGGCCGCCAACTTGTACTCCAAACTATTCTCCAAAGAAGTCATCGTCAAGGATGTAGAATTCCTGGCCAAGGTCCCCAATTTGATCTCTGAAGGGGATAACGAGCAGCTGCTTACTCCCCCCTCCGCCGAGGAAGTCAAGGATATAGTTTGGGCCCTTGATAAACTCAGCGCCCCTGGCCCGGATGGATTCTCAGGGGTCTTCTTATC
>JANAVB010013595.1:1746011-1758410 GCA_029216955.1 Iris pallida
TAACGTCTTAGGGGGAGAACAGACGGCCAGGGTGTAATGGGGATAGAGGCAAGGACGTGCTTGATAAGAATCATCTTACCTCCAGGTGAGAGAGTCGCGTTGTGCCATCCAGCAATTTTGTTTTTGATTTTGTTCACTACCTCATCGAAGATTCCCGAAGTAGATCTGTCGTAAACCAGCGGGCACCCTAGGTAGAAAAATGGTGGTTAAGCGATGGAGAATGAGGTCAGGTTGGCAAGCCTGGCCGAGTGGTTCCTGTTGGCTTTGTGGTGGGTGTAGATAACACTTTAATCGGTGTTAATCTGTTGGCCAGAGCACCTGGTATACCTCTCCAGAGTACTAGTGACAACCTCCACCCATCTGATATCACCGGATGAGAAGATGAGGATGTCGTCAGCGTAAGCCAGATGTGTGATTAGAGGGCAGCCCGTGGTGGTATGGAAGTGGTAGAATCTGGGGGTATTTGCCATATTATTAAGGTTTCTGCTGAGCGCCTCGGTCATGATGATGAAGATGGTAGATGATAGAGGGTCACCTTGCTGGACTCTGTGACTAGATTTAAAAAAATCGTCGACTTGCCCATTGATAACAGTGGAGAACCAAGAGTTACTAATAGATCTGAAGATGATGTCTATCCAGATCTCAGAGAATCCGAAGGCCCTGAACACCTAAATCATAAATTGCCAGTCCATACGATCATATGCCTTCTCCATAACTTGTTTGATGGCGACATTCCCCCTAGCCAGAAATTTCATGCACGTAATTATCTCCTGAACAAGAAGGATGTTATCAGTGATGTTTCGACCGAGGACAAAACTGCTCTGCTTCTCAGATATGATCTTGGAAAGGAGGAAGGACATGCGGGTTGCGATGATCTTAGAGATAATTTTGTTGGTGAAGGTGCATAAGCTGATCGGTCTGAAGTCTTTGAAGGTCTCCGGGTTGTCTTTCTTAGGGATAATAATAAGGTTGATACGGGAGATGGCTTGCCTTGGAAGAATGCAACGACGTCCTCGTGAAAGTCAGATTCGATGATATCCCAGCAAGATCTGAAGAAAACTCCAGTAAAGCCATCTGGCCCAGGCGCATTGTGCTCGTTGAGGGTCCAAACGACGATCTTGACTTTCTCAGCGGAGGGTGGGTCAAGAGCTGCACGTTCTCCCGCTTGTCGATCAGGGTGGGGATCGCTTCCAAGAGCTCCTCATTCTTAGCGATGATATTTTTGGAGAAAAGTTTGGTGTAGAAGTTAGCGGCAGCTGAGTGGATGCTCCGCTGGTCTCTGAGTAATATATTATTATCGTCATGTATTTGATGCAGCTTAAGCTGATGACGGCGGCCTTTGACGCAAGCATAGAATAAGGTAGAATTTCTATCTCCCTTTGCGTCCCAGGTCAATCTGGCTTTCTACTTTCAAAATTCCGTCTCCACCTTCAGCCAGGACTTGAGGAGTGCTTTGGTAAGATTGAGAGCGGAGCGAGCCTTCGGGGATCTGTCCGTTGCAGATAGGATCTCCGTACGGGTGACATCATCCTCTGCCGTCTTAATCGCTTAAAAAATGTTGCCAAACGCAAGTTTGCTCCAAGTCTCTAGGGCGCCCCTAGTGGCTTTAAGCTTAGCACCCATGCGAACAAGGGGTTTAGGATTGCTTGTCGAACTCCAGGCGGAGGCCAAATTATTTCTGAATTGCGAGTGATGTCTCCAAAAGTCTAGGAAGCGAAAAGGTTTCTTGATGAAGCTGGAGTCGTTGCTGATTTCGATTAGGATAGGGGAGTGGTCCGATTCGGTGGTGTTGAGGTGAGAAAGATTGGAGATGAGATCCAAGTCGGTCCAACGGTTGTTGACCAGGGCTCGATCCAAGCAGAAATATTGTCTTCTGGTTCCTTCCTGCATGTTACACCAGGTGAAAGCGTTGCCATAGAAAGGGAGGGGGCGCAGGTGGGCCTTGACGATGAAGGCGTTGAAGTCATTCATGGCTGGCTTGGGGGGAGGACGGCCCCCTGACTTCTCATCTCTGAGGGATATCGTATTGAAGTCGCCAAGGCATAGCCACGAAAGGTTGTTGTGGTTGCGGTGGGTTTCTATCAGGGTGTCCCAGAGCACCTTACGTTCGGAGATGTTACAGCTACCGTGTACCGCGGAGAGGAAGGCTCGGGATGTAAGGGAGGGATACTCTACCCAGCAGGATAGCGCCTATTTAGAGTCATGAACAATGCCAAATTTACATTCGCCGGTGAAGAGGATCTAAATGTCATGGCACCCGGCGACAGCAACCGAAAATCTGAGTTGCAGCTGGATGGATTTGAGTTTTCTCTATGGAATTTTGGGTTCGATAAATACTAATATGTCGACCCGGTAGATTTTCTTGAGGCTGGTTAATCTCCTCAAGGTGGGTTTATTGGCCAGCCCTCGCACATTCTACGATAGGATGTTAAGCATTGAGATGGTTGCAGGGGGAGAGTGTTGAGCTTTGTGGCTGACCGTACGGTCATGGCCGATTGTTCGTGTGTGAGTTTTTTCTTCTTGCTGCGGTTGCTTTTATGCGCTCTCTGAAGAGCAGCCGCAGAGTCTGCTGCTGAGGTGGTGTCTTTGGTTACCTCTCCTAAGGGGGTGGTGACCTCTTTCTCAATTTCGGCCAGCGCGTAGAGGAGGTTGCTGAGGTCGAGGGCATCTAAGGCTTGCTGAAGTCAGTCTCCGCGGACTATGCCCAAATAGGTGAGGGCAATTTCGGAGGCTCTGTCTGACATGGAGGGAGGGGGCTCGGAGACGGAGAGGGTTGGGTGGATGATCAACTCCATTAGGTTCTCCTCCTCGTTGGGTGGGATTTCGACGGTGCTATGCACGCCTTCAAGAGAAGGTGTAGGGGGCGGGAGCTTGACGGCGCTCTGTTCGCCTACAAGGGGAGGGGTTTTCCCAGTAAGGGGTCTCTTCCTTGCGGCTTCATCTGTAGGGTAGGAGGGGAGGAAGTCGAATTTGTTTTGGAGGAGGATGGTAGGGGGTTCGAAGGGGATGATGGCTTTAACCGACGGAGGGGGTACGCCAGGGCTGGGGGATCCGGCGCTATCTTTAAAGCGGGAGTGAGAGTTAGGGAGGGGGAGGATCGGAGCAGAGAAGATGATCCGGGTAGCTTTCGAGAGTTGTTGTGAACGGGGGGGCTTTCTTCTTTAGCTCTGGATTGGCTTGAAAATGGTGCTTAATGAGGTAGCCTCGGATCTGACAGCGTTTGCAGAAAATAATGCTGTTGTCGTACACCAGGTTCTGAGAGTGTGACTGTCCTCCGAGTTCGATCTGAATAAGAGTTGGGGGGTCATGTGACAGATCGAGATCCACATAAATCTTTGCGTAGTTGCCTTTAGAGGGGTTACGGGTTTCTTCGACTATCGCTACCAGGGTCCCGAAGGAGCTGACGATTCTCTTCAAAGCCGCGGGGGCGAAGCAAACGAGGGAGAGGTTTGGGAGGGTGGTCCATGTCGAGATAATCGTCGAGTCGACTTTGGGGTTAAAATTAGGGGACCACTTGGTTTTCTTGACGGTGTGAGCGCCAATGCTGGTGGTTCCTTTGGTCGAGACTAAGGAGTCGTCGGAGTCGGAGGAAAGGTGGAGAAGCATATATTTAGGGTCTAACGGGGCAACCTTGTATGCAGATTTGAGACCCCAGCTTGCGATAGCTTCTAGAACACAGGTGATTTTAGGGCATCCTGTCGGGAACTTCAGCACGAAGGTCTTCGCAAAGTTGGCAGATAAGGAGGAGATCTCTGCTGGAGAGAACGGAACACAGATGGTTTGGCCAGAGGAGGGGTACAGAAGGATGATATCCGGCAGAGTAGCGTCCATGGTCAGAATAGGATGTTGTGTCCCACGATCTGGCCGCAGAGCCTATGCATAAGAGAGGCCTTCAAGGGGTATTACGGCACATGTGGGGGTGGAGAAGCTGGGATCCCTGTCCGGGGGGGGGAGCAGGGCTTCCATCCGCGGGCGCATCGGCATGCGACTTGTCTAAGAGTGGGTGAATGCGTCGAGAGGGATGCAAGTAGGCGCACAGGCGCCTATATGATGGGGGGACGTAGGCGCATGGCTGGTGCAGCGAGGGAGTGTGGGTGCATGCCTACCCAAGGACGGGTGGGGCATCGGGTCAACGAAAGCAAGCGCATGGTCGCCTGCTGGATGGGGCTCCAAGCCGAGCGCAGAGGGAGTGGGCGCCTGCCCGCCAGAGAGTAGTTTAGGCGCATGGCCGAGAGAGGAGACAGTGGGCGCATAGCCGAGCAGGAGACGGTGGGCACATAGCCGCCCGTTCTAGGGTTTGGCGTATGGCTCCCCGCGTGAGGGGGGGAGCGCAAGGCCGGTGGGGGGCGCATAACCAATAGCGGGCACGATGTCATCCCCCGAGGCAGTGGACGCATAGAGGATCGAAGAAGGTGCATGCGATTGAGCGGGCGCATAGCACGCCTCCCCGCCAACTATCACAGCGGGTTTGGAGGGAATTCGAAATTTGAATTCGAATTAGAATCAGAAGGGCGTATAGATTCTAGCCCCATGGGTGCTGACGAGCCGACGGGCCGGCTGAACTGGCCGAGCGTGGAGGGTACGATACGGGGAACTGCCGGCGATGGAGGCCACCAAAGAGGGCCGGCACCAGGCAGCTTCTAAATGCGGCCACAGGACTGCTCAGGTCGGCAGTTGAGAGGATGATCGGATGAGGGGTCGGGGGCGGTGGTCGAGGGTTGCCACTGGAGCTTGGGGGCCACCCCGACGGTGGCGAACCCGTCTAAGGCCAACTGCGCCGGCGACCAAGCGGTGTACGGGCCCGGGGTCTCCGGAGCGCGCTCGCTCGGAGCTGTCGAGGAGAAGGGGGCGAGGCGCCTGCATGGGTGCCGCCTGGAGAGAGAGGGCCTGGGCAGCTCGGCCCCGATGCCGAGGGCGGGCGGGGGGAGTGGTCATGCGGCCGTAGGACCACAGGAGAAAAAGGAGGGAAATAAGTATTTTTTTTAGTATATATATATATATATATATCATACGACTTGTGGAAGAGTGTGTGAATGCGCTGAGAGGGATGCAAGTGGGCGCATAGGCGCCTGTATGACGGAGGAAGGTGGGCGCATGGCCGATGCTCCGAGGAAGTAGGTGAATACGCCGAGAGGGATGCAAGTGGGCGCATAGGCGCCTGTATGACGGGGGAGGTAGGCCCATGGCCGGTGCTCCGAGGGAGTGTGGGTGCATGCCCGTCCAAGGACGGGTGGGGCATCGGGTCAACGGGAGCGAGCGCTTGGTCGCCTGCTAGATGGGTGAGTGGACTACTCCTTCGAAGCGGTCCAACCAACCTCTTCCAAAACTCTATTAATGTTGAACATTCTCTCCTGGAATGTCCGCGGTCTGGCGAACAAACCAACGATGAGGATAGTCACCAGCCTTAAGATACTCATAAGATCGACATCTTGGTTATCCTCGAGCCCAAAATCTCCCACAAGAGACTCAAATCCATTCAACTGCAGTTAGGCTTTTACTGGGCCATAGCCGGCAGACACGACATTTGAATTCTTTGGTCCAAAGCCGTCGACATCGGTGTCATCCATGATTCCAGTCAAGTCCTGTCTTGCTGGATGGAACATCCTTTAATCCCCAAACGTGCCATCCTTTCTGCGATTCATGGCAGCTGTGACATTGCGGAACGCAGACACCTTTAGAACGACCTCTTAGACACCAACCTCCACAACCGTAACCTCCCATGGCTTTGCATCGGAGACTTCAACGCCATCACTTGCAGAGAAGAGAAGATTGGAGGCCACCCTCCCCCGCTCTCCGCCATGCAAGACTTCAACAACTTCATCTTCAACTCTCATCTCACCTCCCTCCCATTCACCGACAACGTATTCACCTGGAGCAACATGCAGGAAGGCGACCGGCGACAATTCTCCCGCCTAGATAGGGCGTTAATGAACGCCCAATGGCTTCATTCGGGGATAACCTCCAAGATTTCTCACCTTAACGCTACTGAATCCGACCACGCCCCACTGGTGGTTGGTATCACTAGCACCTCCAACCATCTGAGAAAGAGCTTCCGCTTCCTGGACTTCTGGAGCGAGCACCCCCAATTCTTAGGGGTCTTAACGGAAGCGTGGAACAGTACGAACTCCATCGATCCCCTTAATCGCGTGGCTATAAAGCTCCAGGCCACCAGGAAAGCCCTGACCGCATGGAGCAAACAAGATTATGGAGATATCTTCCAAGCCATTCGCGAGGCGGAGGATGATGTGACTCGTGCTGAAGCGAAATACATGGTCGACTGTTCGCCTGATACCAGAAAGGCGCTGAATCTCACCAAAGCCATCCTCAAATTCTTGCTGAAGATAAAGACCGATTTTTGGAAGCCGAAAGCGAGGATCAAATGGAACAGCGAGGGGGACAACAACTCTAGCTTCTTCCACGCCTGCGTCAACGAGCGAAGACAAAAACTTACCCTCTATCAGATTGTCGTAGACAATGGCACCAGCATCACCGACCAAAAGGGTATCCAAGAAGAGGCCGAGAAGTTCTATTCCAGACTTTTTTCCAAGGAGACGGTTATTAAAGACGACACCTTTCTGGATGGGGTTCCCCTCTTTATCAGCGATACGGACAATTTTTGGCTTGAACAGCCTCCCTCGGAGGAAGAAGTGAAAGTAGCAGTCCGGGCCCTCGATGAGCACAGCGCCCCAGGGCCAGACGGATTCTCGGGGGTTTTCTTCCGCACTTGTTGGGATATCATCAAGACCGACATCCACAATGCGGCCTCCACCTTCCTCAAGGGAGCTACCTACCCCAGAGCCATCTCAAGCACCAACCTCATCCTCATACCCAAGAAGGACAACCCTGAGACATTCCGCGACTTTTTCCCTATCAGTCTTTGTACCTTTACCAACAAAATAATATCTAAGATCATCGCCTGCCGTATGGCTGGGCTTCTCTCTAATATCATATCGGAGAAGCATAGTGGCTTTGTTCGGGGGAGAAATATCTAAGACAACATCATGCTGGCTCAAGAGCTAGTTACATGCATGAAATTCCCAGCTAGAGGGGGCAATATTGCTATCAAATTAGACATAGAGAAAGCGTACGACAGACTAGATTGGCAATTTATGATCTAGGTCTTCAGAGCCTTCGGCTTCTCTGAAACCTGGACCAACATTGTGTGGAGATCGATCAGCAACTCGTGGTTCTCCATGATCATTAACGGACAAGCGGACTGGTTCTTTAAATCAACTCACGGGGTCAGGCAAGGGGATCCGCTATCCTCCACCATCTTCATCATTACGGTAGAAGCGTTGAGCAAAAACCTCAACAAGATGGCGAGCACCCCCAACTTCCAACACTACCATATGGCTAGCGGCTGTCCGATCATCACCCACCTGGCCTTCACTGACGATATCCTTATATTCTTATCCTGAGACGCAGGATCAGTAGATGTGGTCCACAATATGCTCCAGATCTACGAAAAGTGCTCTGGGCAGAAGATCAACCCGGAAAAAGTGTCATCTACATCCACCACAATATCAAGGGAGAGAAAACGGCTAGCATATCAACCACCACATCATTCTCCGTCAAGCTCCCTCCATTCCTCTACCTCGGTTGCCCCCTAGCGTACGAAAAGTCCAATGCCGGGATCTTCGAAAACCTGACCCATCGCATCAGGAAGAAGCTCGAGGGCTGGCACAATGCCACCCTATCCCCAGGAGGCAAGATTATCCTCATCAATCACGTCCTCACCTCCATTCTTATCTACACCCTGGTAGCGTTCTCCCCCCTCCCCAAGAAAGTCCTATTCTACATCGAGAGCATCTTCAGCAATTTCCTCTAGGGTCACAGGGGCGGCCACAAAAAGCACCATTAGGCCAGCTGGGATACTATGGCTCGCCCCACTGGAGAGGGGGTCTGGGTTTTACCAAACTTTCCCACATTGTTAACGCATTCTCGATGAAATTGTGGTGGACGCTTCGTATCAGTAAGAACTTATGGGCCAGATTCATGAAGGCCAGATACTTCAAGCATATCCACCCGTCCACGGCCATCGCTAACAGCAGATCCTTCGTGCCCTGGTACCGCATCCTTCTCGGGCGGTCCCTCGCCGAACTGGCGATTTACCTTCAGGTAGGCACCGGGGAAGCATCGCCATTCCTGGAGCACTGGCTTGACGATTTCTTATTTTCCAACCCCCCGATGGCTCCTAGGAACAGCATTATTAAGGATCTATGCGACCCTCCTAATAATACCTGGAACTGGATTGAGGTCAGGTCATAGGCTGGGCCCGAGGCGACCGATTACATTCGTCGTAGTGGTTTGAGGATCAGATCGGACGCAGATAAGCACGTTTGGTCGCCCGACGGTGGTGGCGCCTTCTCGGTTAGGTCTGCCAGAAGCGTCTTCCTGGGCAACGTGGGCTCGCCCCCTACCATTATCGCATTCTGGTAGACGTGCATCCCCAAGAAGTGGTCTTTCCTCATCTGGAGAGCCCTATGCAATATCCATTCCACTGACAACAATCTCAACAAAATCGGGTTCAGCCTTGCATCCGTATGCACATACTGTAGGGATCGACAATCGAAAACAGCCAACCATATCCTCAATCAGGGGGACCTACCGGCCAAGGTCTGGAGAGCTCTCTTCCAGCGTTGCAGATTGCCTCATGGAGGCGACAACTTTCATCACCTCATGGCCACCTGGGCTTCTACGTCCCATGGCCATCAGATCATCGATGCGGCTGCCACGTAGGTCATCTGGAAAAATCGAAACAAAGCGAGATACGAAGGTCACCAGTACAGTGCTGACCAACTTATTTGGAAGACCATTCGCCAATGCCATAAATGGAGAGCCTCATGCAGGCATGGTCAGGAGGCTTTCTGGAACTCTCTCCCATCCTCGACTTAGTTGTCATGTTTCTAGTCTGCCTCTTCTTTTGTCAGTATATGTGTACAGGCATCGTCAATTTGTGCCTCAAGGTATACTTGTAAAGGTTCGGCCTCTTCGACCAACTCCCCCTTGTAGGAGTTGTCCCCCCGGCCACTGCGGCCTTGGCAGCCCCGCTGTAATGGCCGCGCCAGTCGCTGCCTCCCTCACCCTCCACCCTCCGCAACTTCTCCGTCCCCGCCCCTTCTCCCCTCACTGCCCTACCACCGCCCTCCCACCTTCCCTCCACCCTTCCCGCCCTCTCTCCATCATTCTTCCCCCCTTCCCGTTTCAAACTCAAACCCTCTTTTTCTCGCTCTTGTGTCCCTTTCTCTCGGGGCACAGATGCAGTCTTGTGTTGCGCCCTATCCCTGGCGCCCTCTCATCCTCTACCCTTCAAAGCACCCTATCAGATTTGCCCCCTATGTGGCTGCTTCTCTCCGTCCCGCCCCCCTCCCCCCCCTCCCCCGTCAGACGCTCTTCCCGAGCTCCCCTCCGAATAGGCGCCCCCTATGCGCCTACCTCTATGCTCCTCCTTTCGAGCTCTCTCATCCGAGCTTCCCCCTATGCGCCCGTTATTATGCCCCCTATGCGCCTCCTAAGCTCCACCAACGGCACCCACTATGCGCCTCCCCCTAAGTCCACCCCATCTTGCACATAGCACCACCCCCCGTGCGCCTCCTATGCGCCTACACCCCTTCCTCCTCCTCTTGAGCCTCCAGGTCGCCCTGTTCCCCCAGCATTCACAGTGCCCTCATTTGTAGCCTCCCTTAGCTAGTCTCCTCCTATGGAGCTCCCTCCTCAGGGGATAGTACCTCCAGCTTACGAGGCATCCCCCTGGTGGCCACACTTCATTCGCAGACAAGGTCCGCCCGGATCGGATTGCCCAGAAAAAACCTATCCTCCCATATGTCCCTTTTCCCGAGATCGACTACCTAATCCTAGTAGACAGGAAGGGATTATCGACTACCTAACTTCTGATTACAGGGTAGCTCCACTGGACCCCAAAAACATCCTTCTTCACTTATCCTCGTCGACAAACCAAAAGATAGTCTGGACTCGGGGCTCGAACAAAATAGACTCAAAAGTCATAACAGCTGTTTGATGGTCTCAGGACCACAATCCCAAAGAGGACTCACCCATAGTGGGCTCTTGGGTCACACTTCCTAATCCACCTCTTATATGTTTTAACCCAGCAGCGCTGAAAAGGATTGTTAACTCTTTCGGCACTTTTTTGCCATGGAGAAGGAAACAATGAACCTTACCAGAGCCAACTATGCCAAAGTATACATGGAATTTGACATTTCAGAGAACTTCCCAAATCTATCAATATCGAGCTAGGAAACAAGATCCACATGCAACCAATCTTATACGACAACAACGTTATATATTGCAACCATTGCAATAAAAAACGGCATCTAATCAAGTACTGCTACAGAGCCCACCCAGAATTAAAATAGAATTTGGTCCCGAAGGCGCACAAGCCTAAGAAGGATCTGGATCAGAGATCATCCCTCCTACCTCTCCCGAACTCGCATATCAGATTCGAAGCTAGCGCACAGCTGACTCTGACACCCAACAAAACTGTCGAGCAGAGAAGTAATCCCTCCACCCGAAAAAGTACCACCATCAACACCCATAACAGATTCGACGTCCTGGCGTCGGAAGAAAACACCCACACCGAAGAAGATCACACTTGCACAGCCACCACTGGCATGGAGAGCAACCCTATACCCACAGACATTGCTACCCAGGCCAACCAAGAAGAAAACATCTCGTCCCCCAACAGCTCATAGAGGAATGAAGAGTGCTCCGAGCACAACAAACCCGCAGCATGCACAAACAACACGGAGAGAACAGAGGCCCAGGAGAGCCAACCACACCAATCCATTCTAGCTGAAGACCTTGCCATCATTGGCCCAGAGCAAGTCATCAGCTGTCCGCAAGCTATCGACGCAGGAGCATTCGACCCATCCACTCACTTTGGAGCATCTTCCAGCCCAGATAAAGAAACTAATACTCTCAACACAGAGGAAGACCCCCAGACCTCACAGCTGAATCAGAACCCCGACATGCTATCAGCGAACAAAAGCCTGAAAACCAAAGGAGCCAAAAAGTCTACGGCTATGACTACCAGGTCGGCCGCGAAACTCTCCAAAGGAGCCAACGAGTCCACAACAAATCTAATGCCTAACATCCTATCCTAGAATGTTCGAGGCCTAGCAAACAAACCCACCTTGAGAAGATTACATAGCCTCAAGAAAATTCATAAAATTGACATCCTTATCTTCTTGGAACCCAATATCCCCCCTAACAGACTCAAATTAATTCAGCTGCAGCTCGGTTTCTACTCTGCCATTGTAGGCAGCCACGACATTTGGCTCCTTTTCTCCTACGAAGTAAATATCAGTATCATGCTCGATACTTTGTAGGCTCTCTCGTGCTGGGTGGAGCACCCCACCCTCCTGAATCGCGCCCTGCTCTCTGCTGTTCATGGTAGCTATGATATTAACGATCGCGAACAGCTCTGGATAGACCTCCAGGATACTATTTCCAATACCTCCTATCCTTCCTGGCTTTGTATTGGAGACTTCAACGCTATCACTAGGAGAGAGAAGAAAACGGGAGGTAGGCCACCCCCCGGCAGCGATGTAAGACTTCAACGACTTCATCTTCAATGCTCACCTAACTCCCCTTCAGTTCACCGGCAACGCTTTCACCTGGTGTAACATACAGGAAGGCGCCCGCAGATTATACTCTCATCTGGACCAAGCCCTCATCAATGCTCAGTGGAAATACATGAGCATCACATGCTCACCTCAACGCCACTAAGTCCGATCATGCCCCCTACTCGTCGAAATCAATCGTAACTTAAACCCGATCAAGAGAAGCTTCTACTTTCTGGACTTTTGGTGCTACCACCCTCAAATCCTGAGGATCATGGCGGACGCTTGGTCCAGGAGAGACTCCCACGACCCCTTCATCAGTGTGGCCAACAAACTTAAGGCTACTAGAAAAGCACTCACTGCATAAAGCAAGCAGGCTTTCGGACATTTTGTAAGCAATCCGTACTACCAAAGATGATGTGACCTATGTGAAAGCCCTCTTTTTGACAGACAACTCACAAGCGACACGATCAGCCCGGAACATATCTAAAGCCATCCTAAATTCTGCTTAAAAGTCGAAACTGAGTTCTGGAAACAAAAAAACCAAACTCAAATGGGACATCGAGGGGGACAAAAACACCGGTTACTTCCACGCCTGCATCAAGGGTCGCAGACAGAAGCTTAACATACATCAGATTGCTGATGATACTGGGACCATTATCAAAGACCAGAGGGGAATCCAACTGGCGGCGAAAAATTTCTACTCGCAGCTATTCTCTAAAGAACTGTCACGAGGGACCCGGACTTCCTGGCGGAGATCCCCCTCCTCATCAACGACATGGACAACACTCACCTGGAGCACCTTCCCTCTGAGCAGGAG
>JANAVB010013595.1:1775784-1783284 GCA_029216955.1 Iris pallida
TAGGATATGAGCACACTTACTTACTGGTACACTACTCTGGGAATGTACTAACTTCTAGGATTCTAACCTTTGGCATAAAAGAGTTCTCGCTATGGGATATCTACTTTACTAGGAACCACTCTTAAGCCCACAAGTACTCTTCCAACAATCTATACCGTTACCTAACTTAACACACCTATCTGTAATTCTCTAACTACAGCACTATCCAAAGAACCTCAGAGCAAAGGATGGTGAGCCCTAGAGGAACTCGGTGTATCTATATCCGGGCTAATGAAGGGATAGAACATAACTCATTGATAATAGGGTTGAATGATAGAGATAATATTTCAAGAACCGGTTTAAAATATAATTTGGTAATCATACACGTCTACCCGCAATCATGTTACCTAGAATCATCGCCACGCTAGTAAGCATAGCTGCAATAAATGATAGAGTCCATAACTAAGGTATATACCTCTATAATCATGTTATCTAGAATTCTTACCATGCCAACCGGTATGGCTGTGAGAGATTCTAAACTTCATAATTAAGATAGGTATATCCAAAATCGGCTCTATGTCCTTGCCACGCCAGCTAGTATGACTACGATAAACTCTAGATTCCATAACTAAGGCAGACATTTACCCTTCACACTTTTCTCATCTTGTATGTCATCCAAATATACCTTAATTTAGTCCATAAAATTTGTTTCGATAAGAAATCAAGTTAATAACGAACAACAAGTATCAAATTCAACAATGAACAAGAGGGGGTAGACTGAAACAAGCAAAAATAGATTTTGCGGTAGAGCTTATAGCGAGATTCTCAGGGGTCATCCCGACAATCTTTCAAGGAGTCCTAATCTATGATTGAGTACTCTTTTAACCTAATATTATATTTTCTATATCCTATCACAGGCTTACAGTAGTATAACTAAGTCGTTGTACTACGACATCGTTCCAATTGTGAAGCCAGACCTGTATGGGCAACCATAAAAATGTGTCACGATCCACACTCGAAATTTGGGCATGAGTTGTGCGCACACCCAGCGTACATTATAGGGTCGGCAGTAGAACGATGTATAATCACAATATGATGATAACCACGCACTATATATACTCCATTGGGAGGGCAACACATAACCAATAAATACTCAATCACAACTCTAGATAGATAAAAAAGAGAAAAATAAATATAAAGTCATAAATCCATGAAATAGATGAACTCCAAAACTATATGTCCATCAATGTCAAATATCAAATTTCAACTAAAATTCGGAGACAAATTCGACCTCTAACTAAATCAACTCTAACTAAGCAAAGGCAGCTAGGTCGGGTGTTGCAAACTCATCATGTGATATGAGGTCAGACTCAGCTACGTTTTCCATATACATGGACCAAAGTGCATAGGGTATTCGTCCCTATCATGCTCACCTAAAATGTTTATCCAGTCGGGATAGAACGAGTACAATTCATTGAGTACAGTTCCAAGTATATGATAACGACTATAAGACAATGGTTAGTCATAAAATACATAACGAAAATATCAAAACAAATGTAACAGAAAACATGATGAATAATACAAAAAAAATATGACAGCATGTAAGGATAGAAATAGAAAAATATAACTATCTACGTGTGTTGAGGTACTCTTTCAATATATGATCGATCTAGGACAGTTTCACCATAAGTTCTACATTAGGATTTTTATCCTCAATGTCTACTGTACAGAAAAATTAAACAAGGTCTAATGTCTGATCACACATCTATTTAGTACTTCTCCGTCCTGATACAATATACGAGATAAATAGCAAGATATGAAGAAGAAGAAAACATGAAGTGCTACCGTACGAGCGTGTTAAGAATCAAGTATCATATAACTAGACAGTGTGATATAGTAACTAACAATATTAGAAACAAACAATAAATGTACTCGCCTGGTGTCTTGAGCTAATGTTACGACCTGATGTCAACTCCGAGTCCAAGTAACCTATTACATGAATTTGAATTGTCAATGAGTGAATAGACATTAGGATCAACTATCTGTTTGTCCTTAGGTCTCTAAGCCCATCCCTATGGCCATTGACATTTCATATACTTATATGGGGCACCCTCTAGGATATACTAGGATAGGATGTTCTATAATCCTATTTAACCAAACCCTTCTATGCATTGGTACTCAAATAGACTCCAACTCAACTCGCAACACACACACACACACACACACACACACACACACACACACACACACACACACACACACATATATATACATGTAATGTATTCCTAACACCACACTCTCGTATATGTCATATCTCCTATTGATACACTCCCACATCCTATGTTACTTGTACCTTGTGTTCTATAGGATTTTAGCAACTGTTGTTACTGGTGGATCTATATTGTATACTCAACAACCTACTTATTCCATATTTATATACATATCCTTAATTTGGGTGGTACCTATACCTAGTATTCTCATACTGTAGTTGCACCTTACTTATGCATATACTAGGGTACTAGCCTGTATATTATTCCTAACCTGTTTGGTACTGCCATCCCTTTCTAGTCTTGTAAAGCTTTGGGTTTCAGAATCTACACATAACTACCATATGTGTGTATGATCTTCTCATGCTACCCCCATTTACTTGTTTTATACACCACCAGATATGCATTATCTATTAGAGTTAAATCTCAATATCCTATACTCCACTATTGTTGTTGATATTCACAACTCTAATCGATACCACAAGACCAAAATGCCCATTTATAGATACCTAACTACCCATGGTATCACATTGACACCTTATAATATGTTTTGACATATCCTATATGTCAATTGACTTTACAAACCAAATCGCCCCAACCTACACAACCCGCGGGAATTTGCCTACTAATCCACTCCCAACTCCCTAATATTATTCCCATATCTCCTAACAGGCTAACTGTTACTGCTGTACCTATTTGCTACAGTTATATTGCCCCTGAAACCCCACTATACATATGTATTCCTACCTAACGCTGGTAACAAAGCCTCTTAGTACAGACTGTAGTAATACCCTATACTTAGTATAATGACCTATTAACCTGCCAACAGTTCATTGTTGTATCCCCTCAATTGATGCATCCTTCTATATGGATTAGCTTATGGACATCCCCAACCTGTCAAACACTTATTGTTCTGTCCCTCTTAATGTTGCAGTTATATCAACTGCAATACCTGAACTTACCTCTTCTCTTACAAGTCTATATCTAAGATACATATACAAACATGTGTACTTCCTTTTCCTGTCACCTACATGATTCAGTAGTTACCTGCAATGCAGACATCCAGTTATAGTATCAATAGATTATATTCTAAGTTGAATGCTCGCCCCTAAGCCTGTGCATCCCTTTACATGCCTAGATGTGCACTATCCCTAATTTTCTTACCTTTGTGCGTACCAATCATCAGGAAACCAATTTCTACTGCGTCCATTAACTACTCCTTTACAGTTATACATATACAATTCCATATATTGCTTGTAACTTCCTATATTTACCTACCTATTTGGTTCTTGGGTTCACTCTATAACCAGTTAGGTGTTATACTTGATGAACTGTATAGGTTTTTACTCATGTATATGTACCTACAATCTTGCACTATTACTACATGGACACACACCCGTATCGGATACCAATTGATATCAACTACTCTTTCTCCTATTCTGCTACCCAGCTATACTGGTACAGACAGTTTGCTACCCCTCTTATTGGATACTTCTATTAGGTAATGTGGTTACCATTTTAGTAGCAGCATATATATCCCTATCACCCCTAATTAGACAGTTAGCTTTGATACCGACGCAGGTGCGCGTTACACTATATATTTGGTATACACATATGCCAACCTTGTCAACCTAGATACACCCTACCAGTTTTTGTTATCTCATCAAAGTGTCCTCTACCTAACTCACACCTACAGTTCACTTTTACTGCTAACCTGATTGCTCCTCTTTGAAACCCATTAATTCCTTCTAAACACAAGACTAATTGGACTGTTATTCCAATCCTACACGTACACACTATTACTTGTGGACACATACCTAACTTTTACAACTGCAGTTTATAGTTGTTTGCCCCTATGTGCACACCTTCATGTTTCCCAAATCCTGAACATATGATATATCCTACCCACATATAGATAACTCCCAAGCTCCTGCTATATCCCACAGTTCTTTGTGCATATACACAACTGTTACTAGGCCCATAGGTTAAATCCTATTAGACCCACACACATACTACTTGTAGGCTTGTTACCCCTTACCCAGGACTGCCTTGTACACATGTAGGTATCCTCTGTACTCCCTGACCCATTAGTACAAAATTTTATATCGCACCTATTGCCAAACAATGGTACACAGGCACCCAATGTCCTACTTATTTGTCTTATGTTCACCTTCCTGTACAGATATCAGTATCTTAAATTTGTCCATGTGCTCGAGTACTCACTTAGGCTAACCTGTAGATACAACACATGTACACGATCCAATTTAGTGGTTATTATTTGCCTAACGTACCCAGGGAACTATCTCCCTTCTAGCAGATACCTCATTCTGTTGCACAATGTACAGATTCTACCCATGATTCCCCACTCTTACATATGGCGAACACAATTAACGCACATAAACACCCCTACACTTATTGATTTTTACCTATCACAGGGCACATATACCCATTGATATATGGTTCTTGCACCCCATACACACACCAGTCTTGGACACACATAGGTTGTCCATTGACTTACTATCCTAGGTATTTCATCAAACGCCTATCAATTCGATCCAACTTTCGTGTTAAAGATAAGAATTTACAGCATTAAAGTAGAAGAGGCTAACCTCTTAGAGTCGAGGACAGAGTTTGACTATTCTCGATCAAATTGGTACCTATGGCCAACTCTTAACGATGGAGAGAATAGAGATTTAGATGGGATCTAATCGGCTGCCTTATTCCCCTATATATATATATATATATATATATATATATATATATATATATATATATATATATATATTGTAACCACCACTTTTCAAAAACAAGGGTAATTTTGACTTTTGTAAAATAAATCATTGAATAATAGAATTTAAATCATGTTAATGATTTTTTGGTGAATTTTAATTAATTTAACACTATTTAAATTAGTGAATTATGATTTCGTATTTTACTAGTGTAACCATAGAACTACTTAGCCTAGAGACTAATCATAACCACGGAGACCTAACCATTTGATTAGATTAGCTAATTACCACTTTTTAGGCTAAGGCTATTTTGGTTATTTGTGAATATTGGAATTATTTTGAATTTTTATTATTTAATAACGTGCTAATTGATATGTTTGGCCTTAACCCAGAATTTTCCTAATCTAGATGCTAACCATGAGCCGAAATATTAGATTAGATGCTTCCAACTAAATCACAAGGTTTGGAATATCTAGATATTATGTTAGAGTAGATATTTAGCTTGAAACCCTAATTTCCATGGGCCTTTACCTAGAAAGTCTTGAATTCTACCAAAGGAAGCCCAATTACCAACTTGAACCATTCCCTAACCCTAGAGACACCCCCTTCGCCGGCCACACATGTTCACCCCCCTATATAAACATATGTTAGCACCCCTTACCTCTTTTCATTACATCTTGAAACCCTAATTTGTGTTCTTCTCCAAATTCACCTCCTTCCTCCAAATTGAGCCAAATCAATTGCAACACACTCCCCTACTATAGAAGAGGTCATTAGTGGATAGCTAGCAAGGATTTCGAGTAAGTTGACCATTGGAAGTGGAGGGATTTGGCTCTCAAGTGCATTTAAATTGAGATTCCAACTCTCAATAGGTAATGGCCTCTAAACCCATTAATATTTTGATTTCTCTTTGTAGATGCATTCATTTAGGGTCCCCTAGCTGTAGGCCAAGTTCGGTAGGAAATCGAATCCATTTAGGGTGCATATCGGAGGAGTATCGGAGTGCTATGTAATATGTTTGGTGAAATGCCACAGAAATGGTTTTAAATAATTTTTAAAACTAATTACATGTGTTGGTAGCCTATAATGTATAGATCACTAACCTAATCGACTGAGTCAATTTTATTAGGTTTTTCGTGTCGTATTTGGACACGGGGACACAGCACGAGGTTGTGTGCACATGCTCTGCTACCCCATGTCCATATCTGACACAACACGACACGAGACCACACCAAAATTTGTAGACACGTAGGGCCCATGTCTGATACGACACACACCAAATCTCATGACACTTGGTCGAGTGGTTTGAGAGAAATCTCGTTCGCATCGATTTCCTACTAACTGTGTTCACACAGATTTTCTTATCTGATACGGCTTTGTATCTTCAACACGACACGGTTTGGACACATCCTACCTAGACACACACGAACCCTGACCTCTACTCGACCCACTGACATGACTGTACGACTCGTGGTTGGACACACGTGTCCCTAGCTCACCCGACACATACCATACCACACTGTTTGTTATTTGTTTTCATTTACTTGTCTGATACTTTGTTTTGACAATGTTAGGACACTTCGTGGACACCATGTGGACACGCACACTCATACCTAGGCACTATGATATTCGACCCTAGTTGAGATTTAGGGCTTTGTGAATTGATTTGTGGTTTTGGTTATGAGATGTATGGGTTTTCAAATCCAGGTTGATAATTGATACTGTTTTCAGTTGGGTATTGCCTAGGGTTCCAGTTTAGAGAATTATGGGTTTAGTTCAGTAGTGAGTAGTTGGTTAGAATGTTAGATTTGAGATACATTTTAGTGTTGTATCAGTAGGTTGTTAGGTTAGACTGATTTTATGTGGATTAGATCCTTGAATGTGTTGGAATATATTGTTGTGGTCTGATACTATAAGAATACTAGTTTTCAGTTGGGTTTTAAGGTTGTTCAGTGGAGGTTATATATGAGCTTGGGGCTTTGCAGCAGCATGTTTGCTTGCTTTTGCAGCAACATGCATCCCTGCATTGCCATATTCACATGCATATGTTCTTGTTTAGTCAATTTATATATTTTTTTATTTTGCATACCCCTTAATCTTTTACTACATGTCAGCAAATGCAAACAAGATGTCCTGCACATCAAAAATGCCATGCACTAAACGCACTGCTTTGTCTTGCATCTCATTCAACTGCAAACTTGCATGCCCTGTCCTTACGTTTGAAGTATCATCCTTGTGCAGCTCATTAGAAGTACCTCACTCACTCTAACCATCATGTTCAGTCCAGTTCACTTGGACTCAAATCAACATAACTCCATCTCACATTTCCATAGCCCCTTGGGTTTTAATTTAGCCACATTTGAACGAGTGTGTGTGTGTGTCATGATGTTTGAGAGATTAGTTGTGTGTGTGTGTGTCACTACCCGCACCCGCTTTTCGGATACGAGACGTGTCCAAGCCAGCCTACGCCGCAGAGTCGTCGGTAGAACGCTGTCACGACCAAGATGCTCAAAATCATATAATGT